>JAJJWW010000812.1:0-600000 GCA_023531295.1 Papaver armeniacum | reverse complement strand
AAGATTCAGAAGTATTTTGAAATCATTAAAATTGATTGGACATGAAAATGTTTTTGTTGGTGTGACAATTCTATTATGATTATGTTGGTGCAGTCCTACGCAAGCATGCACTAAAGGAATAAAGAAAAGTGTTCATCAAGAAACATTTCATATCAATTTATAGGACCACTCTTTTAGGCTTTTGTGCTGGCTTGGAAACTTTATGGGGATTTTAATAAAAAGCCACACTTTCAATTTCATGTTTAAGAAGGTGCCACTGCTTTTTTCAGAATTTATTTAATGCCACACATTTGACCTTTTCCATCCATTTTTGTCCAGACATCCGTTAGTACATAGGTGGCAGTTATCCAGCTTAGTAAAAGACATCTATGCCCTCAAATCGTCTCACTATAGCTGAGCTAAATCAAGTCATCGTAGCGAGTCATTACCGAGTTAACTCGTGAGTCAGAGAAAAAACACTCATTCATACTCTGCAAAACACTCATTCAGAGAAACATTAGACTTGCAGCTCAACTTTTGTTCAAAGCACAGCACCAACACAAGCTAACTGCGGCAGTACTATTCTCCCTTTCTTCACCAAAATTGTTTCAAAAAAACATTGACAAATTGTTATAATTCAGCAAAAATTATTATGAAATCCCATGGTCAACATTCTCTAACTATCATACAAGGAATGAAAAATCAATGATATAAACCTTCAATTCACTTTGCATAAAGAAATCTGTACAGGAAAAAGAAATCTTATACATTAATTTATTGATCAAACCCACTACAATCCCCAAGCTAGTGCAAACAGAACTTGTTTTGACTCAACAATATTCGAAAGATGATTTTAACACTATCCTTGTTTTGATTCAGTGGTTGTAAACAAAACTCTTATGCTTCCATTTCAATGAAATCAAGCAAGAACAAGAAATTATCAACTGCTAATAAATAAACTCTAATAAATAAATTAATTCAAGTTCAAAACGAACTTCCATACACAAATACAAACCCATATCTCAAATCTAATCAATTTGATTAAATCATTAAAAAAAAAAATACACAAAATTTCAAAACCTCCGGTGCATTGTATTAAAACCACTTACCTCTTCTTCCTTCACCACCAACAGATTCCATAAGATTCAGTAGAAAAATTTTAAGATGATTTCGGTTTACTGGGCCCGAACTTGATTTCAGTTTTACCATAAGAATAAAACCAAATTTCTCATAATTTCCTTCAAACCAAAATTCACTGTTGACATATCAACAAACCCTAACTCATGTATAATTCTTCACCTGTAAGCCCTAATAGTGAGAAAATGATTTGTAATTGTTGTTGTGGTCGAGATTTGAAAGAAGGAGAAGATGAAACAAGAAGATAGAACAGGAATAGTGAGAAAGAACAAGAAGTAGAGCTGCATAAAGCCATAGAGAGGAGAGGGCGGTGGCTTTTTTCTTTTTTTACCTTCGTGATAATGATAAACATAACAAGACTTGTAAGGAAGACATATTTTCTTGACCAAATCAACCCAAAATGACCAAACACGTGGGTCCAGATGGAAAAGCTAACAGAAGTGGCATTTAATAAATTTTGAAAAAAACGGTGGCATTTTCTTATACCGGAAAACCCAAGTGTGGCATTTTATTAAAATTCCCAAACTTTATTTTTGATGACACAGTTCTCACGACTGGATGACGTTGATTTTCGCAGATTACCCTGATTAATTAGCAGATTTCGACTGCACAAGCACATGTCTAGCCGGAAAATTTAACTCAACTTGCTGAAAGTGATCAAGAATTAGCAAACTATTATTGTTTATAGAAAAAAAAAAATTAATTAGTTGATATCCGAAGTGCAAAATTTGAATCACCACGTAACTAGAACAAAAATATAAAAAAATTAGCCCAACAATATGATCGAATCTTGGTTGAGGCCTTCAGCCTTTACGAGTCATAAGCAGATGCACATTGGGCCTTTCTCCCTTGAAAAGATCAAGAGCAAAATTAATATAACTGTCTGTAAATAAATAGGAAAGCTTGCTGCACCCATTACACAAAGCTTCCACTCCTAGATCACATAACATCTCGCAATCAACCACGTAAAGGGCTTTCAAGTTTCTGCAATACAGACCAATAGCTTCCCATCCTTCAAGTTGTATCCCATGACAAGATTTTAGCTGCAATACCTTTAACAGAGGGCAACTTCGTGAAATGGCTATAACTGCTTCATCATTAACTGCATTCCCTGATAGTTTCAGAGATTTAAGCCCTCCTCCACTCACAATTGCTTTTATCCCCTCTGTTGTAAGATTATTATAGAACATGCTGTCTACTTCAACATGAGTCAAGGTTTTCGGACACCCAACAAAGCCTGTGCCTGTCACACTGCAACATGATGTAATATTAAGTGAATGGAGATTGTTACAGTTTTGTATGAGAAAACTTATTCCTGAATCCGTAATCCAATTACTGCCCGTGAGGTCCACTTTCTCCAAGGATGCACAACATTGTGCCAGGACCTCTAAACCCTCATCAGTAATCTCAGTACCGATCAGACGTACCTCTGCCATACAAGGGAACCAAGAAAAGAACAAAGACAGCGTCATATCTGAATACCCAGAGCGATGATGTTTTAAGCATGTATCAAGGCGACTAGCTTTTAGAGACAAGAAATTGATATGTTGGAATCGAATATGGAGCAACCGACGGCAAACCAAACCGAAGTAACTACGGTCAGCACTGGATTCCAGGCTCTGATATATACGGCTTAGACAGTCATCTGGGAGGTCTGTAATTGACAATTTTATACAGGTTTTTTTGCGATCATCTATCAATATTTCTTCTTGCACTGCTTTTAAATAAGTAAGGTGGAGCTTACGCTTACCCAACCTTATGATGTCATTGGGGCTGGATGATGATAAACTCATTATGAATACAAGAGAAGGACCCTTGTTTGTTCACGTACAGCCAACAATGCAAACCGTGTTAATGTTTTTTCTGCATACAACTTCAAATATTGCAACGATAGATTCTAAGAAACCAAGATTGCATGTGTGACGTACGTACTAGAAGCCAAGATAACCTGTGTGAAGTCAATTGAATTCGCAAAAGCATTAAAAAAAACTAGAGAATATTGATAAGTCAAATAATAATGCTGGATGATCTTTCTCTACAATATACTAAGCCTTATTATTATTATATATAGGGCGTCGATATTCCAAATAGTACTAGGACTAGAAATGGAAATCCAATTGATGCTTGCTTTCTACGTCTACGTTAATCAAATTGCAACCATATACCAAAGGGGGATTCCATGTTTCTGCAATACAGACCAATAGCCTGTTGGAAAATGGGTTCAAATAGAGGATGAAATAAACACAAAGAAATTGTTATACTCCGGACTTTCAAGGCTCGAGTAGATTTCTTTTAGACGATTACTTCTACCCTCCCAATATTAATTGGCGATTACAACAGGTATGCGAAATAATGCCTTCAGGATACAATGAAAGCCCTACAACAGAAAATTGGATTCACGGTTTGTACCCCTTGACCCAACCAAGAACACACTAGAAAAGTTTCTGATGATGCTTTAGAAAGAGAGAAAACAAGTTGAATTGATTGTGTAGAATGGGAGAATGCCTTCACTATTTATAGGGATGTTCATGCCTGTTACTAATGCCTTTTCATCACCAACAAACGCTTCCAAAAACCATCAATGGCGGCTTATTGGAAGAGACACGTATGTTCAAATTTGAATGGAAAGTTCTAGGTTTTCCAAAGTAAAACCACAAACTTCTAGGCTATGCCCCCAAAGTAAAACCACAAACTTCTAGGACCCCTGGATAGCGGCAAACAATCTTGAAAATATCCAACATTCTCACCCTATTTTCAAAATTGAAAAAAAAAAACATAAAAACAAAGTTTAAAACTTTTAAATCAGAGTGACTGCATCACAAAAGTGACTGCCTACGTACCCGAGTGGGATCAAGCCAACGTAGTTCAAGCTATATTGAGACTAAGCATCATCGTTGCAATCCATACATAAATGATAGGTATCTTTGGATTTGAACCTTCACTTAGTGTAAGAAATTCAAAGCCTTATCGAGGTTCTATGGTGAAACTAGTCTTGAACCAAGTACCCCTTATGATAAAACTGGAATCTCCACACATATTGATTTCATAAAATCATGTGTTCTGTAGCTTAGCACGTTAATGGACATGTGCTTATATCCTGGATTCATGAGTCTTCTTTAGAGAATGGTCTTCTTCTCTTAGGAAACGGCCTGATTTCCATACTCATATACGTAAGTCTCCAAGGTGTTTCTGCGATACACCTTTAACTAATTATAAGGTGTTTCTGCGATACTTCTAAGCCTCGACCACTGATTCTCTGACAGTATCTGAGATCAACTTTCTGTAAGGATGCACAAGAATCGGCCAGGACTTCTGAACTTTTATCAGTAATCCCTTGACAATGTGTGAGAACAATCCTCTATAAGGATCCACAATCTTTTGCCAGGCCTTCTAAACCTTGATCAGTGATCCTCCAACAGTATCTGAGGTCAACTCAAAAAACTTGGATTTTACTGAAACCTAGATTAATGTAACTAGCACTGGTCATGGATTATTATGGACTGATCATATTACTTGTAATGAAAGATATTGCGTAGACGTATCATTATGTAGCTTGAATTGAAGATGCACAAAGTGACTATCAGTTGAAATCACTGAGACAGGCTGCATGAATTGAAATTACAGAAGTAACAATATCATCTGAAATTGCAGTACGTGAATCTTCTCATATATAAAACTGAATCGTAAACACCTAAATAACAATATTAACAACTTAAGCTTGTTGCAGTACATGAGACCCCAAAATTCTAGTTGCCCTTCAGTGCCACTTCAACAATATAGGACACTAGTGATCATTCAGCATATGATACGTACATTGCGTCTTTCTCGTTTGAAAATCTTACGAGCATATCCACTCTGTTTCCAACTGTCTAGAAATAAATAGGAAAGCTTGTTACACCCGTAACACAAAGCTTCCAACCCTTGATCACAGAAATTCTGGCACCGAAAAATGTAAATGGTTTTCAAGTTTCTGCAGTGCAAACCAATAGCTTTCCATCCTTCAAGTTGTACTTCAGGACAAAATATCAGGTGCAATACCTCTAATAGAGGACAACCTTTTGAAATAGTAAGAACTGCTTCATCAGTAACTGCACTACCTGATAGATACAAACGTTGAAGCCCGCCTCCACTCGCAATTGCTTTAATCCCATCTGTAGTAAGTCTAGGCATGCCTGTTGCAGAAACCTCAGTCAAGGTCTTTGGACAACCAACAAACCCAGTACCAGTGACCCTGCTGCAACCTGAAATTTCGAGCAAATGGAGTTTGCAACAGTTTTGTATGAGAAAACTTATTCCTGAATCGGTAATTCCTTGACAGCTTGTGAGATCAACTTCTCCTAAGGATGCACAGCTTTTTGCCAAGACTTCTAAACCTTTGTCAGTAATCCTTTGGCAGTTTTCGAGGTCGACTGTTTTTAAGGATGCACAATATTTTGCTAGGACTTCTAATCCGTTATCAGTAATCTGAGAATGGCTCAAATGTATCGAAGCCAAACGAGGAAACGAGGAAAATATTAAAGACAACTTGTTATCCGAACACTTGATGCAATTCCTTAAGCATAGAAATTGAACTTTTGATCCGAAGAGTTGCGACTGTGATGCAATATAATCTGTTACCTCAGGGAGACCACTTAGTGACAATCTTTTGAGGTGTTTGAACCGAATCAACAATCTGCAAAGAATTTTGGAAAAGCTTTCCGGACTAATATTTTGTAATTCTCGTAGACTGCATTTAGAATAAGCAATATCCCATAACGACTCATGATTGTAGTTCTGAATATGGTACCAATGACGGCAAACCAAACCAAAAGAACTATGGTCAGTACCGTATTTTAAGTTCTGATATACAAGGCCTAGGCAATCATCGGGGAGATCTGTAATTGACAAAGTTTTCTTGCAAGGATGTGCATCATCATCTATCGATCTTTCTTCTTTTGCAGTTTTTGAAGTAATCTGGAGTTTACCTTTGCCATCATCGAACCTGGATGAAAAACAACCCATCGTACTGCAATACTAGATTAAAAAAAAACAATAACCAATGGTTGTATGTGACGTTGCAGCGTATAAGTTTTGTCTAAGACCCAATAAACAATGATAATTTATGCGAAATCGAAAGATTCACAAAAATTACAACAAACCTAGAGAACGATAATAATAATAATGTTGGATGATTTTTCTTTACGACGCACTAGGCCCTAATTATATATACTACTAAGGGCGGGAAAAGGGAAGTCAATCAAAGAAAAAGGAAGTCAATCAAAACTAGGAAACCTAGCTATCGAAATGGAAATCCTAAGTTAACAGAAAGTCTAGCTAGCTATGTTCATGAATCCATAACCACAAACAGAAAATATAAATAAAGAGTAATTGGAAGCCTAATGTAGGAGTAATAATTAAATCAACATCATAGTTATATATATGGGATATATAGGAGATATAGCTACAGACACGATAAACATGAAAGTTCCATGAGAAGATTAAAGCGAAGAAAATAAGCAACAATACAAGAAATAGCAAACTATTGTTGTTACTTTAGTAGATATCCGAAAAGCAAAACGTAAATCATCTCTTAACCATAACAAAAAAAATAAACACCTATATATCAGACTGATGTAAGAAAATAGCCAAACAAATATGATCGAAGCTTGGTTCAGGCTTCAGCGTGTACTGAACATGAGCAGCTGCACATTGGGCCTATTTCGCTTGAAAAGATCAAGAGCATAATTAATACAATTGTCTGTAAATAAATAGGAAAGCTTGTCACACCAATTACACAAAGCTTGCACTCCTAGATGACATAACTTCGGGCAATCAACCACGTAAAGCGCTTTCAAGTATTTAGAATCAGGCTTTATAGTATGTAATGTAAGAACCAAACAACATGTAACTCCAATTCTGATCAAAACATAAAACTCCAACATGGCCGGAAATTTGTAAACAAGTTGGGTCGTCCTCGCATCCTAGTACTGATTTTTAAGAATTGAGAAGTGCAGAAATCATGAAAATGGGATTGGAACGAAAATACTTTTGTTGGTGTGACAAATTTTATTATGATTGTGCTGTTGCACTAGAGAAAACATAAAAAGGGTCCATCAAATAACATTTAATTAGAACAAAATAAACACTTAAATATCAAAACAGGCTAAGAAAATAGCCAACCAATATTAGCAAACTGAAGCTTCTTGCAAGTCTTCCCGGAAAGACTTGGCGGTCCGGAGATACACATTAGGTCTTTGTTGCTTGAAAAGTTTGATAGCGATCTCACTCCAACTGTCGTCTATAGATAAATAAGAAAGCTTGTTACACCCATCCCGCAGAGCTTGCAAACTTAGATCACATAACATTGGGCAATCATTCACGTAAAGGGATTTTAAATTAAGTTGCCCTTTATCATTTTTTCTTCTTCTGGAGATGCACATTTGGTCTTTTTGCTTGAAAAGTTCAAAATCCAACTCGCTCCAACAATCTATATATAAGTAGGAAAGCTTGCTACACCCATCCTGCAGAGCTTGTAAACTTTGATCACATAAATTTGGGCAATCACTCACGTAAAGGTATTCCAAGTTTTTGCAATACAGACTAATAGCTGTCCATCCTTCAAGTCCTACCAGATGACAAGATTTCAGCCACAATGATTTTAATAGAGGACAACCTTTTGAAATAGTTATGACTACTTGACTGTTAACTGCTCTTCCTGATAGCTTTAGATATTGTATCCCACCACCACTTGCAATTGCTTTAACCCCCTCCATTGTAAGTTTACACATGTCCGTTGCATCAACTGTAGTCAAGGTCTTCGGACACCCAAGAAAGCCGGTACCAGTTACGTTTTTGCAATATGAAATTCTAAGTGAATGGAGTTTGGAACAGTTTTTTATGAGAGAACTTAGTCCTGAATCAGTAATCCCTTGACAGCATGTGAGATCGACAATTTCTAAGGATGCACAACATTTTTCCATTGCCAGGAATTCTATACCTTTGTCAGTAATGTGTTGACAGTATCCGAGCTCAACATTTTCCAAGGATGCACTACATTTTGCAAGAACTTCTAAGCCTTTATCAGTAATCCCTTGGCAACCTGTGAGATTGACGATCTTTAAGGATGCACAACTTTTTGCCAGGACACCTAAACCTTTGTTTGTAATCCTTTGACAGTTTCCGAGGTTTACTTTCTCCAAGGATGCACAACATTTTGCCAGGACTTCTATACCTTCATCAGTAATATATTTACAGAATCCGAGCTCAACATTTTCCAAAGATGCACAACATTTTGCCAGAACTTCTAAGCCTTTATCAGTAATCCCTTGGCAACCGTTGAGATTAACGATCTTTAAGGATGCACAACATTTTGCCAAGACATCTAAACCTTTGTCAGTAATACCCTGACAGCTTCCCAGCTCGATTTTCTCTAAAGATGCACAACATTTTCCCAAGTTTTCTAAACCTTTATCATTGATAAAAGAACCGCTCAGAACTACCGATGTCAAACGAGGGAACGAAGAAAGAAACAAAGACAGCTCCATATCTGAATACTGATCGCAATACTTTAAGTTTAAAAACTGAACTTTTGATCCCAAGAATCGTGACCGTGATGCAATGTAATTTGTTACCTTAGGGAGGCCGCTTAGATTCAAAAATTTCAGGTGTTGGAAACGAATCAACAACTTGAAAAGAATCATAGAAAATATTTCAGGACTAAATTTTGGTGATTTACATAAGCTGCAATTAGAATTATCGATATCCCATAATGACTCATGGGTGTTGTTCTGAATACGGAGCCAGTGACGACAAACCAAACGGAAGGAACTTTGGTCAGTCTTGGATGTTAGCCTTCGATATACATGGCTTAGACAGTCATCTGAGAGATCTGCAATTGACAATCTTTTACAGTTTCTTTTGAGAGGACGCACATGACTTATAAATCTTTTTTCTTGTTTGATCAGAAGCCTTCCCAACCCTTTGTTGTCAGTGTTGCTGGAAGATAAACTCATTATCATGAAACTAGAAAATACTTGTTCCACCAATCCGAACAAAAATCTTAAGTCTTAGCTAAGAAAATAACAATACTAGCCTTGTTATATAGGCTTCAATGATTCCTAATATTAGTACTAAGACTAATAAAAGAAAATCAAATTAAATTAAGAAACTTAATAGAATTAGGAAAATTCAAATCTCAACTAATTTAGATATTGCACGTACAAGAAGGTTAGATGAACGACCAAAAGTTGTGTTTTGAGTTATTAATGTAAATACAAAACTAGTCATAAAACACGAAGGTGACCAAACTAGTGGTACAAAACATCCGACCATATTATTTTTAATAAATAAAAACCATTTGATTAAAAAGTGGCACAAAAACTCCAGGTCAAATAATAATGAGTAAATTTAGTTTTTATTACTTAAAAAAAGCCAAACGTACCCTTTTTATCTCTTCTTCTTCTTCTATCCTTTCATTTTTTTTTTTCTTACGTCTCCTTCTCCCCACCACCATCACCACCACCAACAACACCAGCAACAACACCTCCATCACCACCAGCAGCAACACCTCTGTCTCCTCCACGAATGCCTCCGTCTCCTCTACGAACACCTTCGTCTCTTTTCTTCTACTTTTATGTTCAGATTTATCACCAACAGTAGCTCCGCCATCACCAAACCAGCCGTTATGTCCAGATCCGCCACCAACAACACCTCAGTCTCCTCCATTAACACCATCATCACCTTCTTCTATTTCTATGTCCAGATTTTCCATCAACAACACCGCCTCCTCTTACATCTATTTTTTCCCACCACTACATGTCAAATCCGCCACCAACACTACTTCTGTCTCCTCCTTCTATCATCTAAAACTATCATCAATACCTTCAAATTGGATTCATCAAACTATGACAGTTTTGGTTGGTGAAAACAGTAAATTTATGATGAAACCAAATTAGGTTTCATCATAAACTTGCCTATTTTCTATCATGAAACCAAAGATTTGAATGATGAAAATTAAGTTTATGATGAAACCAAATTTAGGTTTCACCTTATTTCTGCCTAGTTTATTCGGCATGACTTGGAAGTCGACGTGTTTGATTTCATCATTGATGTTATGTTGGTTAAATGACAATATGTGGAAAAATAATGAAAATTAGGTTTCATCGTATTTTTTTCATTTTGTTGAATATTGATCTCTGTGAAACCAATTTTTGATTGTGAGACACAGGTGGATTGTTTTTTGTTGAGCCTAATTCTAGTTGAGGAGGTAATGATGCTGTTGGTTGTGGAGGCGATGGGGGTGGTGCAGTTGACGATGGTGGTAGGTTTCATCTTATTGTGTTTCATTTTTTCTTCTTTCTTCCTTCTCCTTTCTTTTATGATGAAACCAAATTTTGGTTTCACCTCATTTTCTTCTAGTTTATTCAGCCTAACTTGGAAGTCGGCGTGTTTGGTTTTATCATTGAAGTTGTGTTGGTGAAATGACAATACGTGGAAAAATGATGAAACCAAATTTTGGTTTCATCTAATTTTGGTGAAACCAACTTTAGTTTCATCATTTTTTCTGTTTGGTTTCATCATTTTTTTCTGTTTGGTTTCATCATTTTTTTATTCTCATTTCGTTGAATACTGATCAATGAAATTCATTTTTTGTGGAGGTGGCGGCTGGTTGGTGGTGGTGGTGGCCAGCGATAATGGTGGTGTTGCTCGGCGGCGGCGGTGGTGGTCGTTGGCGGTGGTCTGTGGTGGTTGTCGTCGGCGGTGGTCTGTGGTGGTGGTCGACGGTGGCACGGTTGTGTTCGTCGGGGGCGGTGGTGGTGGTGGTTGGCGGCAGTGGTGGCGCGGTGGTGGTGGTGGTGGTGGATGGCGACGGTGGTTGGTGGTCAGTGGTGTTGCTAGTTGCTGGTGTGGGTTGTTGTTGGTGGTGATAATAATATAGACAGTTTATGTTGAATGGGTTTTTGTGAACATTTTTTGTTTTGTTGGAGTTTTTGTCCATGGATAGTAACACCGTTGGGGTTATAATTCGCGGCCCGATGTAAATAATTGAAATCCGAATCCCAGGACGTAAATCTTCTAATAAACAGAACTGAAGCTAAATACTTGTAAATATGAAACCATCTTTTTTGTAACCATTACAAAATAGATCTAAGAAAATAGCTAAACAATAGCAGCAAACTGAAGTTTGCTGGATCTTTCTCGCTTGAAAAACTCACGAACATAAAAATACCATCCGACGTCCTTCGTATCTATTGAGGAAAGATTGTTGCACCCATAACACAAAGCTTTTAACCCTTGATCACATATCGTTGGACAATCATACACGTAAAGGGATTCCAAGTTTCTGCAATACAGGCCAATAGCCTTCCATGCTTCAAGTTGTACCTCCTCATGACAAGAATGTAACCACAGTGTCTTCAAGAAAGGGCAACTTTTTGAAACAGTTATAATTGCTTTATTATTAATTACTTTTCCTGATAGCCCTAGAGTTTGAATCCCACCCCCACTCACAATGGCGTTAATCCCCTCCGTTGTAAGATTAGGAACGCCAACTGCCCAAACACTGGTCAAGGTCTTTGGACAACCAAGAAAGCCAATACCAGTAATACTGCTGCAATCTGAAATTATAGTTGACTGGAGTTTCGAGCAGTTTTGTATAAGAAAACTTATTCCTGAATCAGTAATCCTTTGACAGTTTGTGAAGTTGACTTTCCCCAAGGATACACAACATTTTGACAGGACTTCTAAACCTTTATCAATAATCTGTTGACAGTTTTCGAGGTCGACTCTCACTAAGGATGCACAACATTTTGCCATCTTTGATATAACATAATCTGTTACCTCAGGGAGACCACTTAGACACAAACTTTTTAGGTGTTGGAATCGAATCAACAACTTGCAAAGAATTATGGAAAACTTTTCCAGACTAATATTTGGTGAATTACGTAAGCTACATTTTGCTACATTCCATAAGGACTCATGATTGTTGTTCTGAATATGGAGCCAACGACGGCAAACCAAACCAAAGGAACTATAATCTGTGCCGGAGTTTAGTCTCTTATATACATAGCTTAGACAGTCATCTGGGAGATCTGTAATTGACAAGGTTTTATTGCAAGGATGCGCATCAGCCATCGATCTTTCTTCTTTTACTATTTTTGAAGTAAACTGGAACTTACCCAGCCCTTTGTTGTCAGTGTTGCTGGAAGAACTCGTTCGTTTCACCAATGCGAACCCAAAATCTTAGTCTTACTAGTTAATGCATGTTTCCTGCATATACATTCATATTATTAGGTAAAACCATCAAGATTGTATATATTAATCACGACATGCATATTATAAACCTACAGTACTCTTTATTCAGTTGAAGGGAAATTTATATAACAGCATATATGATATAGTGCTAATGGTCCAATGTGTACTTTTCAAAGATTCCTACTGTAATTACATCAACATGAAGAACAACATGTAAAGTGAATTAGGTTTATGTACAATACCTTTGGCGTCTCTCGCGTAATTGAAAGGAGTCGAATCCTAAAAGTGCTGTCCTACCTTCGTATATATATAGTATAAATAAGAAAGAGTGCTAAGATAGCACCCTCTAAAGATACAAGAAGAGAGGTGAACAGAGACTTTACAACAAACTACTCCCTAAGAAAATTCACCCAATCAAAAACGAAATCATCAAGCTTGATATTCTTAAACGAAGCAACATTGATAGTCCAGCTAAGTAACAACAACTTGATATCAAAAATAAGAGAACTTAAAGTTTTTTTCCTTTGTTTCTTCGCTATTAGGATCTCATTTCTTTCCAACCAAATTGACCACCAAATCACAAACGGCAAACAATATCTCAAAAACATAAGAGGCTTAGTCGAGAACTTCAATTTCCATTTCCATAGGAACTCGATAACTGTAGTAGGGTGCCTCCAAACCAAACCTAGCTGCTGTAGGAAGTGGTTCCAAATCTGCCCAATAAAAGGACAGTGAAGAAACAAGTGCTCCACCGACTCCTCGCTATTATCACAAAACAGACAACTATTTACTACGGTCATGCCCCTTCTTGACAACATTGACAGAGTAGGAGCAACTATATTTGCAGTAGCCCAAACCAAGAAGCTAATTTTAGGAGGAATTGTCTTATTCCAAATGTATTTAGAAGGAAATTTTGGAGGTATAATTTGTCCCTGATCATGCATGAGCCAAGCATAGCAAGAACTAACAGAAAATGTACCTTTTCGATTGGATCTCCACTCCCGTTTATCGTCGTTTTCCGCAAGCTCTCCTTGATCATCGAAAAGTCTTGAAAAGTCCACTACCTCTTCAATTTCCTGATCCTTAAGCCTTCTACAAGGATCAATGTTCCAACACGGCCCATTACCATTTTCATGGTACATGTCTTCAACTGTTGCTTCCTTTTTGCTACTCACTTTCCAGAGTTTTGGAAATAACTCTTTAAGAGTTTTCTCACAACACCATACATCATCCCAAAAATTAGTTTTGTTTCCTCTTCCTATTGCTATTTTTGACCCGTTTTTAAGAAAAGCAAAATGATTAAGAATACCCCGCCATAACCCTCATCCGTAAGTTCTCTTTGAACCTTTAGGTAACCAAGCCTTTTCGACCCCACCAAACTTCTCAAGAATAACTTTCCTCCACAAACTAGTCTTCTCCTCTCCATATCTCCACAACCATTTAGTTAACAAAGCCTCATTAGTAATCTTCAATTTTCTGATGCCCAGCCCGCCTTCACTCTTAGGGATACAAACTTTTTTCCACAACCTCCAATGTAGCCTTTTCTTATCCGTAGAATCTCCCCAAAGAAAGATTCGCATCAGCCTTTCTAATTTCTTCACGACTGAAATAGGAATTTTAAAAAGAGAAAGATAATATAACGGAATAGCCGCTAATGAGCTATTAATGAGCTCAACTCTTCCGCTCTCGAGAGATACATTCTCTTCCATGGAGCTAGCTTTAGAGTCATTCTCTCAATCACCAAATTCCAAACTGATTTTAGCCTAGTAGAAGCCCCAATAGAAATCCCAAGATAAGAAATTGGAAACTCTCCAATTGCACAACTTGCTACTGCTGCACATTCTTGAATACAACTCTGTTGAACCCCAATACCCACCATAGAACTTTTGGCAAGGTTAACTTTTAGGCCTGTTTTAGCTTTAAAACTCTCTAGCACCTCCATTAGTTTTTGAACCTCTTCTACCTTCGCATCTAAAAACACAATGGTGTCGTCCGCAAATTGAAGATGAGAGATTTCCATGCCATTTTCCTTTACATAAAACCCATTAAGACAACCTTCAGTTTTCGCATTGTTCATAAGCTTATTAAAAACTTCAGCCACCAATAAGAATAAGAACGGAGAGAGTGGGTCTCCCTGCCGGAGTCCCCGAGAAGCTTTGAAGAATCCTTTCGCAGCTCTGTTGAGAATTACTGAAAACCTAGCCGTAGAGATGCAATTTCGAACCCATCTTCTCCATTTCCATCCGAACCCCATCTTCCGTAGCACACCATCAACAGCACCCCAAAGAACATGATCATAATCCTTTTCCATATCTAACTTACACACAATCCCTTCTTTTCCTTCAATCTTTCTTGAGTCAATTAACTCATTTGCAATCAAAATTCCTTCTAAAATTTGTCTCCAGGCTAAAAAAGCACCTTGCGATTGAGAAATTAGATTTGGAATAACTACCTTTAATCTATTGGCGAGAACTTTAGATAGAATCTTATATATGGTACCGACTCAGACCGATAGGCGGAAATCCTTCAACTCTACTTGCATCATTCTTCTTCGGAATTAGAGAGAGAAAAGTGCAATTTAAGCGCCAGTTGACACCCCCATTCGCATTAAATTCCTCCACCACCTTCATAAAATCATCTTTAATAACTTCCCAAGAAACTCTATAAAATTCAATCGCCTGGCGACTTACTCAACTTGAAAGATTTGATAGTCGAGAGAATATCATCTTAAGTAATATCTCTTTCAAGCCATATTCTCTCCGTCTCGGAAATACTACCAAAAGACAGCTCCCCCAAGTTAGAGGCTTCAAAGGAAAACATTTCCTTACCCGTGACATGCATCAAAATTTTCAAGAGTTAGAAATCACTTCTTTCTGTCCAACCTTAGAAATTACATTTATGGAAGAGAAAAGCTTTTATGCTCGTTGTCGTACGCTGTAGCTCATTTTTTTTTTTTTTTTTTTGAATGAAAAGGTTAAAATATTATTGGAAAAAGAAAAAAGAGAAATACAGGGAACAAAGCACTAATCTAGTGCCCCAAAAGAAAACAAGCTAAACTAAAGACTAAGAGTCTTAGACTAAGCCTTAACATCAACTAACAAAGGCATACTTCCCTCCATCCAAGATCCATAGAGCTTAAAAAAACATAAAAGAAAAAGCCACAGCCTATTTCTTCCTAGTAGGGTTCTTTTCCCTCTACCAAGCATATCATTGTTTGTAACCCCAGCCAATTGATCTTAGCAAGTTCTTTATCGGGGTTTAGCTTGGATTGCCTATCTATTATGCCACCGAATATATTCTTCATGTCATCTTCCTTTCCTCCAAGACCTAGCAAAGCACTAACTTTCACAAGATTATCCACCTTTTGCTGCTTAGTCATAGGTCTCCTTGTAGGCGCTTCTTCTAAAGTTCTCATCTTCTCAACTTTCATACCTTCATTATCCTGTTTCATACTCCGACTCTTCACTAACATCATCACAAGACTCAATTGCGACTTTGTCAATGCTTGCCTTCGTTGTTACCCTCTTGTTCTCTACTCCTGTCAAGGATTCATCTAACTCCGCTTCCACAATTTGAGTCCGTATCTAAAATAGAAAAAGAGTTTAGGGAGCAAGATTGAACTTGCGAAGTACCTTTGCCGCTTGATTTCTTCTTCTTTCTAGTAAAAGTAGTCCAATTTTCTTTTGATGTTTGGGCTGCCACTTCTATGAACCCATCATGTTGTACACCGGTAGTCAAAATCTCCTTGTAGCCTGAGTTTCAACTACTAGAGGGGATTTGCTCGACTACGTCCCACTTTATCCCCTATGTTAACAACCAAATCTGCATTGTTTTGAGCAACTACGGCTTGAATTAACCTGGAGTTGAAATCGGAGGCGCCGAGTTTTCTTTTGGCTTAGGAATTAAAGTCGCATTTGGCATCTGAATGCCCAAAAGTCTTGCGGTGAGAACAAGCATTAGGTCGCCAAGGATACTCGCCTTCACTACCGGTTTACATTATCCACTTGAATAGGTAATTCAAATGGGAACTCACAATCAGCTGCAATTTCAACAAAACTCGGCATATGACATCCTAGTCTTCAACGCTGTTGGAGTATCGGTCATGATTGGAGTGCCCACAATACTTGCAATCCTAGATAACCCTAATTGATTCCAAAGATAAAGAGGAACCTGCCTGAGATTCATCCATACAGGGACTGAGGTAATAGCATCAAGGTTTTGCTCTAGAGTAATGGACCAGGGACGAATCAAAAAGAGTTTCTTAGCTATGAAAACTGAACCCAATTCTAACACTTTAATCCTGTCTTCTTCTTGAGCAAATTTAAACAAAAAAGCTTTTTCTCCATGAATAGTCATGGAAAAATCTCCTTTCAATTTCCACAGAGAAATTAATCTTTCTTTCACAAAGGGGAATTGAAGTTTATTCCCCACAAAATATCCTACAACATAAGATTCACAATTTGAAAAGTGAGTTTTGAGTTCACCTGAATTGAAAACAGCAGTAGATACTCCATCAACTTCCTTAGCTTCATCAAAAGAAAGCTTGGTTGATGAGATTGTTTGAAGATTGTTGTTACCAAGACACCCAGCATAGCTTAAAACTGTCTGAGATTGATTCAAGTTCAAATTTGATTTTGGATCTGAGTTTGAATTAGGTTTAGGATCACTATTAACCCCCAAAGGTGGAAAATCCCCAAACCCAATGATCGCGTCAGATAAACTAGCAGTACTAGAAGGATCTGCATTCGGATTAGAGATTGAAAGAGGGATGGAAGAAGATTCATGGCTTGCAGCCATGGAGAACTATGAAGAAGAAAAATCGCCTCTAAGGCTCTTGACACGTCATCAGAGGATGAAAGAGAAACGAAGAGATTTTTTAAATCTTACGCTCATTAGTACAGCACTTGATCTAATCTTCTTGAATAAAAAAAAGGTATTAGGTTGTTCTTAATTCTTATAAGTTTTTCGATCATTCTTTTCAACAAAATTGACCGTTTTCCGACCATTAATTGTTTAGTGCCGGATGACTGTACGTAAGAAATTATTTTTAGGAGGCATATATAAAAGTTCCATGATCAAATTTGCGCAACAGAGTGTTACACAGATACCTTCATGAGTAATCATAGATAAGGAAATAGATTCCTAAGAGGTTTTGGGAACCGAAACAAAATATATTCCTAGTTAGAAGATTTTGGAAACCAAATCAAAATAGAAATCCTATCTAGGTCAACCTAGTAAGCTCAACCAAGGTATTATAAATAGTGATGTTTTAGCTTTTGGTGATTATAAAAACAAGCTTAGTATAACAGGTTTAAATTATCTACTGTTTTGGTAGATTGTGATCTTGAGAAAGAGAGAATCGTAACATTTTTCTTGTTCATAATGGCGAAAACCCCTTGCCCTAGTAATCGGAGACAGAAGATAAGCGGAGAGAAGAGTCAAAAGACAGAAAGAGGAAAAGGAAGAAGCAACCTTAAAACCCTAGAATTTGAAACCAAGGGGTGTGAGACGATGAAGAAAGCTTTGAGAGAATGGACAAGTTTTCGAGAGATGCAACACATAGTCGTAAATTATGTTAACCATGTGGTTTTCAAGACGAATCATGATGCAGATTATAGAAGCCAGAAACAACAAGTGTATGACGATATTTGCAACTTGGGAGCTCTTCGTAACAACTTGGAGTCTGAAAAAATTATTATCCAATCTCGATGTACGGTTCTGAGATTATGCGTGTCAACGCAATGAAGAAACTAGCCAAGATGCTTTATAGTTTTTCCATGATGTTGTCTCATGGCACAGTTCCGGAGGTCCATAAAATATGGATTCGGAAACAGTTAAAGAAAATTTCTGATCATCCCAAGGAGCTTTTGCAGATTGCAAGACGGGACACAAAATGTACATATGAGTGGGTGAGAAAAAGGTATGATCAAAATATTCAGAGTGAGATTGAAAAACGAACAAGAAAACAGCTGGAGCATCTGAGGAGTTTTCCGGTGAATGTAAGCAAATTTCGTGCTAGTTACATTGTTGACAGGAAAAATGAGTTCAAGCTAGTTAAGAAACAAATCTCTCGCGAGGAAAATATCCAGAAAGAGTTATCCAGTTATCTTGCTGCTTATAATTCTACATTGGAGGATTTAAAAAATTCAGAAAAGGATCTGGTGCAGATTTTTTCCCGTCACCATGGACCTGCTGGTGCATGCTAAGGCAAACTATGTTCTACATGCTGAATTATTGTTAATTACCTATTTGTACTATGATGATGATCTTGTTTAAAGTACTGATTCAATCAAGAGGAATCTAGCAATGCTAGGTTTTATGTTTGTATGTATACATTACCTTCTTTGTTTGCACAATCAGAACTCCTATTTCTTCCTTGAACACAAAGTAATTAAAAGAAATCTTAGTTTTGTTTTTTTATAAGCAGAAAGCTTAGTGGAGAATCGCCACTAAACATTAAAATCTTGGAATTTTCCTGCAACCTAGATGTGCCTAATGTAACTTGTAAGGTCATCATTGAGGAAAGCAATGTTACAAGAGAACTGAAATTTCTCAAAGAAATAGGCTGAAGTAAGTTACGAACGATGCCGCGAAATCTCTGTTCACCAGTTCCTGGTTTGGGGAGTGGGGATCAAATCAATAACTTGAAGTTTCCTGAAACTTCGATAAGATTACATACTTCTAGCTGATTCATCTGCTTACTTTTTTCAGGTGTATAGAGTATATATTCTTAAAAATCGATCAACAATTTAACCCGCCAAAGACTCAGTTCTTCACAGTGAAGCAATGCAGCCTACGCCAAAGTGAAGAGGAGACAACAAGCCACTTAATGCTCCTTTTTAAAATCTCTAAACATGTATGGAACTACTTCTAGGAAGGTTTTAATCTAAATAGGGTTCAGGCAGGCTCCATTGATTAAGAGCTAATGGCTTGGAAGTACAGTGAGGAAACTCTGGCTAGTTTTATTCTCTGGCTGATATCTGTTGGCTGTTAAGCGGAGAAAGTATTAGGACTCAAAAACTTGGAATTTTCCTGCAACCTAGATTAGCTTGATGTAACTTGTAAGGTCATCATGGTGGCTATCTTCTAGCTGCTTTGTTTACTTACTTTTTGTTGTATTTTTCGTTTTGCAGTTGTATAAAGTAGAACATATTCTTAAAAATTTAATCTGCTAGCATGTAGATCCAACTTACGAACACTGGTCGCATGGTAAACTTAACAAACTTGTTTAATACGAACAAGAAATAGCAAAATATTTATGTTACTTTTAGAAAATGTAAATAGCAGAAATCCAAATTGCAGTACGCGATTCTTCTCTTAATTAGAAGAGAATTATAAACACCAAAATAACAATATTAGCAAACTAATGTTGTTGCAGTGTGTATGTGGCTCCACAAAATGCCAGGCTTCGTTCACCAATACTGCATTTTAACCACGTCATAACATAGGATATAATACATCGGGTCTTTCTCGCTGGAAAAGCTTAAGAGCATAATCACTCCAGCTGTCCACAAATAAATAACAAAGCTTGTTACATCCATAACACAAAGCTTTCAACCCTTGGTCACATAGATTCCGGCACTCAACCACGTGAAGGTCTACCAAGTTTCTGCAGTACAGACCAATAGCTTTCCATCCTTCAAGCTGTACCTCATGACAAGAATTTAGTTGCAATGATTTTAATAAAGAGCAACCTTTTGAAATGGTTATAACTGCTTCATTATTAACTGCGTTTCCTGATAGACTTAGAGATTGAATCCCACCTCCACTTACTATTGCTTTAATCCCCTCTGTTGTAAGTATCCTCATGAATCTTGCATCAACATGAGTCAAGGTCTTCCGACACCCAACAAAACCAATACCAGTTACATTGTCGCAATATGAAACTCCAAGCGAATGAATTTTGGAACAGTTTTGCATGAGAAAACTTATTCCTGAATCAGTTATTCCTTGACAGTCTATTAAATCAACATTCTCTAAAGATGCAAAACTTTTTGCGAGCACTTCTAAACCTTTATCAGTAATCTTCTTACAACATCTGAGGTCGACCTTCTTTAAGGATGCACAATAGTTTGCTAGGCCTTCTAAGCCTTTGTCAGTAATCCGTTGACATTCTCCGAGGTCGATTTCCACCAAGTATACACAACTTTTAGCCAGACTTTCTAAACCTTTGTCAGTAACTTTCCGACAGTTATTGAGGTCGACTTTCTCTAAGGATCCACAACACTTGGCCAAGATTTCTAAACCTCTATCAGTAATATGAGAACTACTCAGGCATACTGATGTGAGACAAGGGAACGAAGAAAATATCAAAGACAAGTTGTTATCAGGATACTCAGAGAACTTTAAGCATAAATGTTGAACTTTTGATCCAAAGAGTTGTGACTGTGATGTAACATAATCTGTTACCTCAGGGAGACCACTCAGTGACAACCTTTTGAGATTTTGGAATCGAATTAACAACTTGCAAAGTATTTTGGAAAAGATCTCCGGACTAGTCTTCGATGATTTACGTAAGCTACATTTAGAATTATGTAGATCCCATAACGACTCATGATTGTTGTTCTGAATTTGAAGCCACTGACGGCAAACCAAACCAAAGCAACTATGGTCCGCACCGAATGTTATGCTCTGATATATAAGTTCTAGACATTCATCCGGGAGACATGTAATTGATAGGGTATTCTCACAAGGAGGCGCACTATCTATCAATATTTCTTCTTGTACTGCTTTTGAAGTAAATTGGAGTTTACGCTGGCGTTTGTTAATGTCTGTGTCGCTGGATGATAAACTCATCATTAATTTATATATGATATCCTGCACAATGTTAGATTATTCATATAGGTAATAAAATCAGGATTGCAAAATCAGGATTGCAAAATCAACCTTGTAACTGCGTCTGCATGATGTGTTCTACCAAAGAACTTAGGTTTTTGTTACGATACCTTTGGCGTCTCACGTATCTCAGTATCTGCAAAGGAAATCAATTAAACCCTAATAACCCTTTGGACTTTCGTATATATAAGGATATTTTTTTTGCTAATATATAAGGCTCTTTTTCTTATTTTTAGTATATTAAATATGCAAATTTTTATATCTAGTGACCCGGTTAACTTAAGAGATGTCAGGTGTCTTATATCTACACGACTTGTGCGGAGATGTATCCACTTATATATACAACAATATTCTGTTACAAAAATTTCAAAATTCTAAAAGAGATCTAACTATCCTTAACTACAGAAGGAGATAGACTAGGAGAACTAGCTAGTTTTGAACTTTGAAAACTTCTCAGTCCTCGATGGTTGGAGACAATATAGGGATCATGTGTGACTCCGACTGTCAAAGCCTACGACTGTGACGTATTCTTAATACGGTTTTAACACAAGAAACGGAACCTATTTTATTAACACCGTCAATACAGACCAAGGCTATGACAGTGCTGTGAAAGAACTCTTGGATGGTTTAGCGAGTTGGCAAAAATAAATACTATCACACAACTTGAGAAAAAGACTGACTCAAATGGACTCATAACTTAGAAGCTTTTCCCAAACTTCTTCTTGCTCAGCGAATTACCGGTTTGAAGATTTTCTACATTCTCGGTTGCTGAACCGAATAGAGGAATACTTGAATCCCGGGTAGACTAGATTCTAAAGCCTTGCACAGAGCTTCTTCCAGAGATTTGCAACGTGGTAAAAGTGTTTGTGCCTGATTGTAAGCTGGTATCATTACATTGTGAATGAAAGCAAGGTTCAGTGAGTTGATAACAGGCTATTTCAAGGGGAACCTTATTTGAATACCCCTCAAAATTCGCCCCTTAAAATATACCCTTATTCAATTTTTGAAAATGCTCCTACCTTCTTAAAAGTGGAAGCAACTAGCACAAGTTGCTTTCAGAAGTGGACGCAACTAGCACAAGTTGTTTCCATAAGTGGACGCAACTTTATACAAGTTGCTTCCAAAAAGTGGAAGCAACTTTCTCAAGTTGACTCCAAAAAAATTATTTTTTACCCCTCGGGGGTATTTGTGCAAGGTCAGGGTATTTATAACATTCCCACTATTTCAAGAGGTCTAGGACGGAAACCGAAGGCATTGCCCAGAAAATATATTCAAGAATTTCTTCAAACTAAAATTTCAATTGATGGCTCAAAGTCATTGATAAAAAAAAATCTGAGAATATTGATGATTGATATCTTATACTTGATCGAAATAATACTAAAAAGATAGTGAACATGAATTTTACACAGGATTTAGAACATGCCCCATGAACAACACCACACCACTCTTGTCTTCTCTTATAATGAACATGAACGGATGATCGGCCACAAAATCGACGCGAGGAGAATCGTCAATAATGCAATCCTCCTCGCAATCCCCCCAACTAGAAGTAGAAGCAGCAGCTTCAGTTCCTTGTTCATCAACTTCAACAAAACACTTGTGAAAAACCCCTGAAACATGAAGCTTGTTTTTAGTAGCACCGCCAATATTCAACATCTCCGTAAACTCTGCTTTGTGTTCATCAAAAGGCAATTCCATACCTACTTCCTTGAGTACTCTTGACGCTTCAAAATCAAAAAGGACTTTAAACTTGGGAACCCTAAATTCTCCCATTAGAACAGCTCTTGGATTTTCCGGTACATGTGTACGTAGAAAACCAGCGGGATCAGAACTCACTGTTGTAATAAGTTCACCAAGCCCGTCTCGCTTCTCTGGTAAGATAATATACATAGAAAAGCTTCGTCTTGATCCTGAACATTTGTATGGGAGTTGAAGTACTCTGAAGGTATCATAACAAGTAATGTATTGATATTCTTCGGTGGAAGACATGAAGGGAACTCGTAGTTTTATCCCGTCCAGGAGATAAAACTTGGAGTTCTTGGTTAGGATTGGATCAAATTGATCTGGGCTCATCCAACATCCTTTAAAATAGACTGCATTCGCCAATATAAACTTTGTATTTTCATTGACTGATCCATCAGGAATTAGATTTTGTATTAATCCATTGGTTTTCTCTTCAACCCATGAGTTCACCTTGTTCAGCACCTCTTCGCTATTTTTTTTGAAATCCACAGATTCGGCTTCTGCTTTATATACTGCAGCGGCAACTTCTTTGAATGAAGGTTTAATAGGAGTCGACTTTTCAATCCAAACACCACCAACAAAAGAAAATTTTGGTTCAGTTAATGGTTTGCTTAACGATTCGACGAGTTTAGAGTTAAGAGAATTTAGATGGCTAAGGCTTTCAGAGTTGAGGAAGGCTAATATCTGATCTAAGGTTTCACCACTTGCTCCAGAAGCTAGTAAACCTAGAGCATTGTCAATCGAGAACGGAGAGAATACAAAATTATTGTTCTCTGCCTCGTTTAGCCAGAGATCTTTGACTAGTTTCATACATGTATTGGCTGATTTCTTTTTTTTGCTCTCCATAGTTATTATCAAGACTATTGCAGAAAAACTGTGCGGTATCTAACTCTCTTTTAATGTACATATTTATATAGAGAGAGACCTTGACCAAATTGGAAGTTCCCGAAACTTGTTCCCCAAGTTAGTGTTGAACTATTTAAGGAAAGACTTTGAGATTAATTGGACCGTGATGGCAGGACGGCTTTGCCCGGCCCTTGTTTTACTAAGACGTAGTAGGCCATCTCTTGTTGATGGGGTGTTTTCGAAGAAAGGAGTATTAATGATTTATAAGCTGCTCGTATGCTGCATATCATAGTTGAATGAATGCTTAGCCTTCTTGAACGAGTAAGCCACAAGCACTCGACCTGCTTGCTACTTCGAAGCATATATATGTCTTTGAATTTCCCCATCTTATAGAGAACTTGATGTGAACATCATATCGCTTGGTTTTGCCATTTGCCAAATACGAACGAATCTATGGCATGTGGCTTTGCTATGCAGGAACTAGTTTTACCGAAAACTTATCAAGCTTGTTATAATATGAACAAGAAATAGCAGATATTGTTGCGACTTTATAAATGTAAATAGCTAAAATCTGAACTGCGGTACATGAATCTACTCATAAATAGAACAAAATAAACACTTCAAATAACGATATTAGCAAACTAAGATTTTTCAGTGTGTATTTGTCACTTCATCTAAATGCTAGGTTTGGTAATTTAAAAAAAGACTCTAAAAGATGAACATCGGATCTCTCTCGCTTGAAAAACTCCAGAGCAATATCGCTCAAACTGTTTACAACTAAATAGGAAAGCTTGTTACACCCATTAGACATACCTTTCCAGCCTTCAAGTGGTACCTCATGGCAAGATTTTAGCCGCAATACCAATTCCTTTAATAGAGGACAACCTTTTGAAATAATATTAACTGCTTCGTTATTATCTACTGCAAATCCTGATAGATGCAAAGATTGAAGCCCGCCACCGCTCACAATTGCTTTAATCCCCTCTGTTGTAAGTTTAGGCAAGACCAGTGCATAAAGAGTAGTCAATGTCTTTGGACACCCAAGAAAACCAATACCAGTTACCATGTGGCAATATGAAATTCTAAGTGAATGGAGTTTGAAACAGTTTTTTATGAGAAAACTTATTCCTGAATCAGTAATCCGACAGGTTCTGAGATCGACTTTCTCTAAGGATGCACAACAGTTTGCCAGGATTTGTAAGCCATTATCAGTAATATTAGATTCTCTCAGACATACCGATTTCAAACGAGGGAACGAAGAAAATAACATAGACAGCTTCATATCTGAATACTCAGACAAATAATCTAGGCATAGAAATTGAATGTTTGATCCAAAGAATTGTGACTGTGATGTAATATAATCTGTTACCTCGGGGAGATCCCTTAGAAACAATCTTTCGAGGTGTTGGAACCGAATCAACAACTTGCAAAGAATTTTGGAAAACCTTTCCGGACAAATATTTCGTAACCTAGAGTTGGGATTATCGGTATCCCATAACGACTTATGATTGTTATTCTGAATATGAAACCAATGACGGCAAACTAAACCAAAGGAGCTATAGTCAGTACCGTCATCCAGGCTCTGATATACAAGGCTTAGACAGTCATCTGGGAGATCGGTAATTGACAATGTTTTCTTGGAAGGATGCCCATCTTCTATCAATCTTTCTTCTTGTACTGGTTTTGGAGTAAGCTGGAGTCTACCCAACCCTATGCTATCACCGAGGCTGGAAGATAAAGTATTCATCATCACCCATGCAAACTTTAAATCCAACTCTTATTAATGTTTTCTGGATATCACTTCAGATTGCAACGCTAGATTAAGAAAAACCAAAGATTTAATAACAGTGATAACTTGTGTGAATTCAACTGATTCGCAAAAGCAAGAGCAAAACTAGAGAACAATGGCTAAGAATATAATAAGTTAGATATCAATACTAGGCCCCTTTACGACTAAGAAAAGGAAATAAGACTAAACTAGGAAACCTATAATTAGAACCAGGAAAAGGAAATCCAAAAAAATACTTGCACCTGGATGTCAGAAATAATAGCAATAGGAGGTCTTGATTTCTAAATAAAAGTTCTGGCATTACGTTCGAGCCAAATGTGCCACATAATGCTAATAGGCAGTCTTTCCGTAACTCCTTTCCTGAGCTTGAGAGACCAGACCACAAGAGTTCCAGCCATTGATATCATCCAAAACAGGAGGAGTTGCGTATTCTTTCGAACCACCACATTTGAAGTAAGACCAAATGGTTTGTGCAAACTCACTGTAATTAATCTCTGTCTCACAAGAATGCGAACACCATAAAGTTACATACTTCAGGAACGCCCATGTGATTACCCAGAAGTCTCACTTGTCAGTCAAATTTATTATTAGAGAAGAGATTAAAGTGGTTTGGCACTAACGCCTACGTGCACTGACAAAACCCCACATGGGTGAATGATATTATGATCAGAGGAAATTGTTTATGGGTAAAAATCGTTTCTGCCGATTTCGGTAAATTCGGTAGGTGAGTGAGAAACTGGTTCAAACCCTAAACAAATGTGTTGCACGTGAGCACTTTATAGGTTCGAGAGATCAATCTGTACAAGTTCGGCCTAAACCAAGAAATGGCCGTTCCAGACTTGCTTCGGTCACAAAGTGGAGGAGAAGGGTTGATTTGGGGAGGGAAGCAAAGAAAGGTGTTGAGGAGAGTAGTATCTCGACTTGTGTCAGAAAGTGAAAGCTTAGGAAGCTTGCAAGAGATGAAAGCTTTTGGGAGAGCTTGCAAAGTTGCCTTTACGAGAGTGTAAGTGTAGTATATTTCTCTGGACCGAGACTTGTTGTCTCGGTGGAAATAGGTAAGACCTATTTATACAAGTCGAGTTTGAAACGTTACCCTGGCCTCATGAAGGAAGAGAGTAAAGGGTGAAATAATGGGAGGAGGTGGTAACCGCATGGTTTAATGGGCGAAAACGTTTTTCACCATTATTTCCTCTTTATTTGACCGCTTTATTCCTTTTCACGCTTTCTTAATGTGAGCGTAGTGTACGGCGCATCTTTGTGACCGCCAAACCAAAACCCTAAAGAAGCATCCCCGGTTTGTGTTGATGTCTCGAGTGTTGGTTGCATCTTGAGTGCAGGTGGCGCTGCTAGTGGCGCGTGTGGCATGTGCCAATGGCATGTGCGGAATGCCTTGGTGGTAGTTTGCACGGTTTGTAAGTTGGGCTACCAGCGTGTGTGCTTAGCGTGTGCCGATGGCATGTGCGGAATGCCTTAGTGGTAGGTTGCACGGTTTGCAAGTTGGGCTACCAGCGTGTGTGCTTGGCATGTGCCGATGGCATGTGCGGAATGCCTTGGTGGTAGGTTGCACGGTTTGCAAGTTAGGATACCAGCGTGTGTGTTTGGCATGTGCCAATGGCATGTGCGGAATGCCTTGGTGGTAGGTTGCACGGTTTGCAAGTTAGGCTACCAGCGTGTGTGTTTGGCATGTGCCAATGGCATGCGTGGCCATTAGGGCCGTGACCTTGATAGGGAAACTAGCTAGCGAGCATGTTGGCATGTGCCAATGGCATGCGTAGCCGTTAGGGCCGTGATTTCGCTAGGGAAACTAGCTAGCGAGCATGTTGGCATGTGCCAATGGCATGCGTGGCTGTTAGGGCCGTGGTTTTGCTAGGGAAACTAGCTAGCTAGCATGTTGGCATGTGCCAATGGCATGCATGGCCGTTAGGGCCGTGATTTTGCTATGGAAACTGGCTAGCGAGCATGTTGGCATGTGCCAATGGCATGCATGGCCGTTAGGGCCGTGATTTCGCTAGGGAAACTAGCTAGCGAGCATGTTGGCATGTGCCAATGGCATGCGTGGCCGTTAGGGCCGTGGTTTTGCTAGGGAAACTAGCTAGCGAGCATGTTGGCATGTGCCAATGGCATGCGTGGCCGTTAGGGCCGTGGTTTTGCTAGGGAAACCGGCTAGCGAGCATGTTGGCATGTGCCAATGGCATGCATGGCCGTTAGGGCCGTGATTTCGCTAGGGAAACTAGCTAGCGAGCATGTTGGCATGTGCCAATGGCATGCGTGGCCGTTAGGGCGTGGTTTTGCTAGGGAAACTAGCTAGCGAGCATGTTGGCATGTGCCAATGGCATGCGTGGCCGTTAGGGCCGTGGTTTTGCTAGGGAAACTAGCTAGCGAGCATGTTGGCATGTGCCAATGGCATGCGTGGCCGTTAGGGCCGTGGTTTTGCTAGGGAAACTGGCTAGCGAGCATGTTGGCATGTGCCAATGGCATGCATGGCCGTTGACCTAGTTGCATGTTTTGCAAGCCTAGGCGCTATGTTTGGCGTGGGCCAAAGGCATAACGGCTTGGAAGTATGGCTTGCGACACGTGTTGGCATGTGCCAATGGCACGTGCGGCCATGTTGACCTAGTTGCAAGTCTTGCAAGCCTAGGGCGCTATGTTGGGCGTGGGCCAAAGTCATAGCGACTTGGAAATATGGCTTGCGACACGTTTTGGCATGTGCCAATGGCACGTGCAGCCATGTTGACCTAGTTGCATGTTTTGCAAGCCTAGGGCGCTATGTTGGCGTGGGCCAAAGGCATAGCGGCTTGGAAGTATGGCTTGCGACACGTGTTGGCATGTGCCAATGGCACGTGCGGCCATGTTGACCTAGTTGCAAGTCTTGCAAGCCTAGGGCGCTATGTTGGCGTGGGCCAAAGTCATAGCGACTTGGAAATATGGCTTGCGACACGTTTTGGCATGTGCCAATGGCACGTGCAACCATGTTGACCTAGTTGCAAGTCTTGCAAACCTAGGGCGCTATGTTGGGCGTGGGCCAAAGTCATAGCGGCTTAGAATTTGGCGTTGTTGCCATGGTGCGCAGGGTGCGGCTTGGTTTGGCATGGTTGCCATGGTGCGCGCAAGATGCGGCTTGTTTTGGCATGGTTGCCATGGTGCGCATGATATGCGGCTTGGTTTGGCATTGTTGCCATGGTGCGCGAGTATGCGGCTTGGTTTGGCATTGTTGCCATGGTGCGCGTGATATGCGGCTTGGTTTGGCATTGTTGCCGTGGTGCGCAGTATGCGGCTTGTTTTGGCATGGTTGCCATGGTGCGCAGTATGCGGCTTGGTTTGGCATTGTTGCCATGGTGCGCAGTATGCGGCTTGGTTTGGCATTGTTGCCATGGTGCGCAGTATGCGGCTTGGTTTGGCATTGTTGCCATGGTGCGCAGTATGCGGCTTGTTTTGGCATGGTTGCCATGGTGCGCAGTATGCGGCTTGGTTTTGGAATTAGGGTTCTGTGTTGAAAAACCCTAATCTGGTATTTTGAAAAAATACCCCTATTAATTATTTACACCTGAGTTGAATGCTCTTATTTAATGTGTTGCGGGTAACACTAGGTCATGGGGTTTGACGATTTTACCCCTTGTCTAAAAACCACCATCAACATTAAGTCCCCTGCTTAGCTCGGAATAGGGGCTTTGTTGCGAGGTAAGCATAAGATGGTGACAAACTATCGCCACAAATCGTAAAGAGAATTGAGGAGGTTTGTCGACCTTTTTATAAATTGGATTTGGAATCCTTGCCTGCGCGATTTTGCACAAATCGGGAGAGGTCAAGCGCAATTGGGAAGTCGGCATCATTGAGAGACAGAAGTATGGGCGGCATTGAGAAGTTGACGCGAGTTAGGAAACTGGGCGTGCTAGATGGTGGGACCGGCGCAAGGTAGGGAAGCTGTGCGTGCTTGCTGGCTTGACTTGGGCGGTCATTGGGGAGTTGACGCGAGTTAGGAAACTGGGCGTGCTATCTGGTGGGACCGGCGCAAGGTAGGGAAGCTGTGCGTGCTTGCTGGCGTGACTTGGGCGGTAATTGGGAAGTTGGCGCAATTGGTGGGACCGGTGCAGCATGGGCGACGTTGGGAAGTTGGGCATGAGTTGGGAAACTTAGCGTGCTAGTCAAGGACCGGCACAAGGTGGGGAAGTGATTGCACTAGTTTGGAGAGACAGTGTAAACAAGGAGGGAGTAGGTGTTTCCACGATAGCAAAGTTTTCTTTTTTGCCTTCCTTCACGCGCGCGGCTTCGATCAGGGCATTGTCCATGCTAAAATCTGGAAGCGTTGTGTCCCTCATTGCTTCCTTTCCTTTTTTATGGTTCTGTATTCATACCCAACGTAATTGCATCATCTCCCTCGTTTGAGAAAGGGTTCTTCTTGTTGAGTTTCTCTCTTTGTCATGTCGCACAGAGGCGAACCATCTTCTAACCAGTCAGGTTCTCCAGATGAAGGCGCGAGGTCTGACTCTTGCATGAGTATCCCAACAAAGGTTATTTGGGTTAAGAAAATCATACCGGTATGTTTTCTTCTTCTTTGGTGGACTGTCGTACACTTTACCGCCGCTTGTTGTATAAATGGAAAATTTCCCTTTTGTGCAGAGATATTCTTTTGGAGCATGCGTCACTGTTATCGACGAGGATGACCTAGTCGTTCCCCTTCCTTCGAATCCGTCCTTGTTGACTAATGCAGACTTGGAGGACGCTGGTTTAGGGATCTATCTTACGAAATGGGATGCAGCGAGAAGTCCCCGGTCATACTTCGGCTTGATATGATGGAATGTATGAATACGTGAATGTATCCTTCTGGCGTGCTTTTGGAGTTTTAGGTGCACATGTACGGATTCATGTCGAGAAATTCCCGTGGCTCGTAAAACCTCTATAGTGATGATGTTGAAATCAGTAATAACTTTGGTTGAGGGAGTGAAAGCATCTTACGCTGGTAGTCTCCATGCATGACCTACTTTCATTATATCGCCTTGAATCCCCCTCCACGGGATTTGATATAAGCCTATCGTACTCTCTGGATGTGACACTGGGATGCTCAGAAATTACATGATGACATATTCTGGATAGTGCAGGCTCGGGATCCTCCGCGGCCTCGTAAAGTGTTGAAGGCGTCTTCATACGAGAGGGTGATGATGTTCTTGCGCTGCACCCTTGAAGAGTAGAGGACCCTGTTGTGGGTACGGATTTTTGGTGGAATGTTCTTCGTAGCTTTGATGACATGAAGGGATCCCTTGTATATCTTCCGTCCTCAAGTATGGTTTACGTGTTTCCATCCTTGTAGTAATTTCTACTGCGGTGAAGCTCTGGCTGGGGAGTGTGGCGGCATGACCCTTTGCAGGAAGGAGTGGCGTTGAAGCGAACGTTGATGCGAAGCCGCTGCTGGAGAACGTTGATGTGTAGCTACTTCTGGAGAGAACGTTGATGTGTAGCTACTTCTGGAGAGAACGTTGATGCGGAGCTACTTCTGGAGAGAACGTTGAAACAACGTCTTGCAACTCTCAGAGCCTTGACGGTTACCATTTTGAAGTCGGAGGCCGCGTCACGTTCTGTCAAACTCGACATCCCTCAAGAGAACAGAGGAGTCCCCGATTCCATCTATCGATCGTGCTTCATATGAGAGGTTGGGGTTTGGGAACGGCTTCCCCGGATGGAAACGCCCGCTTTCCTGATGTAGTGCGGTTGAGGGGTGCAAATATGTCTTGACGCTACACCTTGGAGAAACATAGAATCTCACACAACTGTTTCATCATAGACTGTACGACTTTGTGGGGCGAAGTTCCCATTGTGCGGGTCTTGACGAGGAAAGGGTCTCCATGAACTCAGGAGAATTGTTGATTTCCCTTGATTTCAATTTTGGAGAAGTCTTTGCTGATCTTCACGTGTGACGAAGTTGGATTGCTTATCCCCTTCTACTGGTCGCTCAAGAGCAACGCTAGCCTCTTCATCTATAAACGCGCGTCCTGCTGAAGTATCTTTTGTCTTTTCATCAAATCAAAAGCGCTACAAGGAGGTCGGCTTCTCCCGGATCTTCCAGTATCTTGCCCTGATGGTGGAGTAGCGTCTCGGTGACGGTTGAGCTGCCATGCTTGAAGAACCGTTGGGGTGGCGGAAGTGGCTCTGCCCGTGATCGTAAGTGTATCGTGCGGAGATGACACGGTTTTAATCACGGTCTTTGGAGCCATGGCGTTGTTTCGAAGGGCGAGGATGGTCTTGGAAGGGCGCAAGATGTTAGCGCTGGAAGGATGCGAACTGCCGACACAGTGTGGTACTGCGGTCCGGCATGCGCGTGTGGCATGTGTGCCTGGCAAGCGCGTCTGGCAAGCGCGTCGACAAGCGCTCGGAAAACGCTCGCAAGCGCTGGCATGCGCATCTGGCAAGCGCGTCAGGTAAGCGCATATGGGAAACGCGTCTGGTAGGCGCTGGATCGTCTTGGAATGGGCGCTGACTGGGTGTGGACGCTGGCTTGGATTTCGGTATGGTGTGGACCATTGGCTTGGCACGGTGCTGGCTTGGCGTGGCTTGGACTTGTTCCTGCGGTCCCGATTGCCTCTTCCCATACGTAGCTCAAACAGAAATCCTTTCCTTATTCAAATTCAAAAGTGTTATGCTTATGAAATGGGTTGGCTCCCCTTTTACCTCGTATCTTTGTTATCACGTCATGGTGTTAGCGGTAGCGCAAAGATAGTGACAAAGTGGGCAAGCATATCCCAGCTATGTATTCCAAATGTTTCTCTTCAATTTTTTTATTGTTTTCTTGTGTTGGTGTAAACCGTAGCCATAGGTATGCCTTTCATAAACTTGTGGAAATACTTCATCATAAATAATTCTTCAAATGTCACTGTAGTAACGTCTGCTAATAGTGACAGGTAATTGTTATTGTGCAAAGTAGGTATGTACGGGTAGGTGAAAAAAAAATTTTTTTGAAAGGCAAACAAATCGCCTGGTTTATGGTTTTTGTCTTCCTGGATTTCTTGGGTTGATAGATAAATGTCAGCTTTTGAGGATATTGGATTATTTCTGGGATGAATGGTTTTGATAACATAAATCTGATTATGTTTTGGGAAAGGAATATTGTTTTTATGAAAGTGTGTGCTAGCAATAGGCACAAGACGCAATAGTATGGCGGTTTTTTTAAGAACCTAAAAAAAATAGATCGTATATCTTGCCCAATCTAAATTTACTCACTTGCAAACACGCCTCTTTCCAAGTAAAAGGCGGCTTTGCTGGTAGCAAGGCGGCTTTGCTGGTAGCATCGCCAGTTAGTCCCCAATTGCTGGTAGCGTCTTCAGCGAGTCCCCGGTTTTCTGGTGTAGTTTTAACAACTGATAACCGGGTTGTCTGGCAGTTGAGTCGAGTCGCAAGTCCCCAATCGCTGGTGGAATCTTCAACGAGTCCCCAGTTTTCTCGTGTAGTTTTTGCAACTGGTAACCGAGTCGCCTGGTAGTTGAGTCGGATCGAGTTGCCTTCCCCTACCATCTTGACATCTGGGTCGAAGAACGAGATCGACAGTCTGACATTGTAGCCGATAGATCAATCCTCCCGCTGTGGTCGCCAATTGTTTATGGGTAAAAATCGTTTCTGCCGATTTCGGTAAATTCAGTAGGTGAGTGAGAAACTGGTTCAAACCCTAAACAAATGTGCTGCACGTGAGCACTTTATAGGTTCGAGAGATCAATCTGTACAAGTCCGGCCTAAACCAAGAAATGGCCGTTCCAGACTTGCTTCGGTCACAAAGTGGAGGAGAAGGGTTGATTTGGGGAGGGAAGCAAAGAAAGGTGTTGAGGAGAGTAGTATCTCGACTTGTATCGTAAAAGTGAAAGCTTAGGAAGCTTGCAAGAGATGAAAGCTTTTTTGGGAGAGCTTGCAAAGTTGCCTTTCTGAGAGTGTAAGTGTAGTATATTTCTCCTGACCGAGACTTGTTGTCTGGTGGAAATAGGTAAGACCTATTTATACAAGTCGAGTTTGAAACGTACCCTGGCCTCATGAAGGAAGAGAGTAAAGGGTGAAATAATGGGAGGAGGTGGTAACCGCATGGTTTAATGGGCGAAAACGTTTTTCACCATTATTTCCTCTTTTATTTGACCGCTTTATTCCTTTTCACGCTTTCTTAATGTGAGCGTAGTGTACGCTGCATGCTGTGACCGCCAAACCAAAACCCTAAAGAAGCATCCCCCAGTTTGTGTTGATGTCTCGAGTGTTGGTTGCATCTTGAGTGCAAGTGGCGCTGCTAGTGGCGCGTGTGGCATGTGCCAATGGCATGTGCGGAATGCCTTGGTGGTAGTTTGCACGGTTTGTAAGTTGGGCTACCAGCGTGTGTGCTTGGCATGTGCGGAATGCCTTGGTGGTAGGTTGCACGGTTTGCAAGTTGGGCTACCAGCGTGTGTGCTTGGCATGTGCCGATGGCATGTGCGGAATGCCTTGGTGGTAGGTTACACGGTTTGCAAGTTAGGATACCAGCGTGTGTGTTTGGCATGTGCCAATGGCATGTGCGGAATGCCTTGGTGGTAGGTTGCACGGTTTGCAAGTTAGGCTACCAGCGTGTGTGTTTGGCATGTGCCAATGGCATGCGTGGCCATTAGGGCCGTGACCTTGATAGGGAAACTAGCTAGCGAGCATGTTGGCATGTGCCAATGGCATGCGTGGCCGTTAGGGCCGTGATTTCGCTAGGGAAACTAGCTAGCGAGCATGTTGGCATGTGCAAATGGCATGCGTGGCCGTTAGGGCCGTGGTTTTGCTAGGAAACTAGCTAGCTAGCATGTTGGCATGTGCCAATGGCATGCGTGGCCGTTAGGCCGTGATTTTGCTAGGGAAACCGGCTAGCGAGCATGTTGGCATGTGCCAATGGCATGCATGGCCGTTAGGGCCGTGATTTCGCTAGGGAAACTAGCTAGCGAGCATGTTGGCATGTGCCAATGGCATGCGTGGCCGTTAGGGCCGTGGTTTTGCTAGGGAAACTAGCTAGCGAGCATGTTGGCATGTGCCAATGGCATGCGTGGCCGTTAGGGCCGTGGTTTTGCTAGGGAAACTAGCTAGCGAGCATGTTGGCATGTGCCAATAGCATGCGTGGCCGTTAGGGCCGTGGTTTTGCTAGGGAAACTGGCTAGCGAGCATGTTGGCATGTGCCAATGGCATGCATGGCCGTTGACCTAGTTGCATGTTTTGCAAGCCTAGGGCGCTATGTTTGGCGTGGGCCAAAGGCATAGCGGCTTGGAAGTATGGCTTGCGACACGTGTTGGCATGTGCCAATGGCACGTGCGGCCATGTTGACCTAGTTGCAAGTCTTGCAAGCCTAGGGCGCTATGTTGGGCGTGGGCCAAAGTCATAGCGACTTGGAAATATGGCTTGCGACACGTTTTGGCATGTGCCAATGGCACGTGCAGCCATGTTGACCTAGTTGCAAGTCTTGCAAACCTAGGGCGCTATGTTGGGCGTGGGCCAAAGGCATAGCGACTTGGAAGTATGGCTTGCGACACGTGTTGGCATGTGCCAATGGCACGTGCGGCCATGTTGACCTAGTTGCAAGTCTTGCAAGCCTAGGGCGCTATGTTGGGCGTGGGCCAAAGTCATAGCGACTTGGAAATATGGCTTGCGACACGTTTTTGGCATGTGCCAATGGCACGTGCAGCCATGTTGACCTAGTTGCAAGTCTTGCAAACCTAGGGCGCTATGTTGGGCGTGGGCCAAAGTCATAGCGCCTTGGAATTTGGCGTTGTTGCCATGTTGCGCAGGGTGCGGCTTGGTTTGGCATGGTTGCCATGGTGCGCAGTATGCGGCTTGTTTTGGCATGGTTGCCATGGTGCGCAGATGCGGCTTGGTTTGGCATTGTTGCCATGGTGCTAAAGCGCGATATGCGGCTTGTTTTGGCATTGTTGCCATGGTGCGCAAAGATGCGCTTTGGTTTGGCATTGTTGCCGTGGTGCGCAAGATGCGGCTTGTTTTTGGCATGGTTGCCATGGTGCGCAGATGCGGCTTGGTTTGGCATTGTTGCCATGGTGCGCATGATATGCGGTTTATTTTGGCATTGTTGCCATGGTGCGCAGTATGCGGCTTGGTTTGGCATTGTTGCCATGGTGCGCAGTATGCGGCTTGTTTTGGCATGGTTGCCATGGTGCGTAGTATGCGGCTTGGTTTTGGAATTAGGGTTCTGTGTTGAAAAACCTAATCTGGTATTTTGAAAAAATACCCCTATTAATTATTTACACCCGAGTTGAATGCTCTTATTTAATGTGTTGCGGGTAACACTAGGTCATGGGGTTTTACGATTTTACCCCTTCTCTAAAAACCACCATCAACAGAAATACACAAAACTGTGACTGAAATGTGCATTTCTTCCAAAAGTGTCACTGATCCCCAATATCTTCCAAAAGTGACCTAATACCCAAGGTACCCTTTATAGCCCGATGTCTACACATTTATAGCTTGATGTCCACATATTTATAATTGATGTCCACATTTTATAGCTGATGTCCACATATTTATAGCCTGGTGTCCACATATTTTATGAATAGTGTCTGATGTCTATACTTCGAAACATGGATGTCCACATATGATTACGCCTAGATTCTGGATGTCTACATATAATATCTACACATCGGTTAAAATATGGTGGGGTATCAGTGTGTCTATATGTACACATCCATGAAGGGGTGTCTACACATCCTTACCCGATGTGCACACATATGTTGTCGATATGTACACATCTAAGGACAAAATCCAGTATTTCCGTAAAAGACTAGGGCATATATGTTGGTTGACCGGTCATGGTCACACTTTTAGAAGAATTTTCAAATTGGTCACACTTTTGGAAGAAATGCACATTTCAGTCATAGTTTTAGGTAAATTCCCATCAGAAACTGAGATAAATTACAATTACAGTGTTGATTCGTTTTTGTAGAGATGGTAGGATAACTCACTAATCCTAGAAGATAATTAACAAGCTAACTATCTTGAGACTTATATAGCTATTTACCAGTGATAAGTCTAGATTCACCAGGGGATAAAATCCCGTAAATCCACCGGGTGAAACAGAATGATGTGGCCCACAGTAAATCAGAACCCCACCCCCTAAAAATTTCCTGGTGGGTCCCAGAGGTTTCCCTTACTCGGTGTGTTCTCGATGATGGATTCACGGTGTGTCTAGCACAGCCGATTTACCAGCTAGATAACAGGATCTTATAAACTGACTGGACTTGGTCTTCTTTTCTTCACGTGTTTCTTTGACTTGCCTCGGTCTTTCTTTGCATGATAAACTCGGCTACTTGTGTGCGGGTACTATCAATTCTTCTTATTATAAAGGAGGTTGTTGAGGCTGATGTGTCGCAACCAACTTCAATTTCAAAGTTTCTAAAAATATAGGGTCCCACGTGGCAAATCAGTTGTTATTCGTAAAGGTACGTTTGTTGGTTAAACGTTGTAACCCGATGAGAAGATGTGTCTTTTCAAACCCAAGGTCCCAAAGCTAGGTTATGCAATTAAATTTAAAAACTTACATAGAAAAAAAGAAGAAAAGGAATTGATAGTTTCATTTTACGCCTCTCAGAGGAAGTTTATCTTCGGATAGGTTTCTTCAAGTTTCGCTAATTACGAGTGATTTACAGAATCAGGAAGGACAACACGAAAAGAACAGTTTAAGGGAAGTGAATTCAGTAACTGAAAGTTTGCGATGCACTATCTACGATGTCAAAAAAAAAACAGGGTTTGGAAAATCCACGAGGGTAACAATAACAAGATTGCACCTTGATACATGGTTAAGCATTCGGTTAAAGCTTTGAAGGTAGTCCAGTAATGCTCAAAAGAAAATTCCTCTCAAGACTCACCAGTTATAAAGATTTTTCGCTCATGTGATTCCATGAGAATAGCCTTCCATCCTTCAAGTGTAACCTCATGACAAGATTTTAGCTGCAATACCTTTAGGAGAGGACACATTGTTGAAATAGTTTTAACTGCTTCGTTATTAACTGAATTTCCAGATAAATATAAAGATTTAAGCCCTCCTCCACTCATAATTGCTTTAATACCCTCTGGTGTAAGTTTACTCATGCGAGTTGCATCAACACTAGTCAAGGTCTTCCAACACCCAAGAAAACCAATACAGGTTACATTGTTGCAATATGAAATATTAAGTGAATAGAGTTTGGAACAGTTTTGTATGAGAGAACTTATTCCTGAATCAGTAAACCAAATAATGGAGACAACTGTTGATTAAGTATGGTTTGATAATTAAGAATTTGATGAACAATATTAAGATTAATCAATGATAAAACAAGGAAATCATAAGCAAATAAACTACATACCAAAATCAACTGAAAGCGATGTTTAACGTGGTTCGGCACGAACGCCTATGTCCACGGAGAGAAACCCCGTAGGGTGAATTAGATTATTGATCTCCAGAGAGTTGATTATTCTGGGATTGATTTTACATTAACATAGGGATTCCTATTTATAAGAATGAAATGATAAACAAGAATCAGTAAACCTAGAACAAACTAAGAAACTAAATGTGTTGACTAGGAGAAGCTTATCTAGATAGAATATCTTATGGATTTTATATTGACTTTGTCTTCTGACTATGAACACACGGTCACTTGATCTTTCCTTCCCGTGTATGTAGGTGCCTTCCATATATTCCAACACATACTGATGCGAAACGAGGAAACAAACAAAATATCAAAGACAACTTATGATCTGAATATTCAGACTCCGTTAAGCATAAGAATTGAAGTTTTAATCCAAAGAATTGTGACTGTGATATAACATAATCTGTTACCTCGGGGAGACCTATTAGAAACAATCTTTTGAGGTGTTTGAATCGAATCAACAACTTGCAAAGAATTATACTCCCTCCATTTCTGGAAAAGAGATACTTTCACTTTTTCAATTTGGCCTATTTTTAGGCCAAATTGAAAAAGTGAAAGTATCTCTTTTCCAGTAACGGAGGGAGTAGAAAAGTGTTCTGGACTAATGTTATTTGATCTAAGTAACATAGAGTCAAAATAACCGTAATCCTATAACGACTCATGAGTGTTGTTCTGAATATGAAGCCAGCGACGACAAACCAAACCTAAGGAACAATAGTCAGTACGGTATTCTAGTTTCTTATATACAAGGCTTAGATAGTCATCTGGGAGATCTGTAATTGACAAGGTTTTCTTGCAAGGATGCACATCTTCTATCAATCTTCTCCTTGTAATGGTTTTGGAGTAAGCCGCAATTTACCCAACCATATGCTATCATCGAGGCTCGATGATAAACTATTCATCATCATACTTGCTGATGTACCACCAATTCAAACTGAAAATCCTACTATTATTAATGTTTCTTAGATATCACTTCAGATTGCAACGCTAGATTAGGAAAAACCAAGAGTATCGTCTACTGAACGATCAAAAAAAAAAGGAACAAATACAAGTAGGGTTGCACATACTCCGGTACGGCCCGGTTCTCTTATAGAACCGGTGTCTGTACCTGGTGTTGACCGGTACCTCCTTTTGAGGACCGGTACATGTAATTGTACCTGGTGTTGTACCAGTCCTCCGGTACCGGGTTTTTACCCTATGTCCTTCCCTGCAATGATTCCTATGTAACTCCTTCGCTGCAATGATTCATAGCATTCATCAATCACTCACTCCAGCAGTTAACATTTACCCATACATTTTCACTCTTCAGTGTTTATCACCAACACCAAAAAGGCAAAATCCCAATTCTCCAGCACAATACCACAAGAAAATTCACCCAAAACCCCATCAATTCCATCACAAGCACTTTCCATTGAATGAGATAAGGGTAAAAAACATACATCAATCCTTGTAAAAATACAAATAAAACCCAATGAAAATCAGAACAAGTGGAATCAATACAATTGATCTCAATAGAACCCTAAATCATACAATTAAACACATTAATCAAACATGTAAATAATAATTAAGAACCCTAATTGATTGTATATTATCTGCTGATGTTGCTGTCGAACTCAGAAATTGGGAGAAGAAAGGGGATCTGAGATGTGGTGCAGAGACAGAGAATAAGGGAAGAACACGGTGGTTGTTATCATGGGTTAATCTGAAATTGAGAAATTAAAGACTGACAAGACGTTGTTGTTGATGGATTTGATCAATCTGGTTGTTGTTGCTACAATAGATGAAAATGGAAAATATTGTTGTTGTTCGAATCAAGGATATAGACTGGGAGATGGTTAAGATTGAGGAAAGTTTGTTTGAATTTGAAATTGAGATGGAAAGATGGTTGAGTTTGAGGGATGTTTCGCTGATGAAGAAGGTGGCGGTGGTGGTGGTGGCGGTGGTGGTGATACATACTCAGAGATCGTGAGGAGGAAGAAGTGAATGGTTGTTGTTGGAAGAAAAAAAGAAAGAAGTAAGAGAGATGGTCGATAGATAAGATATGGCTAGTTACAAGACCTAGGATCGACGGTTATGATTAAACTCTAACCAAGATCTTAACGGCTAATAATCACCGGTACATATGGTCCGGTTCAAGTCCGGTCCTCCCCAAGAACCGGTGTCTGTACCGGTCTAGGCCGGTTCTCAAATCTCAGTACCGGTGTCTGTACCGGCTAGACCGGTTCTGGTCTGATTCCGGTTCGGTATTTCCGGTTCCACTCCGGTCTAGGTCTTCTCAACCGGTTCTTGTGCAGTCCTAAATACAATGGAGTAATACCTTCACCGTCTCACATAATCGAAAGGGAATCAAATCCTAAAATAAATAAAAATCCTAAAATAAATAAACCTTCAGACCTTTTTATATATGTAATTAAGGTTTTAGGTTGTTCACTATTACAAAATCTTATATCTAGCGACCTTGGTTAAGTCAAGGGGTGTCTTAGTCTGTCGGTTAATGGATACTACAAGAGGTCTGGGTTGGATGAAGCTATTCAACTGTTCAAAAATTGCAAAAAAGAAGGGATTGAAACCCAACCTAATTAATAGATGCAATATTAGGGTTTCTCAGAATCTATTTACATATAATGCACTTGTGAGTTGTTAATGGGTTGTGCAAAGTTGGAAACTTTGAGAAGGAAAAACAATTTGTTTTTTGAAATTCCTTACGTTGCAACATATAACTCATATTTATGATCAATGGCATATGCAAAGAAGGGAAGTTGATTAAAATGCAAAATAAAAGTTGCATACCAAGTGCCGTTAATTATCAATAAGGGTTATATCGAGGAAAGCAATGTTACAAGAGTATTAGAGTTTCCTTTTTTTTTTTTTTTTTTTTTTGAGGAGAAAGGTTAATATAGTATTAGAGTACTCAAAGATGGAATCCACCTGAAATTAACAATTATAAAATAAACTTTGACGCTTCTTGGGTGGATGAGAATATTCTTACAGGATATGGACTGATTCTTCGTTCTGAAACAGGCACAGCTATCCAAGCTGGATCTGGGACCTTCTATGCCTCCAGTCCCGAAGAGGCGGAAACTCTGACTCTTCTTGAAGCAGCAAGGTGGGCGACTAGCATGAACTGTCAGAACTTTTGGATCGAAGGAGATTGCAAGGGAGTAATTGATTTCGCGCTAGGCAAAGTAAACACAATACATTGGAGAAACCAGGCAATTATTTCTGAAGCTAAAAGGGTTTTAATGTCATGTGAGTCTTTTTTGGGTTTTTCTTTCAACCATAGAAGTAGTAACAAGGTAGCAGATGCGTTGGCAAAACAGGCAAGAAATCAGGGGTACCATAGACAACAATGGAGACAAATGCCATCGTTTATTCAACATTATTTAGATTTTGATTCCAGCTTTTTAAATTCAAATGCTTTGTACTTACAATCTGAGGACAACAGGCTGTTGGAAGTTTCTCATATCATAGTTTCTACAACTGAGATAAGGGCAGCCAACAGCCTAAATAGCCTCCTGTAACTTTTTGGTTGCATCAATTTATTAACTTTCAAAAAAAAAAAAAAAAAAAATGGACAAAAGGAAATTGTCACAAGACGTTGCCACTACATATCTATTCGACTAAAAAAACCTAGACTAATTTAACTTGTAAGGGGAATGGTAAGGTCATCATGATGGCCAACTGCTAGCTGCTTTAGTTACTTTCTTTTTTTTTGTATTTTCATTTTGTATATTGGATGGAGTAAACATTATTCAACATGTAGATTTTAGAACTGTAACATGTCTATCCAACTTACGAAAAACTGGTCATGGCTTATTGTGGACTGAGCTTATTATTGGCATAGCCATATCATTATGTTGCATGAATTGAAGATGCACGGGCGACTATCAGTTGAAATCGTTAAGACCGGAGCAAAAGCACTGGCCACAGTACTGTAATGTGTGTCACTATTGGATGCCGTAAATTTAATGTGGATCACTCTGATAAGCAATCATATTGCACAAGGACACTCCAGAGATATCTTCAGTAATTACCAGTAAGCTTAACAAACTTGTTTAATATAAAAAAGACACAACAAACCATTATCGTCACTTTAGAAAATGTGAATAGTTGAAATCCTGATTGCAGAACGTGAACCAATTAGGCTTGTAGCAGGGTGTACGTAAGTGGCACCGCAAAATGCTAGGTCTCGCTCACTACCACTTCATCAGCATACGACATTAGTGATTAAATCATCTTACAAGATGCACATCGGGTCTTTCACGCTTGAAAAGCTCACGAGCAGAATCACTCCATATATATAAATGGGAAAGCTTTTTGCACCCGTAACACAAAGCTTTCAACCCTTGATCACATAACTTCGGGCAGTCATCCAAGAATAGACTTTCCAAGTTTCTGCAGTATAGACCAATAGCTTCCCATCCTTGAAGTTGTACCTCATGGCAAGAATCTAGAAACAATGATTTTAATAAAGGACAACCTTTTGAAATAGCTATAACTGCGTCATCATTAAGTGCTTTTCCTGATAGATATAACGATCGAATCCCGCCTCCACTTGCAATTGCTTTAATCCCCTCTGTTGTAAGTTTATCCATGCCTACTGCACTAACATCAGTCAAGGTCTTTGGACACCCAAGAAAACCAATACCAGTTACATCGTTGCAACCTGAAATTCTTATTGAATGGAGTTTGGAGCAGTTTTGTATGAGAAAACTTATTTCTAAGTCAGTTATGCTTTGACAATTGCTAACATCAACTTTTTCTAAGGATGCACAACATTTTGCCATAATTTGTAAACCTTTATCATCAATATTTGAACCGCTCAGACATACCGATGCCAAATTAGGGAACGAAGAAAATACTAAAGACAAGTACTTATCAGAACACTTGGAGCAATCACTTAAGCATAGAAATTGAAGTTTTGATCTGAATAGTTGTGACTGTGATGTAATATAATCTGTTACCTCAGGGAGACCACTTAGAGACAATCTTTTGAGGTGTTGGAACCGAATCAACAACTTGCAAAGAATTATGGAAAAGTTTTCCGGACTAATACTTGGTGATTTACGTAAACTACATTTAAAAGTATAGTTACCAGGTAAATGCCATCGATCATTATCCCATAATGACGTCTGATTGTTGTTCTGAATATAAAGCCAGTGACGGCAAACCAAACCAAAGGAACCAAGGTCAGTTCCAGATTTTAGGCTCTGATATACAAGGCTTAGAAAGTCATCTGGAAGATCTGTTATTGAAAATATCTTACAGGTTTTCTTGCAAGGATATGCATGATCATCTTTTGAAGTAAGGTGGAGCTTACCTGACCTTTTGTTGCTGGATAATAAACTCATTATAAACGCACGAGAAAATAGTTGTTCCACCAAGGAGAACACAAAATCCTAGTCTTAACAATGTTTTTTTTTTTTTTGATGAGATAGTCTTAACAATGTTACCCTGCATATACACATCCAGATTGTAACACTAGATTCAACATAACATATAAACATGAAGAACAACATGCAAAGTAATAAAACAATTAGGTTTATGTTATAATACCTTTGGCGGCGTCTCCCGACCTAAACTTTCTTAGTTTCCTGATTCATTGAAGTATACAAAGTCCACTTTGGTAGCCCAAAATATATACACCGCTACACGCGGCAAGACATTCGAGAGCCTCAAATTGTTCGAAGCTCAAACGCTCTACTAATGTGCCCTTAGCAGCGTCCCAGTGTGCCTTTTAACATCACTACTAATGTGTCGAGGTGAAGTTCTTCGGAGGGCAAAACTGGTTAGAGCAGAGCAATGATTCTCCTCCTGGGAAAGGTAATCTCCAAACGCCCTTCATCATCATCATCACTACTTATCCCTCTGCATAACCATATTCATTCCTTGATATCATCTCTACAAACAAACCATTTCGAAAATGTAGTGATTAATCATTGTAAGTCTGGAAAAATCGAGAAATTAGATTATGCTATGGATTACTTTAACAGTATGATTTCGATGACTCCATTGACATCTGTTGGTGGATTCAATCATATACTTAGTTCAGTTTCTAAAATCGGATGTTATTCAGATGCAATCACTATGTATAAGAAGATGAATGATATCGGAATTGAACCGGATTACGTTACATTGAACATTTTGATTATGGGTTTAGTTTGTTTGGTTGGATTCTAAAGAGGGGTTATGATCCGGATGTGATTGTGTTTAGTATTTTGATTAAAGGGAAGATTTATGATGCTCGTAATCTGTTTGATAAAATGATTGAATGGGGAGTCCAACCAAATGCCATCACATGTAGTACAATAATAACCGGGCTTTGTGGAGTTGGTGAATTAGATGATGCTATCGAGTTGCATAAGAAATGGAATAGGGAAGCTGATATTAAATGAATCGTATAGTGTGATTATTGATGCTTTATGTAAAACAGGATCAGTTGACGAGGCTCTCAATCTCTTTTCTGAAATGATAGATGTTTCGAAAATTGCACCAAATGTTGTTGTGTTTAATACTCTGATTAACGGATTATGCAAGTCTGACAGGTTTAATGATGCTGTTAGACCATTCGATAGCATGTCCAGTCGAGGAGTTTCTGCGAATTCATATATTTACAATGCTCTCATCAACGGGCTTTGCGATTCTGACAGGTTAAGTGAAGCAGTTAATGTCTTCAATAGCACGCCTAGTCAAGGAGTTTCTGCTAATGCACATGCATACACATCTCTAATTAATGGACATTGCAGGCGTGGGTTATGGAAGGAAACAATAAGATATTTTGATGAAATGGTGGGGAGTTGGAATTCGCCAACTGTGGTTACCTTTAATGTATTAATAGATTCTCTGGTTAAAGAAGGAAGGATGGAAGAAGCTTCCAAGATATTTGATGTGATGATTAAGTTACGCAGAGAACCTGATGTATGTACTTATAATTCCATGATACTTGGTCTGTGTTCAACGGATAGGCTAGAGGAGGCACACAGATTGTTTGACTCGATTGCGAATAAGGGTCTTGAACAAAACGTTTACAGCTTCAGTATGTTGATTAATGGGTATTGCAAGAGCTCTAGGTTGGATGAAGCTATGCAACTGTTCAGAAATATGCAAAAGAAGGGATTGAAACCCGACCAAGGTACCTGCACTCCACTAATAGATGGACTATGCAAGGCCAGAAAAGTTGGAAAAGCACAGAACATGTTAATTGAGATGCAAGCTTATGGGGTATCTCCGAATATAATTTTACATATACTGCACTTGTGAATGGGTTGTGCAAAGCTGGAAACATTGATAAGGCAAGACAATTGTACGTTCTTTGAAATCCTTAAGAAAGGATTAGTTGCGGACGTTATAACATATAACACTATGATCATTGGCATGCGCAAACAAGGGATGTTTATTGAGGCCGAAAAGCTGATCAATGAAATGAAAAATATAGGTTGCAAGCCTGACGCCATCATTTATAATGCCATTATTAAGGGTTATCTTGAGGAAAATTATGTTGCAAAAGCATTAGAGTTTCTCAAAGAAATGCGCGGAAGGAAATTGTCACTGAACAATGCCACCAAAACTCTGTTAATCAGTTCCTTGTCTGCAGGTCAGCTCAAAAACTTGGATTTTCTTGAGACCTAGATGGGATCGATGTAACTGGTAAGGGGAATGGTAAGGGATGTATACCCAACTTAGGAACACTGGTCATGTCTCATTATGGACTGAGTTTATCACTCGTAAAGAATGAAATTGCATAGCATTATCATCACTAATCTTATATTGTATATGTCTCATGATAGAATTTACTATCTTACTTTAGATTTGAAGTACCTGATTAACATAGAAAAGGTTAACTAGGCTCAAAAGACCATCAAATGAGGTTCGGCATGACCAAAATTTGCAAATAACATTTTTAAGGCATTGTGGACATTAGCTAGCACTAGTTGCAAAATATTACCCTGGCATTGTAGTGACCTAAAATATGCCTCGTGACCCATACAATCCCAGGCACGCATGCATTACAAATAAAGACCACTCTTTATGATAGGTCCTTTTATTCACATCTTTCGACTGGATAACGTTGATATTTTCGCAGATCACCCTGATCAATTAGCAAGCATATTGCTGCTTAAATGAACAAGAAATAGCAAACAATTATTGTTACTTTAGAAATAAGAAGTTGAAATCAGAACAGCAGAACGTGAAACGTAGAACAAAAAAACAACTAATCAAACTGATCTAAGAAAATAGCCGTGAACCATTTGAAGCTTGTTGCAGTGTGTGCGCATCGCAAAATTCTAACTCTCCCTCACGGTATGGTGCATCTGGATACGCACATTGGGTCTATCTCGATTGAAAAGCTCTAGAGAAGAATCACTCAGACTGTGCACATATAAAAAGTAAAGCTTGTTACACCCATAACACAATGCTTTACACCCTTCATCACTTAACTTCGGCTTCGGGCACTGAACCAGGTAAAGGACTTCCAAGTTTCTGCAGTACACACCAATGGCTTTCCATCCTTCAAGCTGTAGATTATTACAGGATTCTAGCCACAAGAATTTTAATAAAGGGCAACCTTTTGAAATAGTTAGAGCTGCTTCATTATTAATTATATTTCCTGATAAATATAGACATTGAAGCCCTCCTCCACTCACAATTGCATTAATCCCCTCTGTTGTAAGTTTAGGCATGCGTACTGCATCGACATGAGTCAAGGTCTTCGGACACCCAAGAAAGCCAATACCAGTTACACGGTTGCAAAATGGAATTCTAACTGTTTGGAGTTTAAAACAGTTTTTTATCAGAAAACTTATTCCCGAATCAGTAATCTCTTGACAGTTTGTGAGATTGATATTTTCTAAGGATACACAACTTTTTGCCAGGATTTCTAATCCTTCATCAGTAATATATGAGCTGCTCAGACGTACCGATGCTAAATGAGGGAACGAAGAAAATATCAAGGACAGTTTTTTTTCATCAGAGGAGAAACCCTTTAAGCATACAAATTGAACTTTTGATCCAAAGAATTGCGACTGTGATGTAACGTAATCTGTTACCTCAGGGAGACCACTTAAAGATAATCTTATGAGATGTTGGAACCGAATCAACAACCTGCAAAGAATTATTGAAAAGCTTTCCGGACTAATCATCGGTGAATGTCGTAAGCAAGAGTTAAAATTACTGGTACCCCATAACGATTTATGATTGGTGTTCTGAAGAAGGAGCCAGTGACGACAAACTAAACCAAAGGAACTGTGATCAGTACTGGATTCTAGGCTCTTATATACGAGGCTTAAACAGTCATCTGGGAGATCTGCAATTGACAACGCTTCATAGGTTTTTCTGCAAGGATGCATATCATCATCTATAGATATTTCTCCTTGTATTTCTTTTGAATCAATCTGGAGCTTACGCTTACCCAAGCTTTTGTTACTGGATAATAAGTTCATGATAGAGACGCGAGAAAATACTTAATTATTCCACCAACGCCAACAGAAAATCCTAGACTTGTTGATGTATCCTGCATGCAGCACATTCAGATTGCAATGCTAGATTATTTGGTAAAATCATGATTGTATGTACATGTTAATCACTACATGCATATTGGAAACCTATACTCTTTATATATCCATGACCTGAGATGAAACTCGTAAAACACCTAAATCTTATTGAACGATTAAAACAAGTTCAAGGAGACTTAGAAGTTAGAACTGCATGATGTTGTTTGTTCGACAAAAATCCAACTCATTCTAATTCGTACTGTGATTACACAAATATGCATAACAACATCTAAAGTGATATAAGAATTAGGTCAGTTTATAATACCTTTGATGTCTCACGTACAAAGGGAACTCAATCATATATAACTTCTGAGTTCCGACCTCCGAATATAAAGAGGTATTTTGTTGCTGTAGTATAATGTTATGAAGTCGGACTGTCGGAGGGAATGGAATCATCACCTTTCCATGAACAGTGGTTCTTGATGAACCGCTCAAACAAACAACATAAAAACTATTCTCACATAAAATGGCCTCCCAACCCTTGGAGTTAAAAGGGAGGCATTTTTGGGCCCCACGACGGTTTTTAGGTTGTGCTGGAGGGCGGCTCATAAACAAATTTCGTTCCCAAATCCGCCAAATTCCATGTTCCATGTTGTGCTATTCAGCACAAGAAGCTTGAAACCCGTGCTACGCACCGGGACTGCTGGAATTTCTTACATCGTCTGTTCATGTTCACTGAGGTAGGGCTTCGCCCCGCACCCGTCCTAATAGGAGTTCTAATAAGTTTATAGAATTTCTATCCAACAAATTGACAATTAACAACTTTATAATAATCAATTTTACAAATAAACTAAAATATTTTAAGTTATAAATACATAATCATTTTTTTTAGTATCTAACCCGTGCTTCGAACTGGGTATGACGGAATCGATCCTCAGTTGGGCGAAGCACCGCACCCGTCCAAGAAGGGATCTCAATTAACAACTGCAATGTACCATGAAAACACCAATTATCATATTTATTTATTTTTGAAGCAACCATTTAGTAGATTAACAATCGGGACCAAATTATTCACCAGTTACATATTGTTTAAAGTGTTGGAGATTAAGAAATCCTCTTTAATAAAATACTTTTGAAAAATTATACCGACCTTTGAAATCAATAACTAGTTCATTATATTACATGTATCGGTACTATCGGTAGTTAACTGAAACATCACACTTTCTATACAGTTGTATCAATATCTGATATTGGAGACACTAAAAAAAAACACGATATTAATATAAAATAGATTGAAAACTCTAAATGGTGCACAACATATGAATTGTTTCCCGTCAAAGAAAATGTTATCAAGGAAATGCATTGATATATCTTTCTTCGAAAATCATATATTTGTGTTAAGAATTAAGGAACCAACTCAACTGCTCTTCCAGGCTCCAACTTCTTATAGTTAAATGAAAAATCACACTCATTAGCCATTATATAGGCATCGACATCTGAAGTTAAAGACACTAAAAAATCATGATATTAATATAAAATAGATTGTCAACTCTAAATGGGGAAAAGCATATGAAGTGGTTCTCGTCAAATAAAATGTAATTAAGGAAACGCACATATATATTTTTCTTCAGAAATCATATACTTGCGTTAAAAATAAAGCGGCTAACTCAACTGTTTTTCTAGGATCCAACTTTTTGTAGTTGAATGAAAAATCACACATATTATGTAGTTGTGTTGATATCTGACTTTAAAGACACTAAAAATAATACGATATTGATATAAAACAGATTTCCAACCCTAATTAGTCCAAAGCATACAAAGTGCTTCCCGTCAAAGAAGTAATCAAGGAAATGTCATTAGTCATTATATAGGCATCGATATGTGATATTAGAGACATTCAAAAAATCATGATATGAATATAAAATAGATTTCCAGCTCTAAATAACGCAAAGCATATGAAGTGCTTCCCGTCAAAGGAAATGTAATTAAGGAAACAAACATATATATTTTTCTTCAGAAATCGTATACTTGCGTAAAAAATTAAGCGGGTGTTGATGGTGGTTTTTAGACAAAGGGTAAAATCGTAAAACCCCAAATAACCTAATGTCACCAGTGACACATTTATTAGAACATTTAATGCATGTAGTCAGTAATTAATAGGGGGTATTTTTTCAAATTAAGGTTACAACGAACAAAACCCTAATTCACCTCCGTGTCAATGGCAAATCATGCCAGCCACACCTAGCCCAAGCTAGCTGCTTCCCTATGCCAATGGCAAATCATGTCAGCCATACCAAACGCGCCGAAGCATGCCAACCATGCTAGCCGCACCTCCGTGCCAATGGCAAATCATGCCAGCCACACCTAGCCCAAGCTAGCCGCATCTCTATGCCAATGGCAAATCATGCCAGCCCATACCAAACGCGCCAAGCATGCCAACCATGCTAGCCGCACCTCCGTGCCAATGGCAAATCATGCCAGCCACACCTAGCCCAAGCTAGCCGCATCTCTATGCCAATGGAAAATCATGCCAACCATACCAAACGCGCCGAAGCATGCCAACCATGCTAGCCGCACCTCCGTGCCAATGGAAAATCATGCCAGCCACACCTAGCCCAATCTAGCCGTATCTCTATGCCGATGGAAAATCATGCCAGCCATACCAAACGCGGCGAAGCATGCCAACCATGCTAGCCGCACCTCCGTGCCAATGGCAAATCATGCCAGCCACACCTAGCCCAAGCTATCCGCGCCATGACAAACACACTCTGCCTTGGCCCTAGCTACACTGGTCACGCCACGCCAAGCCAAACACCCTTACCTTGGCCCTAGCCGCGCCATGCCAAAGTATCGCCCGCACCTAGGCTTGCAAACCATGCAACCTAGGCCAAATTGGCCACGCATGCCATTGCCACACGCCAACATGCTCGTTGGTAGCTTTTCCTACCAAGGCGCGACCCAGATTGGCCACGCATGCCATTGGCACATGCCAACATGCTCGCTGGTAGCTTTCCCTACCAAGGCGCGACCCAGATTGGCCACGCATGCCATTGGCACATTCCAACATGCTCGCTGGTAGCTTTCCCTACCAAGGCGCGACCCAAATTGTCCACGCATGCAATTGGCACATGCCAACATGCGTCACTTGTAGCCTTTCTTACTAAACCGTGGCCCTAATGGCCGAGCATGCCATTGGCACATGCCAACACGCTCGCTGGTAGCTTTTCTCACCAGGGCGTGGCCCTAATGGCCAAGCATGCCGTTGGCACATGCCAACATGCGTCACTAGTAGCCTTTTCTACCAAGGCGCGACCCAAATTGGCCACGCATGCCATTGGCACATGCTAACATGCGTCACTAGTAGCTTTTCTTACCAGGCCGCGGCCCTAATGGCCAAGCATGCCGTCGGCACATGCCAACATGCGTCACTGGTAGCTTTTCTTACCAGGCCGTGACCCTATTGGCCACGCATGCCATTGGCACATACCAACACGCTCGCTGGTAGCTTTTTTCACCAGGGCATGGCCCTAATGGCCAAGCATGCCATTGGCACATGCCAACATGCGTCACTGTTAGCTTTTTCTACTGTGCCGTGACCCTATTGGCCACGCATGCCATTGGCACATGCCAACACGCTCACTGGTAGCTTTCATTACCTAGCCGTGGTCCTAATACACGCTGGTAGACACTTACACTCAACGTATAACTTACCACCAATGCATTCCACACATGCCACACACGCCACTAGCAGCTCTGGCATTGCCACTTGCGCTCGAGGTGCAACTCGCAACAAAGGCATTCCGCACATGCCACATGCGCCCCTAGCAGCACCACTTGCACTCAAGATCCAACCGACACTCGAGACATCAACACAAACTGGGGATGCTTTCCGGGGTTTTGGTTTGGCGGTCACAAAGATGCGGCGTACACTACGCTCACATTAAGAAAGCGTGAATAGGAATAAAGCGGTCAAATAAAAGAGGAAATAATGGTGAAAACGTTTTCACCCATTAACACCATGCGGTTACCACCTCCTCCCATTATTTCACCCTTTACTCTCTTCCTTCATGAGGCCAGGGTGCGTTTCAATCTCGACTTGTATAAATAGGTCTTACCTATTTCCACCAGACAACAAGTCTCGGTCAGGATAAAAATACTACACTCTTAGAAAAGGCAACTTTGCAATCTCTCCAAAAAGCTTTGATCTCTTACAAGCTTCCGAAGCTTTCACTTTCTGATACGAGTCGAGACACTACTCTCCCATAATTATTCTGGTCTCAAAACCTTTCTTTGCTTCCCTCCCCAAATCAACCCTTCTCCTCCACTTTGTGACCGAAGCAAGTATGGAACGGCCATTTCTTGGTTTAGGCCGGACTTGTACAGATTGATCTCTCGAATCTATAAAGTGCTCACGTGCAACACATTTGTTTAGTGTTTGAACCAATTTCTCACTCACCTACCGAATTTACCGAAATCGGCGAGTAAACGATTTTTACCCATAAACAATTGGCGACCACAAATGAGGATTGATCTATCGGCTACAATGTCGACTCGTCGATCTCGTTCTTCGACCCGTATGTCAAGATGGTAGGGGAAGGTGACTCAATCCGACTCAACCGCCGACGACCCGGTTACGATTGTTAAAACTACACCGTAAAACCTGGAACTCGTCAAGATGCTACCGGCGATTGGGGACTTGTCAAGCGATGATACCAAAGAAAGCCGCCTTTTACTTGGAGAGAGGCGTGTTTGCAAAAACCTATGAAGTGAGTAAATTTAGACTGCGCAAGATATACGGTCTGTTTTTAGGTTCTTAGTAAAACCATTATACTACTGAGTATTGTGCCTATTGCTAGCACACACTTTCATAAAAGCAATATTCCTTTCCCAAAACATAATCGAGTCATATTATCAAAACCATTCATCCCGAAATAATCCAATATCCTCAAAAGCTACCACTGCCTACCAAAATCGGTCAAACTTTGAACCGGACATCCAAAGATGTCTTTCAAAAAAAAAAAGAACCTAAATGAAAGTTTAACAGAGAAACATTCAAGGAAAATCATCCAACAGAGGCCTTTTCTTCTTGGAGAAAGTCAACTTTGCATCTTCAAGAGCCGCTCTCTTCATAGTCAACATCTTGGAAAGCTTTTCGAGTTCTACCTCCTGTCGTGCAATCTCCTCAGCGGAAAGGCTTTCGATTGCTGCATCTTTCAACTATTGGATCTCAGCAAGGCCTTCGACAAACCACGAAGTATTGAACTCCTTTTCTACGCACACGTCGCTATGGTGCTCCCAGTCGGCAATAACGTCTTCAGAAACGGTGTGACCAGTCACCTCACGCATATCCTCGATGGAAGATAAAGCCTCTTCCACACGCTTAACTAGCGCAAATCGACTGGTGACTTTCTTGGTTGTTGCCATATGTCCGTAAATCTCTCGGATTCTGGTGTACAACGCCTCATACTTAGCCAGCACGCTGAAGCCGCCAACCAGCACATGACCTGGATAAGGAACCAAATACGGGGGATCGAAAATGGCGCCTGCAACTGGCCCCACGACTCGCAAAGGGTCTTCCTCCATGTCTACGGCAACAACCATCAGAGAATCATCCACCGTTTGAACCACATCTGCGCCCGGCGATTGGGTAACTCCCATCTCCAAGTCACCGGCGGTGGTCACCAAAGGCAAGTTTTCGTGTGACTCCACCCCAGAATCGTCCTCCGAACCGGATTCCTCCTGCGAACTTGAGTTAGACATTTTTCAAAAGAAGAAACGGGAGAAGAAAGAAAAGAAGCGCGAAACTCACCGAACCACTTCGAGAAAAAGAACCAGTGCTGCCAGAGGAATCACTCTCACTTGTCGAACTTTCTTCTTTCTCTGACTCATCACCGCTATGAGTAGGCTCAGTGCCGCCGGAATTCTTTGAAGAAATTATCGTCTCCTGGCAACGCGCAAGGGCAGCGAAAGCATTAACACTACCGAATCCCTGGAAGAAACACGACACACGTTTTCAGCAGAAATTCACGTGTTTTGAGACAAACCGATAAGGAGGCGACACATACCTGGTTATTGGAAGAACTGAAAGACACGAGAGCCGCGGGAGGATCTTTTGAAATCGCCCGGAACCCGCCAGCACGATTCTTCGTTCTCCGTTCCTTGGCCTGGGGACTTTCCGAATTGCTAGGCGACTTTCGCTTGAGATCTCTCAACATTGGATACTTCTTCAAAATTACTGGGGAAGGTTTACAACGAACATTCTCCACCACTCTATTTACAAAATCTTGGATCATAATAAACTCATCGCACCAGAATTCATTATAGCCAAAGGTTGTCGAAGTTACTCTTCCCATTTGAAAGAAGGGAAGACGGATACCCGGCTCGAGGGCACTGTCATTGAGGGCGGCACGCAATGAGTCCTTAGGAATCACTGGTTGGTAAGCAAGAGGCACCCCTTGATCGAAACCCATGTGACGAGCCGCACGATCAATATTGTAAGCAGCTATCTGAAAAGACCCCATGAAGAAAATACGGCATATAACCGGGCAAGAAGCTTTGAATGAACAAGTTTTCACCAACACTAAAATTGCCATCAGAAGACAAAGACATGACCGGAGCAGAAGCAAAGGTGTCAATGTGAGTCATCGACCTGTGGACCGGCTCCCATGGGCGAAAACTGATTTCATATGACTTATCGAGAAGACTAACCAAGCTCATGCCAACCCTTGACGCATGTTCACCCATCGAAGAATTCGGAACCCCCAACTCATGAATCGAAGACAACGGTTTGGGGTATACTTCTCGAAGTGTTCCCATAACCAAGCTTGCAGGAAAGCAACGTGCACATATGAATCCACTTTCATAAAACCATTCGAAACTCGCATGTTCGCAACTAGGTGATCTAGATGCACATACAGGGAACCAAGAAATAACTTGCCAATGGGAAGGACTTCGCCTTTTGCCAACTTCACAAAGAATCACTAGCAACTCGGTTTTATCACCTTCTTACCAGAACCGTCGTCAAAAATGTCTCTAGACAACCGAGAGCCAAAAATGCCGCAACGTGAAGATCACTCACTTTCGTTTAGGTTCCAGCTCGTCCGGGAACCATTGAGATATCCACCACCAGTAAAGGCACCTTTCATCCTCTTCCCACGAGAATCCTTCGACTTCGCAAAGGAGTCTTTCCGAGCGAAATCTTCCAACTTAGCGGCAAGGTCATCCCGCATCTTCCCCTCACTTTCGAGATAATTGGATGTTAAGATTCCCGATTCTGGGAAGATTCAAGAAGAGAGCCACACTCTCCAAAGAGAAAGTTATCTCACCCCATCTACATATGATCGTATGGGTGTCCGAACACCATCTCGGAGATGAGAGCAAAGCCCGGATATCCTTCCTAATCTGGAGATTTATCAAGCTCGACAAAGCATCAATAATCTGCGCTCGAGTCAAGTTGGTATTTATATGCTCCTTACTCACCATGAACTCAACCCATCAATCAAAAGAACGAATGGGCTTTGACACATCCCAAATCAATGTTGGAAGAGGAATATACCCCTTTATGAAGACAGAACCGTATGGTGTTCTCTGGGCGAACGAACGTGTCTTTCTTTCATCTTCACCACCGGTTAACAAAATTGGTACGAAACCTGGGTGATTTTTCCGAGGAGAGGCAAGTTTTTTGGCGAAGAATTCATCATCCGTGTTCGGTTTGGAACTGTGGACATCCTTCGATGAGGCGAAATTCTGTTCAGGTAACATCTTGTCGGATTTCTTCATAACAACTTTGTAATAAGATATCTGCACACGGAGAAAAACAAAATTATCTCCCTGACACATAACCGCGCCCAACAATGGAAAACCTGAAATACAAAAAAAAAAAGGCGTATTCTTTACTGGCTCAAAAAATACACACGCAATATTTTCTTCAGTTTTCAAAATTATATACGCAGATTTTATACGGTCTCAAGTGCGTCTGCAGATCATTCTTCGGGTTCAAAATTATATATGGAGCATTCTCTACGGGTTCAAAAATACACACGCAGACTTTCTTCGTGGTTCAAAATTATATACGCAGATTTTATACGGGCTCAAGTGCGTCTGCAGATCATTCTTCGGGTTCAAAATTATATATGGAGCATTCTCTACGGGTTCAAAAATACACACGCAAAGTATTTTCTTCTCAGGTTCAAAATTATATACGCGGTATTCTATACGGGCTCAAGTGCGTCTGCAGATATCATTCTTCGGGTTCAAAATTATATATGGAGCATTTTCTACGGGTTCAAAATCGCACGCGCAGATTTCTTTCAGACCAAAATTCATATATGCAATATTTCCTACGGGTTCGAAGTCATATGAAGCACATATACAGTATTCTTCTTCGGGATTCATATACGATTCTCTACGGGTTCAAAACTGCACACACAAAAGATTTTCTTCAGGGTTCGAAATTATACGCGGTATTTTATACGGGCTCAAGTGCGTCTGCAATATCCTTCTTCGGGTTCAAAATTATATATGGAGCACTTGCCTACGGGTTCGAATAATATATGCAGTATTTCCCTTGGGTGCATACATACAATATTTTCTACAAGAGGCACGCCAAGAAATTATATGTGCGATATCATTGCAAGGATTATAAAAACGCCTGCTCTTAGGGTTTGCACCTACATGAAAAGGGAAGCAAGAGGAGACATACCTGGAAGCCGGTTTTTCTTTGTGACTCTGCCGCTAGTAGGAAAGGTTGAAAGGAATAAGGTGCAAGATAAGAGAAAGGGATTTTATATATATATGGGCGTGAAGATTCTGAAATAGGGAAGGATTTCCCTTTACCAAAAAATCGTGCGGGCTCACGAGGACGCCCGACTTCCCAATGCCGCCCAAGTTGCACCGGTCCCACCAATTGCGCCAACTTCCCAAGGACCGCCCAAGTCGCTCCAGCTAGCACGCTCAGCTTCCCTACCTTGCGCCGGTCCCACCAGCTAGCACACTCAGTTTCCCAACTTGCAACAACTTCTCAATGCCGCCCAGCCTTCCCTGTCTCTCACGACGCTAACTTCCCAATTGTGCCACCTCCCGATTTGCGCAAAACGCAAAGGCAAGGATTCCAAATCCTATTTATAAAAGGTCGACAAATCTTCTCAATTCTCTTTACGATTTGTCTGCTGATAGTTTGTCACCATCTTATGCTTACCTCGCAACAAAGCTCCTATTCCGAGCTAAGCAAGGGACTTAATGTTGATGGTGGTTTTTAGACAAAGGGTAAAATCGTAAAACCCCAAATAACCTAATGTCACCAGTGACACATTTATTAGAACATTTAATGCATGTAGTCAGTAATTAATAGGGGGTATTTTTTTAAATTAGGGTTACAACGAACAAAACCCTAATTCACCTCCGTGCGAATGGCAAATCATGCCAGCTACACCTAGCCCAAGCTAGCCGCTTCCCTATGCCAATGGCAAATCATGCCAGCCATACCAAACGCGCCGAAGCATGCCAACCATGCTAGCCGCACCTCCGTGCCAATGGCAAATCATGCCAGCCACACCTAGCCCAAGCTAGCCGCATCTCTATGCCAATGGCAAATCATGCCAGCCATACCAAACACGCCGAAGCATGCCAACCATGCTAGTCGCACCTCCGTGCCAATGACAAATCATGCCAGCCACACCTAGCCCAAGCTAGCCGCATCTCTATGCCAATGGCAAATCATGCCAGCCAAACCAAACGCGCCGAAGCATGCATGCTAGCCGCACCTCCGTGCCAATGGAAAATCATGCCACCACACCTAGCCTAATCTAGCCGTATCTCTATCCGATGGCAAATCATGCCCGACCATACCAAAAACGCTACCAAGCATGCCAACCATGCTAGCCGCACCTCCGTGCCAATGGCAAATCATGCCACCACACTAGCCCGAACTAGCCGCGCCATGCCAAACGCACTCTGCCTTTGCCCTAGCTACGCTAGTCACGCCACGCCAAGCCAAACACCCTTACCTTGGCCCTAGCCACGCATGCCATTGGCACATGCCAACATGCTCGCTGGTAGCTTTTCCTACCAAGGCGCGACCCAATTGGCCACGCATGCCATTGGCACATGCCAACAAGCTCGCTGGTAGCTTTCCTACCAAGGCGCGACCCGCATTGGCCACGCATGCCATTGGCACATGCCAACATGCTCATTGGTAGCTTTCCCTACCAAGGCGCGACCCAAATTGTCCACGCATGCCATTGGCACATGCCAACATGCGTCACTGGTAGCCTTTCTTACCAAACCGTGGCCTAATGGCCGAGCATGCCATTGGCACATGCCAACACGCTCGCAGGTAGCTTTTCTCACCGGGCGTGGCCACTAATGGCCAAGCATGCCGGTTGGCACATGCCAACATGCGTCACTAGTAGCCTTTTCTACTCAGGCGCGACCCAAATTGGCCACGCATGCCATTGGCACATGCCAACATGCGTCACTGGTAGCTTTTCTTACCAGGCCGCAGCCCTAATGGCCAAGCATGCCGTCGGCACATGCCAACATGCGTCACTGGTAGCTTTTCTTACCAGGCCGTGACCCAAGTTGGCCACGCATGCCATTGGCACATACCAACACGCTCACTGGGTAGCTTTTTTCACCCCGGGCATGGCCCTAATGGCCAAGCATGCCATTGGCACATGCCAACATGCGTCCTTTGGTAGCTTTTCTTACCAGGCCGTGACCCTATTGGCCACGCATGCCATTGGCACATGCCAACACGCTCGCTGGTAGCTTTCATTACCTAGCCGTGGCCTTAATACACGCTGGTATCCACTTACACTCAACGTACAACCTACCACCAAGGCATTCCACACATGCCATTTGCACATGCCACACCCGCCACTAGCGGCTGCGCATTGCCACTTGCGCTCGAGGTGCAACTCGCAACAAAGGCATTCGCACATGCCATTGGCACATGCCACATGCGCCCCTAGCAGCACCACTTGCACTCAAGATGCAACCAACACTCGAGACATCAACAAAAGGCGGGGATGCTTTCCGGGGTTTTGGTTTGGCGGTCACGGATGCGGCGTACACTACGCTCACATTAAGAAAGCGTGAATAGGAATAAAGGGGTCAAATAAAAGAGGAAATAATGGTGAAAATGTTTTCACCCATTAACACCATGCGATTACCACCTCCTCCCATTATTTCACCCTTTACTCTCTTCCTTCATGAGGCCGGGTACGTTTCAATCTCGACTTGTATAAATACGTCTTACCTATTTTCACCAGACAACAAGTCTCGGTCAGGAGAAAAATACTACACTCTCAGAAAAGGCAACTTTGCAAGCTCTCCAAAAAGCTTTCATCTCTTGCAAGCTTCTGAAGCTTTCACTTTCTGATACGATTCGAGACACTACTCTCCCAGAATTATTCTGGTCTCAACACCTTTCTTTGCTTCCCTCCCGAAATCAACCCTTCTCCTCCACTTTGTGACCGAAGCAAGTATGGAACGGCCATTTCTTGGTTTAGGCCGGACTTATACAGATTGATCTCTCGAATCTATAAAGTGCTCACGTGCAGCACATTTGTTTAGGGTTTGAACCAATTTCTCACTCACCTACCGAATTTACCGAAATCGGCAGAAACGATTTTTACCCATAAACAGCGGGTAACTCAATTGTTTTTCCCGGCTCCAACTTCTTGTAGTTGAATGAAAAATCACACATATTATAGAGTTGTGCTGATATCTGACATTAGAGACACCAAAAATAACACGATTTCTTAATATAAAATAGATTGCTAACCCTAAATATAGCAAAGCATGTAGAGTGCTTCCCGTCAAATAAGTAATCAAAAAAATGCATTGATATATCTTTCTTAAGAATCAGAAGCTTGCGTTAGGAATCAAGCAGCCAACTCAAGTTCTCTTCCATGCTCCAAGTCCGTATAGTTAAATGAAAAATCACACTCATTATATGGTTGTATCAATACCTGATATTGGAGACATTAAAAGAACACACGATATATAACATAAAAATATCTTGCAAATTCTAAATAGTGCAAAACAGATGAAGTGCTTCCATTCAAAAGAAGTTGTAATCAAGGAAATGCACCAATATCCCACTATGACCCCGTTTGAATACCCGTGATTGTTGCTTTAACCGTAAGGATCGTCTATTAATAACTGGAGTATTTTTATTGGCAAGGCAAATGGAATCTAAATTATATTGGTTATGAATTCTCATCATTTTTTTCTTTTACTATTTATGACTCCTAACGGTCAGAATTGTATTTATTGTTAATGTAAAATAGATTTTCAACCCTAAATATTGCAAAACATATATATGAATTGCTTCCCGTCGAAGATGATGTAATCAAGGATATTCACCGATCTATATTATTAAGAATCATATACTTGCATTAGGAATCAAGCGGCCAACTCAAGTTCTCTTCCAGGATCCAAGTCCCTGCAGTTAGAAGAAAAATCACACTCATTGTATAGTTGTATGGATATCTGATATTAGTGATACTAAAAATCGATATTAATATAAAACAAATTTTCAACCCTAAATAGTGAAAAGAATATAAAGTGTTTCCCGTCGAAGATGATGTAATCAAGAAAATGCATTGATATATCTTTCTTCAGAAATCATATACTTGTGTTAAGAATCAAGCGGTCAACCCGACCCAGGAAACTCCTTATAGTTAAATGAAAAATCACACTTATTAGAGACATTAAAAGAACATACGATATAACATAAAATAGTTTTCCAATTCTAGATAGTACAAAACAGATGAAATGCTTCCCGTCAAAGAAGTTGTAATCAAGCAATGAACTAACATCCCACTAAGACTCCGTTTGAATACTTGTGATTGCTACTTTAACCGCAAGGATTGTCTACTAATTAATGATTGGAGTACCTTTATTGGCAAAGAGAATTTATATTGTATTGGTTATCATATTGTGCAAGATAATGCACGTCTTCATTATCTTTCCAAGATCTTTTGCTTTCCACATACGTGCTGGTCCCTTAACAATATGCCATCTGCTTTGAAGGACTCCAAAAGCACGTTCCACGTCCTTTCTAACAGCTTCCTGTCTTTTTGCAAAGAAGTGTTCTTTTTCAGCATTAGGATTAGAAATTGTCTGAATCAAAGTAGCATAATTTGGCTAAATACCATCGGAGAGATAGTATCCCATATTGTACTGATTGCCTCGAACCGTGAATTGACATGCAGGAGCAACTCCGTTAATGATGTCATCGAACAGAGGAGACCTATCGAGAACATTAATATCATTGTTCGAACCTGACATTCCAAAGAATGCATGCCATATCCACAAACTCTGAGATGCCACAGCTTCTAAAATGAGAGTAGGAACTCTTTTGAACCCATTGGTATGCGTACAATGCCAAGCTGTTGGGCAATTTGCCCAATGCCAGTGCATACAATCAAGACTTCCAATCATTCCGGGAAAGCCAAGGTCTTCACCTTCCTTCAACAACATTGCAATATCAGTTTCAGTTGGTTTCCTTAGATATTTTTCTTCATAGATACCAATTATTTCATCGCAAAAACGCTTGAGACATTCAATTGCAGTGCTCTCGCCAATTTGAACATATTCATCAAGGTTATCAGCGGTGCAACCATATGCAAGCATTTTAACAGCTGCAACCATCTTTTGCAATGGACTTACTCCTTCCATTTTAGCAGCATTAACCTTACGAGTGAAGTAATCATCATACTGACTAATATCATATAAGATACGAAGAAAAAGATTGATGTCCATCCTAAAACTACGCCGAAAATGATCAGCTGTGTACCTTGATTTTCCCCTTTAAATTAGTCATGAATAATAATCCTTTGGCGAGGAATTCTATCACGGTGAATGAAACGCCTTCCAGGAACAGAGCCACCATGAGGTCCTTTAATGTCTATCATTGTTGCTGCGCATATGACAGGGACAAGTGTTACAAGTTTTCTAGTCGTTCCACATGGGTTCAACATATCATCCTCGCTCATATCATCAAAATCTAACAACCGTTCTGTTAGGCAGGAATATTCCTCACTACTAGTTGATGAAGTTTCAGACATTGAGATCACCTAAAGAGCACAGCAATATTCAATTGTGAGAACATATATGTATAGTACAGAAAATTGAGTAAAGAAATGACCTGTAGCTATACTAACAAATTTACAAATCCCGAAGCCTACAAATAGTTCAATTGAAAGTGGGCAGTAGCAATTTTAATATCAAAAACCAACAAAAGCAAAAGCTCTCAATCAAAATAAACAAATAAAAATCCTCCCAAAGAATCAAATAAGAACCCAAACACTAGAAAATAAAAATCTTTAATACTGCAATTGTAGTTGTCTTCTTCAGTTCTTTTTAGTTCTGCATAAAATCTAAGGAATTAGGAATTGGTAAAGCTTCCATTTAGATTAGACATAGACTATAACTCAACATAAAACCAAAAAATCCAAGTTGGATGGGAAGAAGGTATAGCTTTCTAATACAAATTCCAACCTTGCTTTCTGATTACTGTGAATCTTAATTGTAAGCAGATGGGTGTGTCTAAGACAATCACTAATCCTCAATTGAAATCACTGAGAAGCCTAAAAAGTCTATTTCATGTGAGTGAATTAAAATTTCACATTTAATCTCCAATCTCCATGATTGAAGTAGAAATTATCAATCAAAAAACATACCGATATCGTGCCCAAATCCGTAGCTTTGCAAAAAAAAAAATTGTGTGCAAAACCCTAGCTTTGTAGAGGAAATACTGTATGGGAACGGAGAAGAACGAAGAACAAAAAGAAACAAAGGAGATAACGAATTTCTGTTTTCTTCTTTTTATTGATTTTTTTTATCTAATTTAAATTAATTTTTAAAATAAAAAAAAATGGTGAAAAACGTGACGTGGAGGTGGAGCCGGAGGTGTAGATAGCACTTTCTTCAACACCTTCATATTTAGTAATTGGTCCCTCCTAATTTCTAGGACCCTACTGTTGGAGATAGATTTATGCCAAATGGGGGTCTAAAATCCTATGTGTCACTTAAAAAAAAATATTTCACCCTCTGTTGGAGATGCTCTAAGGATATTATCTTTTTTTATTTGTTAAATAAAACCCAAGATTTTCTTTCTCCTTTTCAATAAAAACCAACTCATAAATATCCTGGCGAGATTGGGGTATACTCAAACTAATTGGGGTATACCCAATAAGACAAAATATGGTCATTTTGAAGTAAAACCAAGCCACCCCTTAACCTTGTATTTTCAAAATGGCAAAATTGCCCTCGTTTAATTAACACTAAAATTTTGATTAGATTAATTAATTAAGTTTAAATTAATTGAATAGATTAAAACTTATGAATTTTAAGTTATGAAATTTTGTTTTTGATTGAACTTTTGTGGGATGATTTTTGATGATTTTTTTTTTTCGAGAATATCTCTTGCAACGAAAATGAAGCACACAACCGAAATACTTCGAAAAAGGGGATTGCAAATATGTTATATGAAATCATACTCAAAATCAAAGAATAAATCAACACTTTCAGTTCTGAAAATATGAAAAGTCGGCATGATCTTCATCGTCGACCCCGCCAAAAAAAGTGGCTGAGCAAGCTCTTCATCGTCGACCTCGCCCAGGCCAAAAGTGGCCAAGCAAGCTCTTATAGTCAACCCTTGCTTAGGCCAAAAGTGGCCGGCAAGCTCTTCATCGTCGACCTTGCCGACTTTTGTTTTTGACATACGGAGATGATATAAAAAATTTATTAGTAAACAAGGTATTCAAAAAATATCCTTCCTATTTGTTTTTGGCGTGAGGTATTCAAAAATACCCTTCCTATTGTTGAAATTTTTTACGATCGCCGCCATGGCTGTTATGAAAAGTCGGCAAGATATGCATGTCACGACCTTGCCGTAGAAGACACGAGAAAATCATAATTTTCGATTTCTAACCTAATATAACAATCAAATCACACAACACAATGATGGGTTTGAGTTTAAACATCATTAATAGTCTTCTTTTATTTGGTAGAGTCAACAATTTTTTTTTGAAAATCAAAGTTGAAGATTTTTATATGGCTTTGGTTGATGGAAGATGAAGATGAAGAAGAAGAAGAAGAAGAAGAAGAAGATGAAATGAAGAGAATAAAAAGCGATTTAGGGTAATTAAGATTATTAATGGGTAAGGGTAGTTTTGTAACTTACCCATTAGGCCTCCCCTAAAACCCACAAAAAGTGTCCCTTTAAAATTGGGTATACCCCAATTAGTTTGAGTATACCCCAATCTCGCCAGGATAAATATATTATCTCTTTTAACTTCAAGATATGGAAACTTCCTGTATAATAGGCAAGAAGGTATCTTTGCCTTAAATCTTTAAAATCTCCCATAAATTCCGTGAATCTGTTTCAAAATGAAGAACGAGAGGGTGCCTCTATCCATTTGCTGGGTGCCTTTAACAAGATCGGTGCCCTTATCTGAAATGAGGATGCCATTAACACTTTTAAGCCAATTCTTCCAAAAATATTTATTTCCCAAAAATACCTACAAACACATAAAATACCATAATAAGTACAAAATCGAGTACCAACAGTGTAGAAAATTAAGGACAACTTAGACACAAAAATGTGTCTATCATACATATATGGAATACTGAAATAAAAGATTTTTAGAAATACATATATGTTATATTGGAAAATGTTGCTTTTGATTTTGTTATTTATTACGGTTTTCTCTCTTTTCAGAAGTATATATATGGCATACTCAGATTTGTAAGCAGTGTGGCAAATATGTACTCAGATTTGTAAGCAGTGTGGCAGATATGTACTCAGTTTTGTAAGCAGTGTGGCAGATATGTACTCGAATTTGTAAACAGTGTAACAGATATGTACTCTAAATTGTGGTCCTTTATATGTTTTAATTAAATTTGGAGAAACCGTAATAAGGTGGTGGAGTTCACACGTGAGTGGTGCTGGGGTAATGTGGTCATTTTGCTTGTTTCAAATAATTATGGACCTAGTGATAAGTCTAAAATCCGGTTGGACCCTAATATAACTAATTTAATGAGCTTTGGACCAACCAGTAAATTTTCCTTTTGGAAAAAGCAAGGAAAAGGAACGTTGGGCCTTGAGGATGCTACTAAACCAGGCCCAGTAGCTGGTTGAATCAATTGGATATGAGACTAATGGGCCGAACTAATTTGCACGAATTTGATACGCAACGTCAACAACGCGAATAGTTCGTGAAGCTGAGAAAGTTCACGAATTGAGGCCGGGGTTTGCATTGGACGGGCGTATGAGCCGGGAACAACTGATATGTAATAATTCGCGAATCATTCGGCGAATCAACAACCTAAAAACTCAATACCATCCCTCACTCCAGAATAAAAGCAAAGACTGACTCCGCTTACCCTCCCTCCTATTGGTCATGACCAGAAACCTCGCACTCTTATTGGCTAATTGAGAAACCATTCGTATTCGCCGGATGGAATTTCGTTATATATGGTGCGTTGATCTGACAATGTGCGGTGTAGATTGGCTGGATTGGTGGGTCACACGCGACGGACGACCCTCATTGTTTAGAAAAATTGCTATATTAATTTCGTGCATTTATTTTAAAAATCCAGAAAATAAAGAAAATTACTAGATTAATTTCGGACATTTATGATTAAAATAAAACAAAATCAAATCAACGTATTTATGGAATAAAATAATCTTTTATAGTTTTATGAAAATCAAAAAAATAAAAAAATTACTATATTAATTTTGGACATTTATGATTAAAATAAAAAAAATCAAATTAACATATTTAAGAAATAAAATAGTTACATTTATAGAATTTTATTTTGGATAGCGTTGAGAAAAAATAAAAAAATTACTATATTAATTTTGGACATTTATGATTAAAATAAAAAAAATAAAATTAACATATTTAAGAAATAAAATAGTTACATTTATAGAATTTTATTTTGGACAGCGTTGAGATATTTGTTTCCAGATAATTAATAAAATACTATATTATAATTTTGGACATTTATGATTAGAATAAATAGAATTTTATTTTGGACAGCGTTGAGATATTTGTTTCCAGATAATTAAAAAAATACTATATTATAATTTTGGACATTTATGATTAGAATAAATAGAATTTTAACAGCGTTGAGATATTTGTTTCCAGATAATTAATAAAATACTATATTATAATTTTGGACATTTATGATTAGAATAAATAGCATTTTATTTTGGACATCGTTGAGATATTTGTTTCCAGAGAATTAAAAAAATACTATATTATAATTTTGGAAATTTATGATTAGAATAAAAAATAAAATCGACGTATTTACGGAATAAAAAAAGATTTATATTTTTTTTATCTTTTAAAAGGAAAAAAATATAGAAATAGCTATATTAATTTTTAGTATTAATGATAAATATTTAACAAAGGAAAAATCAACAATATATAAAAAATACTACATTAATTCATATTTTAATTACTATTTATATTTATGTTAACGATATCCATTAATATGAAAAAAAATCTAATCATTTACCTGAACACAATCTAATAAGTTCCATTGATACGGTTAATTTACTAATAAAAACAAAGCCAATAGTTAATAAAGGATGGAAATCATTCTTCATCCCTATTGCATCGAGTTGACATGATTTTTTTAAAATCATGAAGGTCGAATTTTTCTTAAAAAATTAATATATTAATTTCACGTATTTATGATAAAAATCAAGAAAACACAAAAACTACTATATTAATTTCGAAAATTTATGATAAAAGTCCAAAAAATCGAGTAAACATGTTTATAAGATAAAAAAAAAATCATATCTTTAGTTTTTGGATCGTTTTTAAGGTAAAAAAAATCTAAAAATGACTATATTATTAATGATAACATTACAAAAATATAAAAAGAATTTCTAAATTAATTCCGGGCATTTATGATCAAAATCTTAAAAATCCAACAATTTTTATGGGGTAAAAATATTCAGATTTATATTTTATGGAACGATTATAAGGTAAAAAAATCTTAAAATTGCTATATTAATTTCACATTATTATGATAAAAATCCATAAAAATCAAGTAAACATATTTATGAGGTAAAAAAAATCATATATTGTATTTTTGAATCTTTTGTAGGTAAAATATCTAAAAATTACTATATCAATTAATACCCGAAATTAATATTTATATTTTGGATTATCTAAAAAAATTATATTTTTATTTGGAGTATTTTGAATGAAAATTAAAAAAACTTGATGTATATATATATCCCTATAACAAAATCAAGTTTTTTTGTGGCAAAAATAAGATATATTACCGAAATAAATAAACAAAATATTTTTTTTGGTAATGAATTAATAATCAAGCCGGTTTTATTAGTTAGTTTTCTTTTTTAGAAAGTCGGGATATTTTTAAATATTATATCCAAAATAAAATCATTCTACTAATAGATTTGAAATCTCTATATAAAGCTTTCAGACAAAAGGTAAACCCATTTTTTGGACACTGCTTCTCTCTTCAACTTTGATTTCTAGGATTTTTTTTTTTTTTTTTAATTTATGTTTTCTTATATGCCCCCGTTGTTTGTTTTGCAGGTAGCCATATAAAGCATTCATGCAACACCAAACCTTTTTGTTTCCGTGCAAGTTGCTTTTCTCTTCTAGAACTAAAATTTTGTTTCTTTTTTCTTTTTATTGAAATTTAGTGTTTTTTATTTGATATTTTAGTTGTTTTACGGTATACCCTCATTATTCAAAATTTTGTTGCGATATCAAACACCATAACTTTTTGTGTTTTGCGGATCTTAATGATGATGCAGGCTTATTGATGCATAAAACGATTGATGCTTCACATGTTTGCTAAAGGTTGTTCAATTTTATTACTTACCTTGCTCATATGATGGTTTCTTATTTTCTCTTTTAATATATTTTGTTGTTGGTTAATTACTAATTAATTTTATGAATTTTTATTGGTGATTACGCAAATTGGCTTTCCTACGTGCATAGGGTTCTGTTTTTCTATCTATTTTTGTTGTATTCAATTTGCATTGATGATGGTTGCGACAATTCAATTCCATGAGTGTTGATATGAAGAAAATTCTAAGATATATATACCAAAAAAAGATGATATGAAACACTTCTTTGATCTATTTTGCAGAAAACTGTTTCCCAATTATGTTATTTCTATTTGGTTTCATATCTCCTTAACCCCAGGTTCTTAGCGACAACTTATTTATGTTTCTTCTAATTATTGCTCCATACTGACTAAACTTCTTTTGGGATTTTATAGGTGAGGGTTTCTCAACATCATCATATTCAGGTAATGTAGGTACTACTCTGTCCTTTAAGCTTCATGTTTGAGTGATTGATTCGTGAAATACAAGCTTCGTACTAATGATGCTTAAGCATTGTAATATAACATCACGGGAAAGAAAAAATCCCAACACTAATAAGTAGAATTTAGAGTTATGTGTAATGCAAAAGTGAAGTTGAAAATTGCGGATTATAAAAATGGTATATGTGTTCATATACTATGTAATTAAGGAATTTTGAAATCGAGAATTATAGTTGCGTTGTATCTAAATTCTTACGGCCATATTGTTGGTAAACTAAAATCATATAATTTTGTTTATATTTTGGATTGATTTTCTTTTTCTTTCGGTAGCTTAATTACTTAACCATGAAGATATACGCATTTGGAAGTGTATATATGTTGTCGAACAAGATGTAATCTTTTTCACCAATTCATTTTGTTAGGCTCCAAAGAAGGAAAGAAACTTGAGTCTAGATACATGTTTGAGTTGAAAGGGAAGTGTTATACTTCGTGTGGATTGTTAAGGTTTTATCTCTATCATTTTTATAGGTATTGTCTTTATATTTATGTTATTCGTTTACAGTTTTTGCTTCATTTTGGCTTTTGTTATTGACTTTAGTGGCTTTTATTGTGTAAACAAACCCATTTCCCTGAGAAGGCCAGTAAGGCATATTAAAACTAATGAACATCTGTAAATAACAAGAGAGTTCACTCCTTGAACTTTCATTTATTTTTTGGTCTTCCGGACAAAAGAATTTCCACCTTCCAAAATAAGTTTAACCATCCACATAATTGGTGTGTTAAAAATTCAAAATGAGGTCCATATATGATCTTGCTAGCTACTGAATTACTGCATGCTAATTAATTTATCAAACAAAATTTACTAATTTTGATTTATGTAATCCGATGGCCTTCATATTTACTCCTATTTTGTTTTGATATGCAGCAGTTTAGGTCTTATCACAAGATTTTGTTTCCGCGCTAAGAAAGTGAAAGGTGCATATGTAATTAGAAAGATCTCATTGTGATTTAACACTAGCTTAATTTTCTAAAGTAAATACGCTTACAACTTGAGTTTGTCATTTAATATATATGGATTAATACTATTAACTAATACTTACTTGATCATTAATTACATGATCCATGTCGTTTGCAATTTTAAAGCTCTACACGAAATGGATTTCTGTCATGAAAACAAAAAACTAAGATATACATATCAACGACCTTTATCAACCATTTCCATAAACCCATACTAAACATATTAATGTATCTTTATCAACCATCCCCTAGACTGCTCACTATTATTATAAATTAGAGTGTTCGGGGAGTTCTTCGATATACATTTTTCTTATTCTTTTTGTTTCATGTAATATTAATCAAATAGGGAATCCTTAATCAATCCTAATGTACATTTAATTTTTTTGGCTTAGTTTATATGTACTTTTAAATACGACTCCACCATGGGCGCGCGGTCATTTCATTATATAATAGTTATCTGTCCTCCGGTCATCGCCATATACGCCAATCAGAATCTGACAGACAATAACTTCTCATCACTTTTTTTTATGCAAATACCTTTTGTGGTTGGAGGTTAAAGCATCTTCAGGTACTTGAATATTTTTTTTCATTAACATCGAAGATTTGTCGAAACACCAACATCGAATGTGGTAACCACCGACAAGATATATGATCCTCAATTAGGGTCCACCAATTGATCGCGACGTTCTTATTTACAGTGTTAATTTGCTAACATTGAAGGTTGCCGTTGAATCCTCATGAAGTGTGTTTCAGGAATACCTCATCATGGTAACTTCGTCGAACACCAACCTTGACAATGAACCATGGCACAAAAAAAATGATTGTAGAATATTCAATTTGCAGTAATATGGTATTGGGCCAAAGTGGTTTCGACAAACAACGGTCTGTTTTATGTTTGGAAATTTGTAAAACGAACACTTCTCTTTGTCATCTTAGATATATTCTCTAAACATGTACAAGTATTTTCGATGATGTAGTAGTGAATATATAATTATAAACCAGGTTAATACCGGCCCCGTCCATCATTTTCGTTTCTATGTTGAACCAAATAGAAATAAGGGCGGGTGTAAATCCCAAGCAACATTTTTAAGTTATTGTCCCAAGAACATTCTACTCTCTTTTGGCTTTCCTTTATAAAATTTTCTGATATTTTGGATTGGGTTCTGCTAGATTATTGAATTATAGTTTTTTTGAAACCTATACTTATTTTTCATTTTCTTTCTCAAACTGGCTATATGCAGGAAATTGCTTTGTTTTGTAGTCCATGCCGTACGTAACGGAACTTTGTTAACTTGACCTACAGTTGACGTAAAAAAAAATGGGCTCTTTAATCGTTCAATTCCAATAGGGTTCTCTGTTTTGTTTCAAGCTAAAATAATGTCCATGCATACATAATGAAATTAGCCATATGCATCACTAAAAATCCAACAACCACATTATTTAAGTAACCATTTAGATTCCCTTTGCCAATAAAGTACTCCAATCATTAATTAGTAGACATCCTTGCGGTTAAAGTACCAATCAAACAAAGTCTTAGTGGGAGTTAGTTCATTTCCTTGATTACAACTTCTTTAACGGCAAGCATTTCATCTGTTTTGTACTATTTAGAATTGGAAAATTATTTTATGTTATATCATGTGTTCTTTTAATGTCTTCAATATCATACACTTGATACAACTATATATTGAGTGTGATTTTTCATTTAACTATAAGGAGTTGGTGTCTGGGTTGGGTTGGCCGCTTGATTTTTAACACAAGTATGTGATTTCTGAAGAAATGTATATCAATGTATTTACTTGATTACATCATCTTTGACGGGAAACACTTCATATTCTTTGCACTATTTAGAGTTATAAATCTATTTTTTTTATTAATATCGATTTTTAGTATCTCAAATATCAATACAACTATATGATGAGTGTATTTTTCGTTCAACTATACAGACTTGGAGCTTGGAAGAGAACTTGAGTTGGCCGCTTGATTCCTAACGTAAGTTTATGATTCTTGAGAAAGATATATCAGTGCATTTTCTTGATTACGTCTTTGATGGAAGCACTTTACATGCTTTGTTGTATTTAGGGAAGCACATTGTATGCTTCACAATATTTGGGGTTGACAATCTATTTTATACTAATATTGTGTTATTTTTAGTGTCTTTAATGTCAGATATCAACACAACTACATAACCTGTGGATTTTTCATTCAACTACAAGAAGTTGGAGCCTGGAAAAACAGTTGCGTTGGCCGCTTTATTTTTAACGCAAGTATATGATTTCTGAAGAAAAATATATATGTGTGCTTCCTTAATTACATTTTCTTCGAAGGGAAGCACTTCATATGTTTTGCACTATTTAGAGTTGGAAATATATGTTATATTAATATCATGATATTTATTTTAGTGTCTCTAATATCATATACCGATGCCTGTATAATGACTAATGAGTGTGATTTTTCATTTAACTATAATAAGTTGGAGCTTGGAAGAGCAGTTGAGTTGGTCCCTTAATTATTAACACAAATATATGATTTAATGATGAGAAATATATATGTGTGTTTCCTTTATTACATTTTCTTTGATGAGAAGCAATTCATCTGTTGTGCACCATTTAAAGTTGTCAATCTATTCTATATTAATATCATGTTTTTTTAGTGTCTCAAATATCATATATTGATACAACTATATAAAAAGTGTGATGTTTCATTTAACTACCAATAGTACTGATATAGGTAATGTAATGAACTACTTATTGATTTCAAAGTTCTATATAATTTATCAAAAGTATTTTCTTTAAGAGGATTTCTTAATCTCCAACACTTTAAACAAGTGTGTAATTAATTGGTGAATAATTTGGTTCTGATTGTTAATCTACAAAATGATTGCTTTAAAAATAAAAATAAATGATAATTGGTGTTTTCATTGTACATTTCAGTTGTTAATTGAGATCCCTTCTTGGACGGGTGCGGGGTTTCGCCCAACTAAGGATCAATATCTGTTGTTTCCAGTTCGAAGCACGGGTTAAATACTAAAAAAAATATATAATTATGTCTTTGTAGCTTAAAATATTATACTTTTAAAATTACTTAGGTCTATTTATTTTAGTTTATTTGTAGAATTGATTATTATTTTATTATATTGCATGAAATTAGTTTTCAAAACCATGTTAGATCTTTAAATTATAATAATATTATATATAGGTCGGGATCGAGCAACAAAGTGTTTTGACAAACCATCTTAACAAAATTTCTAACCCACTGGATGTGATTGATCCGATGGTTTACAATTTCAACTGACGTAGCATATAACAAACATTTTCTCCGTTTGGTAGTCCTTATGCTTTGGGGAATTTTTTTTTTTTTTTTGAAGGAATTTTAGGGAATAATCTCCGTACGGAGAGATTTAAGGAAGGCTATTCAACCTGTGAGATTTTATTATATACAATATTTATTTATTTTGATCATCAAGGATTAATCAAGATCATGGTTTTTCTGGTAAGATAAAGGTTATAGTACCGTAACAACGGATGAGTACAAGTTAATTGTTGTAGAATAAGGACAGATGGGTTTAGGATGTTTAATTGGTTACGTGATTGAGTTACTACATTTAACAAATAAAGATATCACAAGATGAAATTTGAATTGATGAGTCATTTATTTTGATAGGTTCGGATGCCAATTACTAAATCGAAAATCAAGTTCTAATGACTGAATCCAACAAAAAAAAAAATCTAATGATGGATGATGATGATCAACGATGGAAAATCAGTATTGTCCGGTAAATTTATAAAGTACTCCCGTTTTTTTGGGGTCGTTTTTTTCATGCCCCCGTTTTTTACAAAATTAAGTTGGTTAGACTGCCACGTAGACACCAATGTAAACCATTAGATGCGAGAAATCTAGCGCTTTACAAGGTTTGTCAAATGGCTTTGTTACAGGATGATGATCCATTATATATTTGATTATTATAAAATTTTAACCGTTAATGTTAAATTGTTGAATAATAATGGTATAAGCTTATTATAACTTTTATTGGGACGGGTGCGGGGCGAAGCCCCGCCATAGTGGATATGAACTAACAATATAAGAAATTCCAGCAGTCCCGGTGCGTAGCACGGGTTTCAAACTAGTTGCTAACTAGAATACGAATATGGTTTTATGATGACAATTTGCTCCGTAGAAAGTCAAACTTTTTCATATGGTATAAAAAGTTGACTTTATCTTTTTCTAGAAGTCACTTTGTAAAATGTATCCAGACGCCCTATGGATCGGAATTTTACATTTGAAGTGTCCAATATGATGCTCACATGTCCAAAATTACTCAAACGTAGTGGCTTGCTGACCATTTCTCAGTTGTCAAATGAGATTGAATTTAGAAGAGAGCCGATCATGCGCAAACTAAAGCCGTGCTACTATATCTCAACTCATGTTATCATTTCTTGTAAGTTCAGATCAGATTCGTTCAACCTGAGGCCAATTTAGTGACTCATACTCTGTTTTTTTTTTTTTTTTCATTTGATTGGTAAAAAATTTAATGCTTGCGAGTTTCGAATTCGGGTCACTTTACCACTATACTACAGTGACATCGGCATGACTCATACTCTATCATAGCGTGTTATGATTAGGCCTGCACAGAAACCGAACCGCAACCGCAAACCGAACCGTAACCGCAACAACCGAACCGTAACCGCACCGAACCGATAATCCAACGGTCGGTCACGGTTTGAATTTTGATAACCGTTAGATCTTTGGATCGGTTAACGGTTTTACCCATAACCGCACCGTATAACCGATCATTTTCGTCCATTGATTTAATTAGATCCTAGCCGTCAACTAAGTTAATTATAAGCCTAAATAAACCTAACCCGAACATCTCTATCTCTGCCTTTGCCATCGTCTTTCTTCTTCATCTTCATTTCTTACGGTCACAGACATCTCCACGAGAAGAGCCACTGCACCACCTTCTTCTTCTCATCTTAGTCACCGTCTTCTTATTCTTCCTCTTATTACTAATCCAAATCACAACTTCAGAAGTATGAAGTATCTATTTACCCTAAAACCACAAGGATAATGGAACCCTAGATTTCAAATTGGGAGTTCTCAGATTGAACGATTGAGCGATTGTGATTTTCGATCCAGTTTGGTTAGTCAGTAATTGAACGATGGGTAGTTTGAATTCAATGTTTTTTAGTGATTGATACATTATTTTTGATTATCAATTCCCTGTATTCATAAATTTTTTTGGTTATCAATTCTCTTTTTGATTATTAATTCCCTGTATCCATTGTTATTTTTGGTTATCAATTCTCTGTATATATGATTGGGATTTTGTTGTTGAATACTCCCATGGCCTCTTGTAGTTTGATCATCCTAAAACTCTGCTATATAATCCTTCCGGTTTCAATTCAATTGATTCTCGTTCAGGCCTCCTGTGGTGTTTATGATATTAAGTGTTTATCATTGGTTTGGTCTTATATTACTGTTTCACACAGGGTGTGTATCTGATCTTGTTGAAGCTGCAAATGAACTTGCTAGTTTAGCTAACGATCATGATCGGAATAGTTGAAGGGGGGAATACCTGAATGGACGGTTTTAACCGATTGGAACTGGTCAAAAACCGATCTAATTCGGTGCGGTTAAAAACCGAGCCGAAAGTAGCACAGTTCGGTTACGGTTTTCTTTTTCAAAACCGTCCTATATGCGGTTAGGTGTTCGGTTTGGCACGAAACCGCACCGAACCGACGTTTGTGCAGCCCTAGTTATGATACACAATATCGTATATTGTATCCAGTTCTTGTAATGATTTGTTTATTCCATCAAATACAAAGCAAAAGACCGTCCACGGTCCACCTAAACGTGCATGTGGTTCTCAGTGAAATGAGTAGATCTAGCAAGGGGGGCGATACTAGTGTAGTAGTGGTGGTAGCAAGAGGACCACCACCATGGCTGTGATTACCTTTTGCTAAAACAACTTTTTCGCACTTGCATCTGCCTAGAAATTCACCTCCCAATACACCTGATTTAAATAAATTATATTGCGGATACAAAAAAAAGTATTTGGTTCTCCCAAATGCACGCTCATGGTTTCTGGTGGGTGTCAGGAATAATTCGAGTAAGATATATTACATAATCAAGTACTTGTCCGTTCAGCCAAAACATAGTGGGCGATTCTTTTCAAAAAAAATAAAAATAAATAATGTAGTGGGTGATTCTTTTCAAAAAAATTAAAAAAAAATAATGTAGTGGGTGGGTGAAAATCTCGATAAATAAATTATTTGTTTACTGACTAATGACCCCGACTAGTTAGTAGTAGTAGTGAGTCCCTTATTCAGATCATTCAGCAGATTTATAACAACTTTACTCTTCAAACATCAGTTTCTAAGTCCTATACTTTCTGAAATTCTTTTGCCATTGATTTCCTATTATCTTCAAAATACAGAAAGATCTTATAATGTCGATTGCTGCAGGGGTTTTTACTAATGGTGTAACTGAAATATTAAAGAAATTGGTTCCTGTTATTGGTCAAGAGATCGGAATGGCTTGGGGTGTGAAAGATGATCTGAAAAAACTTCAAGAGACTTTACAGATGATTCTTGCTGTCATAGCTGATGCTCAAAGGAGGCAACAGAATGAGGAAGCTGTAGGTCTTTGGTTGAGAAGGCTTAAAGATGTTGCTTACGATGCAGATGATGTGATGGACGACTTTTCCTACGAAGCCGTGCGTCGGTCTGAAAGGGGGAACAACTTGAAGCTTAAGGCTGGTGATTTCTTTTCATCTTCCAATCCGCTTGCATTCCGATTCAACATGGCCAGAGAAATCAAACATATCAACCAGAGGTTAGATGCAATTACCAAAGATATGAATAGGTTCCGGTTGCAAATTACACCCGCTAACAATACAACTATTTCTCATGGCGAAAGTAGTGAGCAACGGAACCGACAAACCGAGTCCTGTATTATCGAATCAGACATTATGGGACGGGAGGATGATAAGAAAAGAATAACAAGTATGTTAACATCATCTGACAGCAATCAAGAAAAGGTCTCCGTCGTTTCCATAGTGGGGATGGGTGGGCTGGGGAAAACAACTCTAGCTCAACTCGTCTACAATGATGAGCTGATTAAGGAACAGTTCAAGCTAAGAATGTGGGTTTATGTATCTCAACATTTTGATGTGAAAAGGCTCTTAACAGAAATTATGGAGTCCATTACTGGATCCAAGTTTGATACTTTATCAAATTTCGATGTACTGGCAAGAAAAGTTCGAGAACAATTAAACGAGAAGAAATATTTGCTAGTGCTTGACGATTTATGGAATGAGAGTGATGAAGAATGGGAGAAACTCCGTAATCCGTTGCTTGCTGGTGCTCAAAGGAGTAAAATTTTGATCACTACTCGTACAACCAAGGTTGCAGATGTTGTTAAGGGGAATCTTGCTCCTTATTATTTGCAAACATTACGAGATGCTGAATGTTGGTCCGTTATTCAAAAGAAAGCATTTTCTCCCGGTGGAGTACAAAAGACGGCAAAGATGACAAACATAGGACTGGAGATAGCAAAAAAATGTTGCGGTTTGCCGCTTGCAGCAAAATTCCTCGGTAGTATACTGCGGTCACGAAATACAGAAGCCGAATGGTTGGCGATTTTAGAAGATGATAAATGGAATACTTCAGAAAATCAAAGCAGCGTCATGCCAATATTAAAATTGAGCTATGACAACTTGTCAGCCCAGTTGAAACAATGTTTCTCATATTTGTGTATATTTCCTAAAGGTTCGGATATAGATAGGGTAACACTGGTTCAGCTGTGGATAGCAGAAGGATTTCTCGACACTTGTTATGTGGGAAATGGAAAATCGATTGAAGACGTTGGGCTTGAATGGCTTAAGAGTTTGGTCTTGAATTCATTTCTGGATGTCGTGGAATTTACAAATTTCGTTCCTGACAGAGAGGCGTGCAAGATGCATGATCTTGTGCACGATCTTGCACAAGCTGTGTCTGGGGATCAAGAATTGGTGTGTCTCAAGGCGAGTGAGTTAAAAAATACTTCTGAAATACGTCGACTACAGTTAATATTAGATGCGGATTTATCATCAACATTTCTGAAAAGCTTAGGTAATGAGAAGAAGTTGCGGACGCTTTTTATCCCTGAAGGTTCAAACATGTACCCGGATATCTTGTTAGTAAATAAGCACTTGCGGGTACTCCATCTAGGTCCTTCACCAACAATTTTTTGGGAGCTTCCGAAGTTTAAATGACTCATTCAATAACCTTAATAAGCTTACAGGATTAAGGTTTTTAAAGAGTTTAGATATTGGCAGTTTTCCTTCTTTAGCTAAACTCACTCTTGCTCGTATGTTCTCTCTAGAAGATGTGAGTTGTTCTGGTCCTTGTCTGGGTCTTCGGAAGCTGACAATCGAATACAGTAGTAAATTGACTGAAATTCCTTCTCTTCCTTCTCTGGAACAGTTGAGTTTAGAGGGTATTGATCATCAGTTAGTAAGCTCGGTTGGGAGAACCCAGAGTTCTCTCAAAGGGCTTTATTTGGAAAAACTGGAGGATCTCATATACTTCCCAATAAGCATACTCCAAAGTAACCGTAATCTCCGAGATTTGATTATTCAACACTGCAGTAAGTTTCAAGGATTTCGAGAAAATGAAGATCAAGAAAATGAGAACGAGGTTACTCTTCTTAGCCTAGGACTCCATAGCGGCTACTCTTCAAGAATTAATCGTTGAGGAATGCCCTGAAGTGAAGGAGTCTTTAACCTATGATCTTAAATCCCTCTCCTTTCTGGAAAGACTGGATGTTGATTTTCTCGAGAACAGAACCAGGTATGTGCAAACGTAATAACTTTATCCTTTTTTTTTCTATCTCTTGATCACCACCTGATTCATAAGTATGTTTTTTTATGTTTTTGTTTTTGATTCATAAGTACGAGCAGACACCAGTTTTTGCGTAGAAACAAGAAATTCGACATGTCAAGGTGGAAGTTCTTATCCCGAACATCCTAACCAGCAGGTTGGTAGAGATGTGATATGGTTGTTGAGTTTTCAACTAGCTAATAATCAGTTGTACGTTTACTGTTGTCTTTTGGTTCCTCAAGTATCGATTTCAATCCCTTTTGCAGGCGTCCGAGACAGTTGGCCATTCGTTCTAGCATCGGCAGTCTCCCCGCATGTCTGTATGTTTTTCACGAGCATTTGCAAGGAATCAAGTTTGCTTGATGTATCTCGTTACCTTCATTACAGGATTTTGCTTTATTTCCTTTTTTTTTTTATGATTCGCATGTGTACAAATGGCAATTGTGCTTACCATTCAGGCTTCAAATATACGATCTTTTAATTCATTCTATAAATCTAGCGAAGACATAAAAGTTTGAGTTTCATGTTGTGAACTGCATAAATTAATGTTAAATGCAATAACTTTTAGTATGATTAATTTCTATAACTCTAGTTGTAATTTACACACAAACCTGTCTATCTTTTAGAGACGGAGGAAGTAGTTTGTACACTTGTAGCTAGGAAGGTTCGAATTAATCCTACTGTTTCTTAGGCTATGTTTTAATAATTTTGATTTCCACCAAAGATAGAGGAAATTATGCCTTGATTTCAACTGTAATAATCTTTGTAGTTATGTCTAGTACTTGGCTCGACTGAGGTTATGTAATCCTTATAGCACGTGCCTAATAGGAAAATCATATAAGTAAAATGTAATAAAGGAAAAAATAATAGAAAATGTGAATTCACGACTAGTTTATAATCGAGAAGAGTCGTGGAAGATCAGCGTTAGAAATTCGCACAAAATTTTAGATGAACAGTGTTTGAATTATACTGCGGTATGCGACCCGTGTCTTTGAAGTTTGAGTATCCTAATAGCGTGTGTTATACACCATTTTCAAAACAATGATTCTTTACGGACCGTGATATAAAACCATGCCAAAACCGGGCAGAAACATGGGAAGTGGGCCATGCCCTGCTGGTGATAACAGGGGGTCCCGCTTTTAGCTTTTGTTTGTGTCCGCCTGGTTTTTACTTAGTTTATTTGCTCGGTATATTGAGAATTTTTGTTTTCAAAAACTCATGGGATGAATTACACAATCCAAGATCAAATTTCTCGACCATATATGTTGTAATTACTATTATTTTTGCAATTCCAAACTGTCCAATATGGCTTATTTAAAATTGCAATAACAATGCATGTATTTTAGAAAAATATCAAATTTAATACAGCCTCGAGACTACTAAATTCTATGGACTTATTAATTTGTCGATAAATTAGTAAGTTATTAATCTATCGAAACATACCAAATTTAAACTTAAATTTCAGAAACAAATGTGTAGATCATTTTCCTATAATAATAAAGATAATTATTAGGGGGAAAGCCACTTTTATTAAAGGGAAAGGCGAATTTTGGATGGATTTAAAAAATGTTGGTTTCCCTTATAGATAATTATTTTCAATTTGAAATTTCGGTCGCGCTAGGCGAATCGCGCCTTTCACGCCACTTACTCGCGGGTTGAGTTGTCAAAGTTACGTGTCACAAAATTTTGGATACGCTGGTGTTTATGGGTAAAAATCGTTTCTGCCGATTTCGGTAAATTCGGTAGGTGAGTGAGAAACTGGTTCAAACCCTAAACAAATGTGCTGCACGTGAGCACTTTATAGATTCGAGAGATCAATGCATACAAGTCCGGCCTAAACCAAGAAATGGCCGTTCCCGGACTTGCTTCGGTCACAAAGTGGAGGAGAAGGGTTGATTTGGGGAGGAAGCAAAGAAAGGTGTTGAGGCCGAATAGTGCAGGAGAGTAGTGTCTCGACTTGTATCAGAAAGTGAAAGCTTAGGAAGCTTCCAAGAGATGAAAGCTTTTTGGATAGCTTGCAAAGTTGCCTTTTCTGAGAGTGTTGTATTTTTCTCCTGACCGAGACTTGTTGTCTGGTGGAAATAAGTAAGACCTATTTATACAAGTCGAGATTGAAACGTACCCAGCCTCATGAAGGAAGAGAGTAAAGGGTGAAATAATGGGAGGAGGTGGTAACCGCATGGTGTTAATGGGTGAAAACGTTTTCACCATTATTTCCTCTTTTATTTGACCGCTTTATTCCTATTCACGCTTTCTTAATGTGAGCGTAGTGTACGGCGCATCTTTGTGACCGCCAAACCAAGACCACTGAAAGCATCCCCGGTTTGTGTTGATGTCTCGAGTGTTGGTTGCATCTTGAGTGCAAGTGGTGCCGCTAGGGGCGCATGTGGCATGTGCCAATGGCATGTGCGGAATGCCTTTGTTGCGAGTTGCACCTCGGCGCAAGTGGCAATGCCGGAGCTGCTAGTGGCGTGTCCGCATGTGCTAATGGCATGTGTGGAATGCCTTGGTGGTAGGTTGTACGTTGAGTGTAAGTGGCTACCAGCGTGTATTAGGGCCACGGCTAGGTAATAAAAGCTACCAGCGAGCGTGTTGGCATGTGCCAATGGCATGCTCGGCCATTAGGGCCACGGTTTGGTAAGAAAGGCTACCAGTGACGCATGTTGGCATGTGCCAATGGCATGCGTGGCCAATTTGGGCCTTGGCACAGTAAGAAAAGCTACCAAAGGACGCATGTTGGCATGTGCCAATGGCATGCGTGGCCAATTTGGGTCGCGCCTTGGTAGAAAAAGCTACCGGTGACGCATGTTGGCATGTGCCAACGGCATGCTTGGCCATTAGGGCCACGCCCTGGTGTGAAAAACTACCAACGAGCGTGTTGGCATGTGCCAATGGCATGCTCGGCCATTAGGGCCACGATTTGGTAAGAAAGGCTACCAGTGACGCATGTTGGCATGTGCCAATGGCATGCGTGGCCAATTTGGGTCGCGGCTTGGTAGAAAAAGCTACCAGTGACGCATGTTGGCATGTGCCAATGGCATGCGTGGCCATCTGGTCGCGCCTTGGTAGGAAAAGCTACCAGAGACGTGTTGGCATGTGCCAATGGCATGCGTGGCCAATTTGGGGTCGCGCCTTGGTAGAAAAAGCTACCAGTGACGCATGTTGGCATGTGCCAATGGCATGCGTGGCCAATCTGGGTCGCGCCTTGGTAGGAAAAGCTACCAAATGAGCGTGTTGGCATGTGCCAATGGCATGCGTGGCCAATCTGGGTCACGCCTTGGTAGGAAAAGCTACCAGCGAGCGTGTTAGCATGTGCCAATGGCATGCGTGGCCAATTTGGCCTAGGTTGCATGGTTTGCAAGCCTAGGTGCGGGCGCTACTTTGGCATGGCGCGGCTAGGGCCAATGTAAGGGTGTTTGGCTTGGCGTGGCATGACTAGGGCCAATGTAAGGGTGTTTGGCTTGGCGTGACGTGACCAGTGTAGCTAGGGCCAAGGCAGAGTGTGTTTGGCATGGCGCAGCTAGCTCGGGTTAAGTGTGGCTGGCATGATTTTCCATTGGCACGGAGGTGCGGCTAGCATGGTTGGCATGCTTCGGCGCGTTTGGTATGGATGGCATGATTTGCCATCGGCATAGAGATGCGGCTAGATTGGGCTAGGTATGGCTGGCATGATTTTCCATTGGCACGGAGGTGCGGCTAGCATGGTTGGCATGCTTCGGCGCGTTTGGTATGGCTGGCATGATTTGCCATTGGCATAGAGATGCGGCTAGCTTGGGCTAGGTGTGGCTGGCATGATTTGCCATTGGCACGGAGGTGCGGCTAGCATGGTTGGCATGCTTCGGAGCGTTTGGTATGGCTGACATGATTTGCCATTGGCATAGAGATGCGTCTAGCTTGGGCTAGGTGTGGCTGGCATGATTTGCCATCGGCACAGAGGTGAATTAGGGTTTTGTTCGTTGTAACCCTAATTTGAAAAAAAATACCCCCTATTAATTACTGACTACATGCATTAAATGTTCTAATAAATGTGTCACTGGTGTCATTAGGTTATTTGGGGTTTTACGATTTTACCCTTTGTCTAAAAACCACCATCAACAGCTGGCTACGCGTTGGTTTGAGGAGAGAGAGGAAAAGTTTGAAGAAGAAAAAAATGTGAAACAGTTGCCAGATCTTTTTCTTTTGATCGGCAACAGTTATTTGATCTTACAAACCCAAAATCAAGATTTCTTTTACAAGTCCGTCGAATGTTGAAGAAAACGAAAGTTGTTCTTGATGATGATGATTGATGGAGTACCTTTTTTGATCTTGAGCAGTTCAATGAAGAAGACAGATGACGATGGTGATTCAATAACAGATAGGTTCTGATCGTCACCAAATAATTTATCAATCTCTCCTTCTGGGATTAAATTGAAACAACTGCAAACTTCAGAAATTTTGTGTTAGGGTTTTGGAGTAAAGTAATAAACTCAAATCAGAAAATACAAATTGTGCAAAATCGAGATGGTTCTATTAGTGGGATATTTAAAAGGTATCTATCATCACCTTTATAAACTAAATTCTTACAGCTGCCGGAAGAGATAATAGAGTCCGAGCAATTCTTAATCCTTAAGACCATAATTCTAAATATGGATCTGCTTCGTGTGTTTTTTCCAGTGATTTTTAAAGAAACACAATGATAACAACATCCCTAAACCGAAACCTGAATTCTAAAATCGAATTAGATTTCTAACAATCTAAAATCGAATTTTTTGTTCAAGGTTTGAGAATTTCGTTTCATCATTGTTCACAAAATTACAGTCAACAATCTAAAGTTTGATCTAAATTTCAGGGATCTCATTTTCCAACAACTGTTGTTTATAAACAGATCCAAACTTGAGAGCAGATTAGAATGTCGAATCTGTTTTTGTTCATGATTTGAGTAGGTTTGAGTTGATTTGAGTAGGTTTGAGTGAGAAGAAGAAGAAGAAGAAGAAGAAGAAGAAGAAGGAGAAAGAGAGAATAAAAGTCAAAGAATTTTCAAGTGTGTAACTATCTTAATTAAATTTGCATCAAGTGTTTGTATTTCTTTTCATTTTCTTTTTTTTGGTATTTAGGATCACAAGCATGCCATTCGTCTCGTGAGGCGCCAAGCTTCGTGTTCAGTGATGCATACTTGGAATCTTGACTTGGAATGTGAGGAGGTGAAAGTGATTGTGAGGAACTCCGGGTTGTTGCCTGCGGTGGAGAGTTCGAATATTAATCATGATAAAGTTACCATCTCTGCATTCTGTGAGAGATCTACGGAGAGACTAATAATATGTTATTCCCATTCGGTGAGATGGCGATGACTTACGATGATGCTCAACAAATTCTAGGCCTCGAGGTTGATGGAAAAGCAGTCATTGAGGGATTCGATAATGCCATTTTTTTCGGGAAGATTTACAAATTGAGCAAGAAATTGTTCGGTTGGAGTCGAGTTCGGACGGATGATGTTCTTGACAAGAAGGATGGTCGACTAACCAAGAAGTTTAATGTGAAGAAGTTGAGGGACGGATTATGGAAGACTCGGAAATCCTTGATAGGGAAGGAATGGTGCACCGGTGCGAATCAATGCTACCAAGCGGCCGCTTATTTGCTATACACCACTGGGCGGATGTATCTTCCCCCGGCGATTCCGGAAACCAAGTCGAGGCCGATTACTTGCAACTATTGGATCCCTTACATGAGATGCGTGGGTATTCTTGGGGTACTGCAGTGGTCGCCTTCTTGAACAATGAGTTGACAAAATCTTCTAGGGCACTCACTAAAAAAGTTAACGGAAACACATGTCTCTTCCAGGTAATTTTATTGTCTAAAACATTTATATTCGCAAAATTCTCGTAAGATAAGGTTCTTACTAAACTTTTTTTCTTTTTGCATAGGTTTGGATATATGAACGCTTCCCTTCTTTGTTCAAAGACAACTCTTACGTCAAAGTGGATAACAGTGTTCCGGTTCATTTGCTAAGAGCGCAAAGGTACGGTTTTAAGGGTACTCAGGATAAGGAAATGCCGCAAAATCTTATTAAACTCAGAGCCATCATCGACAATTTGACTGGGAAGAGGTGATATTTGATCCGTATCGAGAGGATAGAAATCAAGGTTTAATCCCAAGGAGAAATGAAGTTGTTGCATTATACTATGGACCATTGATGACTGTGTTTGAAGGATTTTCAATGTACGATCCACATCGGGTAATGCGAGAATTGGGTTACGTACAAGAAGAACCTCATTTCGATGCAGCAAATCCGGCCTTTACTGTGGATATGAGTGATTGCACCACCTCCCAAAAAGGTATGAACGTCTCTTACCTTCCAGCACCAACTCTAGAACATTGGGCTGATAGGCGTCGCGATCAAATCGATGTGAGTCTTTTGGACGAGGTGACCACCGGTCATGAAGCTGCGAGAAATACATGGCGTGGTACTTGGGTTGGGCTCGTCCTCTTGTGATTAGGCCAATGACTACTGAAGAACTGGCTCGTAAGAAGAAGATCGAATCGAAAGACCCAACAACATTGCTTAAGATATTTGTAAGTATTTTAGAGTTGCTCTTACTATTTTAAGATTGATTGCATTACCGAATCATTCTATTAATTGTTTGTTGTTTAATTTAATATAGAAGGATCAGTTGAAGACCTTTGTGAGGGTGTTATGTTGCGCGAAAGATAGAGGAGAACCTGTGCAAAGCAAGCATATTGACTATGCTTGCAATGTTGACAATGAGGATGCCCAGCTATTGTTCAAGCAACTTGAGTTTGAAGTAAAGGCGGAAGAAAAAGCTATTAAGGATGCACAAGCCAAGATAAAGGCTGATAAAAAGAGGACTCGTAGTGCTCCTGGTGGTGAAGGTAGCAGCAGTGGTCGTGGTGGTGAAGGTAGTGTTCCAAAACGGGGCCGTGGTCGTGGCCAATGAATGCTTTCCTAGTTCATTTCTTTATGTTTTGGTGGACAAATGTTTAAGTTAATGGTGTGGAAAAATGTTTTTTTACGGTTTATGGGACATGTTTCGTATTTTGGACAAAAAATGTTGGATTTCTAGTTGTTGAATGAATGGTTTGTTTAGCAGATAAAGTGTCGTATTACCTTGCCCCGGCATGCTTTTTTTTTTTAAGCTACCACAGGCTGTCCCCGTGGCCGGCAAGGTTGTGAAATGCCAGGCTATCAGCCCTGTCAACAAAAAATTGTGTAGTTACCAGGGCCGGCAAGGTTGTGAAATGTCAGACTGCCGGCCCTGTCAACCGAAAATTGTGTAGTTACCAGGGCCGGCAAGGTGATATGATTCCAACTAAGCCGGCATTTTTGTAGCCGGAAGTGTACGAAAATAGAAACCCTGCCCGGCCATATCTTGAAAAAAAAAACCATTCTTCTGATGCCTAAAATCATGTAAGGTCGGGAGGAAACAAAACAAGAAAATGCGTGGTATTTTGGCCAGGCATGCTAATGAACCCATACATTTCCTCGTGTTTTGCGACCCCGGCATTGTAGCAAATTTTGACACCGCCGGCGGGTTCAAAATTCAAATTTTTGCAAGTACAATTGCATTGATTCACTTGTACTTGGACACTATAACGGCCAAATTTGGGCACCATCCTATAAATGCACTACTTATCTCCATAAAACAACACACAACTATTTGCATATACTCTCCAAAGCTCATATCATCACACACTCCATCTAACTCACCCAATAGCTCTCTACACACAAGAAATGGCTTCATTTGATTCTAATGAAGATTTGGCAATCACCAAAGCTTGGTATGCGGAAACTAGAGTTCGAAGGCGAGTCCTCCGTAAGGGTGGATTCCACAACCTTTTGGGCTAGGGTTCACAACACTTTTAGCCAAGAGTGTGGGAATCCTAACTCAAGAAGTGTTCAACAAGTGCACGATAGGCACATAGTCATTGAAAATGCGATACTTGCTTATTTAGCTATCCAAAAACCAATTTTCAACGCTCCCCACTTTAACTTGTCCATTGAACAATTTGTAAGTATTTTTGTGTTTTATTTTACGTGATCCATGTTGTTTGATCTTCCAACTTAAACCGCACTAACAAAGTAAGTTTGTGTTTTGTTTTTGTAGCATGAAGTCGCCAAAGCGCTACTTGGAGGAAAAGGGGAAGCATTCGCATTCGATGCAAGCTATCAATTCATGGAATCCAAAATCCCGTAGTATGCCCCTGAGATGATGGAGGGTGTATCGTCTTCGGAGGAGGAAGATTGATGGCTTTAGAAGTTTTAGCGTAGGTTTTGTGGGTAGACCTCTATGTAAACCCTCGCGAGACTATAACTCGTCCACTAGGGTCGCCTAGGGGTTCAAAGGCTTGATGCACATGCTAAGTGCATTCGTTTTTCCGTCGACAAGGATTAGGTTTTATGTTTCAATCAATGTAGTAACCAAAATTGAATGAATAAAGTAAATTACATCTTCCATATTATGTCGGCAGGCAAGGTTGTATTTTTTTTTTTTGCATGCCGAGATTAATATAGCCTAAGGGTAGGAAATATTTACATGCCGACCGCAAGATTGCTGCCCAAGATAGTCGGCGTGTTCTTCATCCGAGGACCATTCCGGCGGATATCTGGTCGGCACATTATTCAAAGTTGGCGCTGCAGGCGGAAGAGCGATCGGCACCTTATTCAAAGTTGACCATTCCGGCGGATGTTTGGTCGGAAGCTTATTCAAACCACGACCTTGCCGGCTTTATACATTTTCAAAACCAAAATTTTTGGATCGAAATCGAACTCATAAGACGGATCAAAAGGTTAATCTACTGAATTCATAATTTGAAAATTTTAATCTAAACTCAATTAATTAACCTAATCAGAATTTTAGTGTTAATTAACCAATGGCATATTAGCCATTTAGAAAGAAAAAAAGGTTAAGGGGTGGCTTGGTTTTACTTCATAATGACCAGATTTTGTCTTATTGGGTATACCCCAATTAGTTTGAGTATACCCCAATCAAGCCAGGTATTTTTAGTGTTCGGGATATTAGAACAGTTGTCATATTTTACTCGTCTTTTAGACCCAGAAATTCAAATCCAGGGCCTATTTAACCAAAAAACTGTCATCTAAAATGGAACGGAGGGAGTATGACATCTTTTCTAGTTCAAGGCCCGGCCCGCCTATTACAGTAGAGGAGGTCCGATTCTCTTGAAGTTCATTGAAATCCCATTTTCATGATTTAGGGCAAAACTGTCAAAGATCAGAGCTGAAAAACAAAACAGTACAATGATTCTCCTCCTAAGGAAGGTAATCTCCGAACATCCTTCATCGTCATCACTTATTATCCCTCTGCATAATCATATCCATTCCTTATTATCATCTCTAAAAACATCCCATTTCGAAAATGTAGTAATTAATCACTGTAAGTCCGGAAAAATCGAGAAAGTAGATGATGCTAAGGATTACTTTAACAATATGATTTCAATGAATCCATTTCCATCTAGTATGGCATTCAATCATATACTTAGTTCAGTTTCTAAAATTGGATGTTATTCAGATGTAATCACTATGTTTAAGAAGATGAATGATATTGGAGTTGAACCTGATAATGTTACATTGAATATTTTGATTGGTTGTTGTTGTGAATTGAAGGAAATTGATTATGGGTTTAGTTTGTTTGGGGGGATTATTAAGAGGGGTTATGATCCTGATGTAATTGCGTTTAGTAGTTTGATTAAAGGGCTTTGTTTGCAAGAGAAGCTTTGTGATGCACGTAAACTGTTTGAAAAAATGATTGAATTGGGTGTTCAACCGAATGGAGCTGCGTGTGGTGCGTTAATTACTTCGCTTTGTAAATCTGGTGAACTAGATGTAGCGGTTGGGTTGCAGAGGAATATGGTGAAATGGAATTGTGAAGCGAATGTTTATTTGTATGGTGTGATTATGGATGCTTTATGCAAAAGAGGATCAGTTGATGAGGCTCTGACTCTCTTTTCTGAAATGGTACAAGTTGTTCCGGATACTGTTGTGTTTAATACTCTGATTGACGGACTATGCAAGTCTGACAGGTTAAGCGAGGCTGCTAATTTATTTGATAGCATGTCTAGTCGAGGAGTTTCTGCAGATGCACATACTTACAATTCCCTAATTCATGGATTATGCAAAAGAGGATTAGTTGACAAGGCTCTGAATCTCTTTTCTGAAATGGCAGATGATTCTAAAATTGTTCCAGATGCTGTTGTGTTTAATACTCTTATTAACGGACTATGCAAGTCTGACAGGTTAAGTGAGGCTGTTAGATTATTCAATGGCATGTCTAGTCGAGGAGTTTCTGCGGATGCACATACTTACAATTCTCTGATACATGGGTTTTGCCAACGGGGGTTGTGGGAGGAAGCAAGCAAATATTTTGGTAAAATGGAGGGGAGTGGGATTCCTTGCACGGTAGTTACTCTTACTATATTAATAGATTCTCTGTGCAAAAGTAGTAACGCGGAAGAAGCTTACGAGATATTTAAAGAGATGATTAGGTCAGGAAAAGAACCTAATGTTATGACCTATAATTCTATGATGAATGGTCTGTGTTTAATGGGTAAACTAGAGGAGGCACAGGGATTGTTTGACTCGATGGCGGAAAACGGTTTGGAACAAAATGTTTACAGCTTCGGTGTGATGATTCATGGATACTGCAAGAGTTCTAGGTTGGATGAAGCCATTCAACTCTCTAAGGAAATGCAAAAGAGAGGATTGAAACCGAACCAAGTTACTTACACTACACTGATAGATGGATTATGCCAGGCGAGAGAAGTTAGAACTGCAGAGAGAATGTTAACTGTAATGCAGTCTAATGGCTTATCTCTGGATATAGTTACTGCATCACTGGATGGACTTTTTAAGAATCGGCATGTCGATGCGGCAATAGAATTGTTACGGTCCGTGGAAGATAAGGGGATTGAAATTGATGTACCAATGTGCAATATATTAATCAATGGGTTGTGCAAAGCTGGATATTCTGACAAGGTAAGGAAACAATTTTTTGAAATTCCTAACAAAGGACTAGTTGCTGCCTTAACACTATGATCAGTCGCATATGCAAATAAGGGGATGTTTGTTTTAGGCGGAAAGTTGATCATCGAAATGGAAATCAAAGGCTGCAGTCTGATGCCATCGCCTATAATACCATTACTAAGAATTATTGCAAGAAAAATATGTTACAAGAGTTTCTCAAAAGAATGTGTGGAAGGAAATTTTCACCAAGCAAAGCCACTCTTTCCTTGTTAATTAGTTCCTTCGTTGGGGAATCTAGATAAGATTGATGATGTAAGGGAATGTCACGAGGTTTGCTGTGGAAAAGCTATTACTATGGTTGGAGGTGATTTTTCTCAAAAATTCAGGATAAATTCTTCTTTTCTCTGTGTGAACTTATTGAGGGTTTGGTTAGCCACAGTTGCTGGGTCTCCGTTGCAAGAGTCACTTCAGGTACATAATTAAACTTCCAACTGAATATAGGTTGTCGTGACGGCTGACGGGTTATGTTTTTTGTTGAATAAGTGATGTCAGAATAGGGTCCTTGCTAGGAAATTTACCTTGTTATTCAACTCTCTTTTGATAAGTTTGGCTATATTTATAATCATACAGGTGATGGTGTGAATCTTGGATAGAATCTAAAATTCGGGAGACCTTGAAGGATGCTGAAATAACTGAGGTCCATTTGCTTCTGGCCTTTATGGATAAGCATATTCCTTCTGTCATCGCTCCCCCCTCCTTGTGGGAATTGAAATCATCCCAATAGTTATTGTTGGAAAATCTGTTGGTAAAAGTAAACCAATATGCCCTGCAAAGACAACTTGGTCGAACAAAATGCCTGTGGGCAACTGTGGCTGGGCAGTGGGCTAGATTGCAACATTCGATAGCCTAGATTGGAGGGGTTTCTCTCTTCCTGGTCAACGTGTCTTGTGGGCTTTCACAATGAATCAGTATGCATACCTCGCCTTCTCCTACAATGCCTTTTATTCTACTTAATGTCTGGAATGACTTGCTTCTGTGAATTCAAGGGCTGTCATGGTCTGTTCCTAGTACCTTATCAAGCTTGACTTTGGAGAATTTTAAAGGTGCGCATAAAATTCTCTGCAGATCTTTAGCATCAGCTGTACAATGAAATCTGTGGAGATCAAGAAACCAAAAAAAAATCTCTAATGATAAGTCGGAGGATGCTCCTCTTGTGGTTGCTTGTGCGATAAAAGCTACTATCCACACTTGGGTTCATTTTATAAATCCCTAGTTTTCTTCATCTTCCTTTGATGCTTGCTTGGATATTCAGCTTATGACACTCTTTTTTGATTGACTGTCCCTTGCTGTTGTTCCGTTTGTAGTTTTGTATCTTTACAAAACCTTAGGGCATGGACTTCATTTTTTCTTTTTCTTTTTTCTTTTTTTTTTTATTTTTTTGATAGAATAATAGTATTTGGGATGAGAAAGATAGAGAAGAATGAATTGACATGATATGGTGCTGGACATTGGGATGATAAGCAGCAGCAAAACCTGAACGTCAGGTTTTTGTTTGTTGTTGTTGCTAGTTGGTGTTGTTGATAAGAAGATTGATGCTGTGGTTTTGACAGATGTTTATGGATTCACCCTAAACAATCAGACAATTATACATAAACAACAAATCAAGCATACTGAATTAAACAGCAACTACAACAACCAGCCAACCAAATCGTTCCAAATGCTAATATCAATTTAGGTCATGACTTTCATGCAGCGTAGAATTTGGAAGGAAAACATAGCTTTCATCCGAATCATCTCCCCACGTTGTCATCTCTTAATTTGTTAATCTCTATCTGTCTATGATTGCGTATTTGTAACTCGTTAATGTAAACATCAATCAGTTGACCATCCATGCTTGTTATCATCAACTCCACGTATGCTATACCTACTTACTAACCTAATTTAATTGAAATGTCGCACTCCCAATATGAATCATATATATCAATATCTTGGTCACTGTCTGTCTGCCATGCCCATGACCCAAAAAAAAAAATATCCAGCAGTTCTGAACGAACCGCTACGTGAGAACCCCAACTGTAAAAGAGAAATGGTGAAGCTTTTTGGAAATAGTCAGTCCCTGATAAAATTTAGCTAAAATAAATTTTATGTGAGAGACTGAATGAGGTCAAAGTCGTATCATTGCACAAACCATTCCCAAAGGGTTCACCATTCTTAAGTCCCCTGTGTGATTGCTTACCGGAAATACTACTTAAGTGATGAAATATGAATACAAGACCGAACTTGGACGCAAAACGTAGCTTTTCATCTCGCCCTCCTGCCATCTCTAATCTCTCTATGATATCTAATTTGTGACCCAATAATGTAAACATCAGTCGATCAAAACTAAAATAAAAATGTAGACATTAATCAATCCCACTCCCTACTTGTTGTCATCAACCACACTCACTAGTACCTACTTGAGACAGAATGAGAGTATAACCTAATTATATCGCAATGTCGCACTCCCAATTATGGATCCCATGAATTTTTTATTTATAGTATTATTGCCTTGTAACTCTCAAAACCGGTATTGAACAGTTACACTCAATATATTGTCTCGCTTGTCTGTCTGCCGTGTCCATGACCAATCTCCATTTAGTTATGGAGAAAGAAATTTTTATTTCTAATTTATGAGAATGACTTTTACTTCCGGTTTCTCTGATCATCAAGCAAGCTCTGAAACTTTAATCAGAGAGTGAGAGAGCATGGAGGTATAACATAATGTCTTGCAGCCATTTTAAAACCGTATCGCCGTATCGGACATGCACTTTTAAACGAGCAGATTTGACGTCTTACTAAAGATGCATGTTCATGGGATACTCACTTGTGACTACAACTTGTTAATCACTACGGCTTGTTTGAAGAAAGAACACGCTATGCAAGTGGTAGGATTTCAATCAATATAATACGCATAAAGAAAGAAATAAACAATTACTTCTAAAATATTTGCAACCATATCTATCCAACATAGCAACTGTATATATACAAGGGAAAATTGGGAATACGTCCCGTTTTCACTAATTTATTTGGGGATCTATCCCATAACAGAAAATATTAAGGAATATGTCCCGGAAAGAGAAAAAAACCGTTAAATGGTAAATATACGCATGTGTGGAGTTACATGTGTGCATAAGTTTACACTTTTACCCTTATCGATTACATGATTCCTTACATTCTGTGGAGGCGACACAATCTAACTACTGGATTATTGTTGGTGGCATGTACTGTGTGGTAGTGTTCGAAAAACATAGTTATACTCTAATATCGTTTGTGTCTAGTGATTTCCTTCTACGGGATGTCATTTTTTTGTGTGGGAAAAATCTGCTTCCATTCTCATTAGGTAACGTAAGCATCTAGTTCGCCCACTTTCTTTCATCGAACAAATCAAAATGATACGGCATACAATTACCCTTTGATTACGCCTCCATTTTCCCCTTCAAGTATCTTTAGATCTGTTCTGTTCTCTACGGAGAAGATAAGAAATATTTGAATGATGAGGGTAAAAATGGAACATTTGGCACACGTGCAACTTCACACATGTGGATATTAACCATTTAACTGTTTTTTTCTCTCTCCAAGATATATTTCTTAATTTTTTCGGTTATGGGATAGATCTCCAAACCAATTAGTGAAAACGGGACGTATTCCCAATTTTATACAACTTTAATGACAAGAATTTTGTGCCGAACCATCCATTCGATTTCTTTTAATTGCATAGTTTAGTGATAATACTCTAGACGGAAGGGTCTAGGTAATGAATGGTAAATGGCTACCAGTTTTCCAATTTTTCATTCACGATTTTTCATTCAGATCCAAAGGAGTTGATATCTTCCGGACATCCAAAAGAGTTGATGTCTTCCAAATTCGAGTCCAATTTTGTGCACACTCCTTTAACGAGTGTGCACGTAACAAAACAATTTCATTGGTTGTCATATAACTTATAGTTATCTCATTGGAGATGGAAAAGATCCAACTTCCGTTATGAAGCTCATTTTAGAATCCTTAGGGCGATGGAAAGATTTAATCCGTTCAGGACTCGTCCAACACGTCTGCGACGCTAATGACAATACCTTGTAATAGAATTGCGGGAGTTCAATGTAAAATTATGATGATGTGTAGGTGATATTGTTATGAATTTCAAAATATTTATGAAAATCGTAAGTTTAAATTGTTGATGTAACTACCGATTATACTCCAACGGCTAGTTCGTTCAAAAGAAACTAGTTGTGCCTCGAAAACCACACACAATCGGTTGATAATACATATTGATAAACCTCCGATTATACTACACTAATGAAACTGAGAACTCTGTTGATAAAACATCCTATAATCGGAAGTATATAATAATATATATTTACCGATTACTAATAATCGGGTGCTTTGTTCAAACATTTCCTACCGATTGTGTGTAATAATTGTACGTAATTTCAGTACAGTCTTGTAAAAGTATGCATCAACGGCCATATTTTCAAAAAAAAAAAAAAGAGACGTTGGGACTCTCATCTATATAAGGAGGGTAAACTCTTCTTATTTATGCACCAAACAACACATATATAGCATCGTGTATTCTACGAATATATTTTCCATCGTCTACTCTTGTGAATTCATTCTATATCATAACTTACAAGCATGGAAACGTTTGACGCAGCTGAAGATTTGGTCATTGTGAAAACATGGTATCGTGAAACAAGACGTGAAGATGTCATAGCAGGAAGGTTAACACCCGAAGTCTTTTGGGAGAGGGTATATAGCCAATTTGTGCGAGAGTATGGAAATCCAAAGCAAAGATCACTCCAACAAGTTCATGATCGTTTCCGACTTGTCCAAAAAGGGGTAAATGATTACATAACGATACAAAAGAGGATGTTTAACACTAGCCACTTAAGCTTGTCGATCCAACAATTTGTAAGTATAACGCTCGGTTATTCTTTTTAAATAACACCGGGTGTTTAATCTTTCTTACTAAAACAAAGTTGACATTACTTTATGTTTGTTTATGTATGAGACACTCGCAAAAAGACAATACTTAGTGGAAAAGGGTGAAGAATTCACTTATGATGGAAGTTATGAATTCCTGAAGTCATTCGTAACAGTATGAATGTTGATTGATGGTTACAATCGGAAGTTATTATTTTATATTGTCTACCGATTCTGGCAAGATTTTCAGTTTTTTGTCAGACTTTGGTGACAATCGTAAGTTTATGGAATATGTTGTCTACCGATTCTTGGAAGATTTTCATCTTTTTTGTCGGTGACAATCGGAAGTTTATGCAATATAGTCTACTGATTCTGGGAAAAATTTACAGTTTATCTTTTGTCAGAGTTTGGTGACAATCAGATGTTTATGTAATATGTAATCTACTGATTCTGGGAAAAACAATTCAGTTGTTTTTTCAGCCTTTCAATCGGAAGATAAATTCAAAAAGTTAGTAATCGATTATAATATTGATTGAGTCTGTTTACAAAATCTTGTATAATCGGTAGATATATTAAAAATATAACTACCGATTATAGCTTTATACTTCACAGTATTTTCCACAAAATTCCAAAAAAAACATGTACAAATAGGGCTTTCCAAAATACATCTTTCAAACATAACGATCATTGATCTTCATAATCTGAGGGAACCAATTCCAGTAGGCCTTCCGGAAAATCCTCCTTCATGACGCGATCCCAATCCAACATGTTGGTCTCATATTGTTTCAACCAATCGTTACAATGATTCGTTGGGAAGTAATCACTCAAACCACCCAACGGAGGTAATGGGAAATCCCTCTTTACTCTTAAAACGATAAAATGCATCTCATTCACAAATGCCATAACAATTCTTCTATCTTTAACCGATTCATCGCAAACCGTCCTTGTAGGTGTAAACGTAAAAGAATGTCCATACCTAGGAGGAACAAAGAAAGGTACCACGCAATTCAAAGCGTCCGCTAAGAGATATCCACATTTAGGCATTGTCATCCAATACTTGGATCCGATTGTCTTCAATCCCTTTCGGCACTTTACACGCGCAACAAAGTCTTTAAACTCTAGTTCTTTGTCGTGCCTATCTCCTTCCTTCATCATCTCCATATAGAAATCCTTGTCCTTTATTAGTTCTACCGCCATCTTAGTTCTTAAATTTTGCCATTGGGTGACATCCTGGTTCACCGCCTCTCCAAAGTAACCAATTTGTTCCGAGGCGACGTGAAACCCACAATTGCCATCCCCATCAACCTCGTAGGTGGAAAAAACAAATGGAACAATGAGTGGAGGGAGTTGTTTCATATACTCTTCTATAATCGTATACCTTGATCGTGTTGGTCTTCCATGAAAATCCCTAGGACAACGAAGAGTACCATACTTCTCTCTTATAGTCACCATTTCCGTTAATTGTGTTTGTTGCGAGTCGCTCATTTGATCAATAACTACGGAGCTAGTTTGGGTCTCCACTAACACAACTTCTTCCACCGCATCGACTTGACTTACTTGAGAAGGCTTCGTAGAGACCTTTGGACTCATTTGTCGGGCGGTTGGTCCATTCTGATCTTTTCTTGGCCGACCTCTTTCCTTGGGTTGCGGCTCATATTCATATTCGGCTTCCGAACGCTCATGCCGACACAATATTCTTTTGTTAGACAAATGCTCCTTTAATTCTTTTCTTTCAATGGTCCTCGACACTTCGGTGTTTGGCCTACCCGCCCCCTTTTTCTTAATAGGTTCATCAACCTCCCTTAAACGAGGGTGAAGAGATTGCTCCAAATCATGCATCAATATTTGCTTCTTGACGCCATTTGTTGTAGCATAACGCTCGGCTATTCTTGCATACAATTCCGACTCCATGAACGATGGACCATCGACTACGGGGGTTCTTGGAGTAAAATTTAATTGCTTCAAAAATGGATGAATATCATTGATGTCAATCACATCGACGTACCTACCCATTTTATGACGACATGGGAGACCAATACCTATGATATCCTTGCAAACACAAACCGTATTCTCGTCATCGTAAGCTTTATACAACTTCAATTGTTCCATCGTGTGATTTATTGCCCATTTTGAAACTTTATGAACAATGCCCCTTAGAAGCAATCTTTCACTTACATGTTCCGTGGGGAATTTATGTACACTAAATTGCATAGAATCCTTAATATTTACGAGATCACGATTGGTGAATTCATGGATTGCTTCTTGGATCGACACAACTCCATTTTGACTACCTAGAAGTATTTTCTTTAATCGGCCATGAGACCCCTCCGCAATGCTTGCCGCCTCGTTCTTGAAGTTACGATAGTCATATGTCCATGCATACACAAACCTCTCCTTAATCGGTAACCATTGTGTTTTACAATACTCAACGGGTTTTGGGTAGTCCTTGCCATATTCTTCCTCAAATTTCTTCAAGTTTCTTTCGTAAATTTCCTCGGTCATTGACCAAACGATCTTGTCCCATGCTTTCATGAACGCTCTCCAAATTATTCCATCCTCATTCTATTTTTCATCAAATAACCTCTTCTCTTCCTCTCGTTCTTCCGCGGTTAATTTACTAATGCGCTCATCCTCTTCCTTCGACCTCTTGGTACCCTTCCTTGGTTTTTTAGCTTGGAAATGGTGATGGAAATTGTGTTTGAGGTTGCCTTGAATGTGCCACGTACATTGCAAGTTTCGGGCTTCAGGAAACACTACCGCTATTGCATGCATTGTAAATGGACCTCAGCGTCTCCAACATCCAAATGAAACTCACGTTGTTCTCATGATCCATTAAACCCCATGAAATCGTAAACGTGTTTCTGTCTGAAGTGTGACAAACAATGTTCAACAACGGCATGTTATAATTGTTTGTCTTGTAAGTGGCAGCTATCAACCAAATTTGATGAAAACACTGAGCCAATTTTATCATTTCGGGATGTGCCAAGAAAATACGTACCACTTTACCATCCTTTTCTTCCGTTCTCAACGTGTAGTCGTGTAACTCAGCTAACCACTGCGATTGTTGCATGACCGTTCTACCATCCCATTCCGTCCTTTTGATCGTAGCTAGGGCCGACCTAATTGTAGACAAAGAAGACAAGTTTTCGGGGTCTTCCGCCTTTATTTTACTTAAGATCGCACTCGCCTTTTGGATACGCATAGACCTCACCGTCTCCAATTTATGTGTTTTTAACTTCGCAACCATTACATGTCCAATAAGAGTATCCGGATCATCGTGGTTGTGACAACCATTATCAACTTTAGACATTTTCCAATCTTTACTTTCCTTACCATCGGGCTTATAGAAGACAATATTAAATGGGCATCCAATCTTCTTTGTATGAGTTCGGTACTTCTTCCTCTACGTCTTCCTTACATACTTATTATTCTTTCCCTCGTGACTCTTTTTCTTCCCACCTCGCTCACAAACCATTTCAAACCTAATGTCCTTCACGCAAGGGTTCTGAACTACCACGCACATCTTCTCTTTTGCCTTGTTCATAAGCCATTCCTTTGCTTCCTTCTTACTTCCAAATATCTAAATGCACATATAACAAACCAAAAAAAATAAGCATAACCATCTAACATACATGATTGGAAAAAGAAAAGATAATTCATGAACATACCAAATCATTTGCATAGTGTAGGGAAGTATCAGGCCTCAAATAATAATCGTCATCAACCGCTATAACAGCCTACGCACAACAACAAAAAGTTATGCATTAGAAATCGGAAGGAAGTTTAGATAATAAGTAACCAATTAAAAAAAATCGGTAATTTAATACTACACAACATAACCGATTATGAGAAATTGGTAGTCATGTATGAATATAGTATACCGATTAACGACATATACAAATGAACAATTCTTTTGTATAAAAAGCTTCAATAATCGGAGGGACTATAAATTCATAAACCAACCGATTATAAAATATCAATAATCGGACGTTTATTCATGTATAAAACTTCCGATTGTGAGAAATTGAAGCTTTCAATTTGGGGATTTTTTCATATTCGGCAGATTAATACATCAAAATATATCCGATTATTGATAATCGGTAGATATTTTACTAAATTAACTACCGAATATATGTCGTTCATGTCATTCAATGCATGCAGAAAATCGAATTTTCACGTTCGAAAACACACACAAACGCACATAACATGGATAACATGGGTATTAGAGTTTGTTAACAACATACCTGTATGTTTGATGCATCGTTAGCTTCGATCTCGGGTGATTCTCCATTTTCTTCCATGAAAGCGTCGTCTAGGGTTTCATCTCCATCAAAGTTTGGATCATTCAACATATACCTTGAACTTCAACAACTTCACGTCCTTCTTCGTACCCATCCATGTTTATGGAAGTTGGCAAAAATCGGAAGTTGGCAACATATACCCACTTCTTCTTCTTCTTCTTCTTCTTCTTCTTCTTCTTCTTCTCTCACTCAATCGGGAGTTACCTCACAATGAGTCAAAAAAATCTTCCAAACACTAATATATAGACCCCAGCCTACCGATTACAAGAGTTTGCTTCCGATTATTTTGTGAAACTACCGATTATTATTTTGGCTACCGAATATTATAGTTTTTGGCAAAGGTTGAATCCCTGGCCACTTATAATCGGTAGGATTATAAGTTTTATCATCTACCAATTATGGCAGATTTCAAAATTTCGCAAATAAGGATTTTAGCAAAAACTCATTTTGGGGCAACCTATAATCGGTAGGTTTTGGAACCTATTTGGCTTACGATTATGGTTACATCCAAATCACAAACCATATGGTTATGCCTGGCTCTATACCCTCTAAACCTATGGATTTTGGCACAGGTTGGATTTGGGTCTTCGTAAAATCGGGCGGTAAGAAGTAAAAAACTCTACCGATTATGGTAGATTTCAAAATTCATCACATGAAGGATTTTAGAAAAAACTAAATTTGGGGCAACTGTATAATCGGTAGGTTGTGGAACCTATTTAGCTTATGATTATGTCTACATCCAAATCACTAACCACATGGTTATGCCTGGATCTGTACACTCGAAACCTATGGAATTTGGCAAGGGTTCGATATCTGGGGCTCCTTACAATCGGTAGGTTGTTAAGTTGTATAGACTACCGATTATGGTATATTTCAAATTCCCTTACATGAAGGATTTTATAAAAAACTCATTTTGGGGCAACCCATAATCGGATGGTTTGGTAATATATTTAACTCCCGATTAACGCTGCATCCAAAACACGAACCAAGTGGCTATGGCTGGCTGTGTGCACTCAAAACCTATGAAATATGGCAAAGGTTAGATCTGGGCTCGTTATAATCGGTGGGTTATATAATTATTTACCATACCGATTATGGTAGATTTCAAAATTCATTACGTGAAGGATTTTAGGAAAAACTCATTTTGGGGCAACTTATAATCGGTAGTGTATGTAACATATTAGGCTTCCGATTATGGATACATCCACATCTCAAGCCAAGTGGTTATGGCTGGCTCTGCACCCCTCAAAACCTATGGAATTTGGCCAAGGTTGAACATGGGGCTCCTTATAATCGGTAGTCTTACAAGTTGGATAAGCTACCGATTATAAAAGGGGTTATTAGCCGAAGTATCTATACAATAATCGGTAGGTATAGTTTCAATTTAACCTACCGATTCACCTTTAACCTACCGATTATGGCGTTGGCTACCGATTATATAAGGGCATATTGTCCATTTCGAAAAATCGAAGATAAGGGGTAGCTTAGATTTACGTTTGGGTGACCTTTTTTGTCTTTTAGTGTCGCCCCTAATTCGTTTGGGGTCGCCCCTAAAAATGCCAGGTAAAAAAAAATTATTATTATTTTTTTTAATATTATTACATAATTAATGAATAATTGGAAGCCTAACAGGATAGTGTGACTAATGTCTTCGCAAGGGGGGCAAACTAACTCTACCTTCCATGTTAAACTTTGTAATATTGCGCCATCTGGGACTCGAACGTGGGACATCCTGGAGCGCATGAAACCTCTGTGGAGGGAATGAAACCAGCTGATCTACAAGCCGGTTATTTGATAATATGTATCATATCAATTAATTACCTAAAATATAGGACTTGATTTAGGTAATTGACGCATTAACATTAATGCACCACCATCACGCCATTGATGATTCTTAATTTTTTTTTAGAAAATTATACTTTATTTACTGTTGAGTTTACGACCCTTATGAATTATGATCATGATTTCCCGTGAAGCCTTATCAAAGCTTAGAGTTAGTATCTTAAAATTTCACTCATGATGAATGATAAACCTATGCCACAAAACTTAAATCTAACAATTTACCTTGAAAATTGATGGATTTAATCATAATGAATTATCAACATATCAATCATATGAGTGACCAACTTAAGCGCTGCAAATTTAACCATCACCGATGATTACCCATTCTCATAAAACTATCGTGGTTGTTTAATATTTTGTTTTTCTCCTTCATGCTATCTATTTCCTGGTTAGAAATCCTATGTTTTTCTCCTTCATGATATCTATTTTCTGTGAGGCGGTGTTTCTTGCGAATGCGCGATGTTTGACATAACACTCTAGACATAAATTAGGGTGGAAGTATATAGGGTGGAAGATCATTTTCCCTCCATAACTGTTAAAGCTTTGGCGCGTACCATGTATGATCATAAGCCTATCATGTTAAGCTGCAACATAGAGGATTGGGGGCCCCTCCTTGGAGATTCGAAGGTATGTGGCTACTCGACGATTCTCTCCTCGACCTTATGGCTAATTGGTGGAGTGGTTTTGTGGTAGATGGCCCTCCAGGTTTTCAGTTGGCAAAGAAGTTCCAATTTCTTAAAGCTAAGCTTCGAGAATGGAATAAGGAAGTCTTCGGCAACATTGATAGGAAATTCGAAAATACTCTCCATCAAATTAAAGTTACGGACCAGCAAGTGATGAAGGTTCCCTTCCGCTTCTCAAGATTGTACTGCAATAATCTTAAAGTCGCGTTTGTGGAGATTGCGATATATGCAAGAATTACACTATAAGGCTAAGTCTTGTGTGCAATGGCAGCTCGAGGGGGAACGGAACACCAAGTATTACCACAGAATTGCTAAGGCAAGGAGAAGAATAAACACTTTTATGCGTTTGCGTATCAACGATGATTGGGTTGAGGATAAAACCATCATAAAGGACAAAGATAGTCTCCCACTTCCACAACAGTTCAAGGCTGCGTGAAGATTTTAAATGTTCTCTTATCAACCTTGGTCTTAAGGCTATCTCGGGTCTCGACCTAGAGCTTCTTGAAAAACAATTCGTTCAAGAGGATGTTCTTTACGCCTAAAAAGCTTGGGTCAAGAAAAAGCTCCAGGGCCTGATGGGTTGCAAGTGAATGTGATCCTTAAATGTTGGAGCTTCATGAAAGAGGACATAATGAAAGTCGTTAAGTTCTTTGAATCTTATGGTTTCATTGATTGGAGACTTAAATCCACTTTCATTTCTTTAATGCCAAAAAAGGATGTTGTGGAGGAGATAAAGGATCTAAGACCCATCAGCTTATCCAATACAGTCTTCAAAGCTATCTCCAAAGTTCTCGCAGAAATACTTAAGTCTGTGCTTCCCAAGTTGGTTTCGAATTCGCAAACAGCTTTTATAAAAGGAAGGAAGATCTTGGACAGCGTCTTGACTCGAGGATTAAATCCAAAGTTCCAGGCCTTGTGTGTAAAATAGACCTCGAAAAAGCCTTTGACAACGTGAAATGGTCTTTTGTAGATGAAGTTCTTCGCTGCATGGGTTTTGGTGTCAAGTGGAGGATGTGGATTAACAGTTGTATTCAGAAAATTCCCTTCTCCATTACTCGTCAACTATAGTTCATGTGGGAAATTTACTAGCGAGAAAGGTCTTCGTCAAGGTGACCCATTATATCCCTTCATTTTTCTTCTTGTCTCCGAAGTCCTTAATGTTATGTTCTCTAAGGCTTCGATCGCTGGGAAAGTGGGAGGCTTTGTCGTAAAGGAAGGAGGCACAATTATTAGTCATCTGCAATTCGCATATGATACTCTAGTTTTTCTCGATGCTAGCCTTGAACAAGTTCGCTATACTTGAAGTACTTATTACTGTCCTTCGAATTTGCTTCCGGCTTGAGTACTAATTTCAGTAAATGTAGTCTGTTTTGCGTAGGCGAGGTGGAGGACATTGACACCTTTGCTTCAGTTTTGGGCTGTTCTAGCGACTCCTTTCCTGCTATATACCTTGGTCTTCCTCTTGGCGAGCAAACTCTCTCTAAATCTAAGTGGGATAGGGTTATAGAAATTTGCAAATCCAGATTGGCTTCTTGGAAACGGAGTTCGCTCTCCAAGGCAGGTAAACTCACGTTAATTAAAAGTGTTCTCCTTAGTTTACCTGTCTATTACCTGTCTCTCTTTTTGGCTCCTAAATCTGTGGTTAACCAAATTAAAAAGGCCATTAGAGACCTCTTATGGCATAATAGTGCCGATAGAAAGAATCATCATTGGGTTAAATGGGGAAATGTGAGTAAACCATTGAGTCAAGTTGGCTTGGGCATTAGAAAAATCTCTGTGATTAATCGTTCTCTCCTAAAAAAGTGGTGGTGGCGTTTGGGGAGAGAAAAGGATTCACTTTGGTATAAAATCATTTTGAGAAACACTCTCTAGCTGATCGGGGTTGGCGTACTAAGCCTCCCTCTTCCACTCATGGAGTGGGCACAGTGCGGAATATTTATAAGGTAGTGAAGACTTTTTTAGCTCAACACTTTTTAAGATTGGTAAAGGTGATAGAATCCGCCTTAGGGAGGATAAGTGGTGTGCGCAAGGTCCTCTCGCGTCTACTTTCCCAAGATTATATGCCTTAGCAAACAGCAAGAACAAGACCTTGGAAGAAGCTTTTGAATCTGATGCTTCGGGTTGTAACTGGTCTCTTGATCTCCGACGTCGAAGGTTGTATGATGTGGAGATTGCGGAATTCATCGGCGTTATTTCCTTGGTAAATGCCGTAACTTTTCATGTTAATGTAGAGGATGAATTAGTGTGGGTGGGAGACAAATCAGGTTTATTCTCGGTTAAGTCTGCTTATGCTATCAATGGGGCGATCAATATCACTCACTCTTTTCCTAGTAAGAGGATCTGGTCTCGCGCTTGGACTCATAAGATTGGATTTTTCCTTTAGCAGTTGTTGCTTAACAAACTTCCAAAAGTTGATAACTTGCTTAGGAGGAATGTTGTGCTGTCTAATCCAGTCGGTATTTCTAACCCCTCTCTTTGTTCTTTATGCAACTTGGTGGTCGAGTCCAATTTCCACCTTTTCTGGGACTGTGAATTCTCTTCTAAGGTCTGGAAATATTTCTTCTCTCAGACAAACTTGATTATGGCTGTTCCTAGTTCAATGTTGGATGTGTTCGGCCATTAGAAACGTCTCTCTACTAATCCCGATGGTAACGAGCTCTGGAAACGCTTGCCAGCTAGTATTTGTTGGAATCTTTGGTTAGAAAGGAATGCGAGAACCTTTAGTGGTAAAAAGCGTAACGCGGAGGCAATCATAGTTGAGTCAAAAATCAGCTCCTTCTTATGGGCAAGCTATCTCCCAGCTTTGTCTGGCATAAGTCTTCATGAAGCTATTTGTAACTGGAAGAGGATGTTCTTTGATCCTCCTTAAGGTGGTTTTTGTTTTTTGGGTTTTTCCTTTCCTTGTTTTGTTTTCCCATTGCTTGGTGGCTTAGCTGCGTCGCAGCTGTGTAAATTTTGCCTTCCTCTTAATATATCTTTTTATGGACCGCGCAAAAAAAAAAAAACAAAAAAAAACTCTAGACATAAATTGCCACACATGATACACGTGACATAACACTCTAGACGATTACTAGCACAAATTCGACTTTGTTTTCTTCCTAGCACAACTTTGGCCACACATGATACACGACTGACGATTACTAGCACCCAACCGTGGACAACTCACCATACAAAAGAACCTATATAATTTATGCTTTAATCATAGGTGTTTACGTTAAAATGTTTTTTAAATAGGTTCATGTCATTAACCGACAAAATACATGTATAATTTAATCTTCTTCGTCATCACTTTAATTACTTACGGAACCCACCATTACTTACTTTGCCATATACAACTCCGACACTGACATGAACGGTGTTCCAACTTTCCTTCTCAACATGATTATTTACTAGCATCATCAAATTTGCCCCCACATGCAAAGATTTTGGCCAAACCAATTTGACATCAAAGTGAGTATTTATACTATCACTTTGAATGTAAGCCTCACGACTGCACAACAACCCTTCTTTTCCTTTTCTGTTTAAACCATTTTTATTCTTTTTAACTACTAATCAGTAGAAATGTAAGTTTATCGAATTTGAGGAGTAATTCATCGCTTTACTAAATGGTCATATGAGTGCATAGTGCAATATCCATCGGGTGAAGTCAGTCTAGTGGAAATTGATGAGAGGAAGTACGGGGTTTTTTCCTTTGGCAGTTGTGGCTGGGTAAGTTGGGCAGCATTCGGGAGCCTCAAGTGGAGGGGTTTCTCTCTTCCTAGTCAACGTGTCTTGTGCGCTCTAGCAATGAATCAGTATACGTCTCCTGATTCTGCAATGCATTTTATTCTACTCAATTCTGGAATGACTTTATTCCATGAATTCAAGGTTGGGCATGGTCGATTCCTAGTACCTTATCAAACAAGAGATCAAAGAATTTTAAAGGTAGGAGTAATATTCTGTGCAGATACTTAAAATCAACCCTATAATGAAAGCTGTGGAGATCAAGATTCAATAAACCAAATTCTTTTTAATGATAAGTTGGATGCTGCTCGTGTGGTTGCTTGTGCCATAAATGGTACTTTCTACTCTTGGGATGAACCGATGAAGGTTTTACTTTCCTAGGTTTTCATCTTCGATGCTTTCTTGGATACTCAGCTTATGAGACTAACTAAATAAGGTTATTTTTTGTTACAAGAAGCAAAATAGATCTATACATTAAGAGGATGTTCCAATACTAGAAACAAAAATTTTCGAGAAGAAAAAGTCAATCACAGATGTTGGAAGCAAAATAAATCTGCTTCACAACATGTAATATTTTTCATTTCGAGAAGTCGTTCTGAAATTATGTTCCCAAATTAACTTATTTTTTTCTTCTTTGCGCCTCAATGATTTTTCGTGAAATGATGATACTTGAGATGGAAGAGATGGAGAGGGGAATTAATCGACACGATATGGTGCTGGACATAGGGGTAATAAGCAGCGGCAACAGAAAGTCAGTTTTTTGTTTGTTGCAATTGCTGTTGCTAGTTGGTGATGTGGATAAGAAAATTGATGCAGTGGTTTTTTATAGGTGTTTTTGGATTCGGAAAATGGGTCATTTGTCCAAAAAAAATTTAAAACACGGTTCAAATGGACGAGTAAAAAATTTTATGGGTGAAATGGACAAAAAAAAAATAGTAAGGATGAAACTGGATTCATCCCTGAACTTAAACTTAAAAAATAAAGCAAGGATGAAACCTGGATGCATCCCATGTAAAATAAAAATAAGAAAAAATATTTGAAAATGGACGAGGATGAAACCTGGTTTACATCCCGCTTATTTTTAAATTTTTGTCCATTTAAACAAGATATCTAAATCAATCGTCCTCCCCCAAATTTTGATTTTGGTCTTTTTAACCAATTTTGTGTTTTTGATTCACGCTAAACAGTCGCACAATTATACATAAACAACAAATCATGCATACAGAATTAAACAGCAAACTATGCAACAACCAACCAAATCATTCCAAAAGCTAATACTATATAAATTTAGGTACAAGACTTTCATGCACACAAACTAACAAAAAAAAAAAAAACTTAGGTGGTGAAAAATGAATATAACATCGAATTTGGACATAACACGTAGCTTTCATCTGAATCATCACCCACTTATCATCTCTATCTGTATATGATTGAGTATTTGTAACTCGTTAATGTAAACATCAATCAATTGACCTAACATAATTGCATGTCGCACTCCCAATAATGTGAATCATATGTATCATAGTACACTCCTCCTATGTCACTGTCTGTCTGCCATGCCCATGACCAAAAATAAATTCCATGCTGTTCACACAGGTGTATGCATGTATACCTAGCTGTTTCGTTTATTTACTGCAGCAGTTTGCTGCTTTACGTAGTTGTTTTCAAAAGAAACACGCACTCAAGGTTTAGTCTAATGGCGCGTCAAAGATTCAACGCTACAAGTAAAAGCGTTGCCTGAAGTGTTAAAATTGGGAGTCAAGCTATCGTTGAACGTGAACTTGATCCAAGTTTGAGCCGCTAAATGGTTTGATACTTTCTGTGCCAAATTAATCACGTTTGGACCCCAGGGGTGAAGAAATAGAAAAAGGGACATAGCGCACCTCATTTCTTTACAATGAAAATGGAGAAGAAATTATATCCAAAATTATTGTCCTAAGTCTACTACCAGTTGACAAACAAAGGGTAATGAATTGACATGATATGGGTTGGACACTGAGGGTGATAAGCAGCAGCGCGTCAGGTTTTTGTTTGACGCTGCTGCTAGTTGGTGTTGTTGATAAGAAGATTGATGCTGTCGTTTTGATTAAAAAAAAAAAGAACTAAGTGGTGAAATATGAATACAAGATCGAACTTGGACACAAAACGTAGCTTTCATCTCCCCCTCCTGTTAGATTGCATACACAAAATGGCATCTCTAATCTCACCACGATCTATAATATTTAATCTGTAACCCAATAATGTAAACATCAGTCGATCGAAACTAAAATAAAAATGTAGACATCAATCAGTCGCATTCTCTACTAGCTACTTGTTGTCATCAACCACACACACTAACTAATACCTACTTGAGACAGGATGAGAGTCTAACCTAATTATATTGTAATGTCGCACTCCCAATTATGGATCCAAATAATATTTTATTTATAGTATTCCTACAGTGACACTCACTACATTTGCTGATTTGCTCCCACTCGGTCTGGCTGTGTTCATGATGAATCAAAATTCAGTTATGTATCCTGTTACTTGTTTATAATTTTTGAAAGTGACTTTTACTTCCAGAGAAATAGAATTAGCCTTCCGATTTCTCATTATAAAGCAAGCCCTAAAACTATAATCTGAGAGTTGGAGTGCATAAAAGTACAACTAAGGCTTGTATGCTGTTGTTAACAGTCAATTTTAAGTTATGTTAGGCGTACATGTATTTCTAAACTGTCAGATTTTAATCTATGTGCATTTTTATAATATAGGTGTATTAGTTGTGTTCATAGAGGATAGAGGATAACAAATTTTTATGTTAAAATGCACATAGAGGATATACTTATTTATGTTAAAATGCACATAGAGGATAACAAATTTTTAATTTTAATTAGGTATATTAGTTGCATTCATAGAGGATATACTTATTTATGCTTTAATCATAGGTGTTTACGGTACAATGTTATTTAAATATAGGTTCATGCCGTTAACCAACAAAATAGATCTGTATATTTTAATCATCTTCGTCATCACTTTAATAACTTGCAACCCACCATTGTTTATTTGGCCAAATACAACTCCGACACGACATGCATGGTGTTCCAAATTTCCTTCTCAACATAATTATTTACTGGTACCATCAAGCTTGCCCCCACATGCAAAGGTTTTGGCCAAACTAATGTGACATCTTACAGATTATTTAAGGGCCAGTTGCAAAACATTCCTACTTTTTATAATTTTTAATATGTTAATATGTTTTTTGGGATCCATTTTAATTAATTAAGTTGTGAAATCTGATAGCGGTATCAGAGCAGTCAGTCGAAATAGTTTTTTGGTCCTACTCGGTTGTGGAGTTTGGACGGAAGAGCAATAAGTTCGCACTTAGAAAGCGTCAAAACTCTGTCTAATATTTGGAATCTATTTATTCGAGATTTTTTGTTTATAAATCATGATTTATACCTAATTAAAATTAAAAATTTTAACACTATTATGTAATTAAGTGTGTAATATTGTTATATTAAACGTATATATCATGTATTTAGAGGTTTTTTAATTTGATAACTCATACATGAGGGGTTACGAAAATTTTCATTTCTGATTTTAGTGTATACGAGGCCAAGTCGGAAAATCATTAACTCGTTTTGCTCAAAAATCAGTCTAAATCGGCATCCTTAATTGCTAAACTTCAAAAATGACTTGAAATCGGGAATCTTCTCGGTCATAAAGCCTGTGGAGGTTACTCGACGAGTATTCTTCCTTGAAGATCGAGTTCTACGAATATAACATTATTTAAAAAGTAATCAAATAACTTGGAGCATCTCCAACAGTGGGTGCTAAAAATCCTATGTGGAATTTTTATTTAGATCCTTATTTATGGGGTCATAAGTATGTGGCAAAAATAATAATGCTTTGCTCATGAACCATCTCCAATAGTATGAGGTCTTATTTTTAAAATTTGTTATTTTGGATAATGATAAAATTGATTCACTCTTTCCTATTGGTTCATAACAATTTATTTAAAAATTAAAAAATTAAAATATAGTTAAACTGATGATGTGGAGGTCATTCCCAAGTCTAAATAAGACCTTCTCCAAGACCTTCATATTTATTTCAACACCCTTCCTATTTTCTATGACCCACTGTTGGAGATGAATTTATTAATGTAAATGAGGGTCTAAAATCCTACGTGTCATGAAAAATAAAACCTCCACCCTCTGTTGGAGACGCTCTTAATTAACTTCTAAATATTAGAAAAACTATTTATTGGCTCAGGTTGGGCCCATAGTCTTAAGTTGAGGCAGGAATCACATGACTCGTCTCAATTTGGGACTCCACTAGGATTTATCCACCGTGTTTGCTTGTTTGCATGTCACTGGGTGCGCAAAAAGTCTAATTTAGGGGTTGGACATGGGTCGGGTCAACCCGTGCCCAACCCGAAAGTTGGGCGGACATGGGCAACATGTTTCAACACTCTGGGCAAATTTGGACATAGATTTTATAAACCCGGGTTAAATTTGGGAAAGCATGTGAACGAACATCTCTAACCCAAGCAACTCGCCCAACCCGAAGAACTATGATGTAGTTATGTAAAGCTATTTTTGTAATTGGTATTATTATCTATTTAGAATAATTTTGAATGTTATCTTTCAAATCTAACAATGAAAATATAAATTATATCTTTTTTTTTTTTTTTGAAGCATGAATTTATTGAACTACTAAGAGATTGTTACCCTAAGATTCATCAAATACAATTTGAAATGTAAGCCAAGTGTTTGCGCCCAGAAATATTTCCAGGCACTAAACACGATGATTTTGGTGTTGTTGATAAAAACAGGTCTAATAACAGGAAATAATCAGAAATGACAGACACATGGATTTAACGTGGTTCGGCATGGTTTGCCTACGTCCACGGATGAATCCTCTTGGGGAGAAATATTTTATTGATATTTGTATTACAATGTATTTTTTTTCTTTATTTGCTACCTCTTTCCAGCCTTCCTCCCCCCCTCTCTTCAGAATTGCCCCCCTCCATTTATACAATTCTATATAAATGATATTTACTTCCACTTGCATTAATTTTGCATGAAACTGCTCATTCATGCCGCCATCTTTAGTTCTGCATGAAACTACTCATTCATGCCTCCTGAATTAATTCGCATGAAACTAACGCATTCATGCCTCCATAATTTATTCTCGCATCTTTGTGTTGGATTGATAGTTGACAGGGAATAATGGTTTGGCAAGTATGGATGGATCTTGGTGTGCAGATGGATTACCGGTGACATGCATAATGGTGGCAGCATGGATGGAGGTCATCAGCATCACAAACTGACAAGACGGGTAGAGACCGGTTGGTGCGATAGAGTATTTAGCTGGGAATTGGTTGGTAGCATCGCTGGCAACATCAGTGGAAACTGCATGGCAGAACCATCGACGACACGACCTTGACATTGACTGATGGATGACTTTGACCATTGACCAGGCGTTGACTTTGACCATTGACCGGTCATTGATTTTATGTAATCTTTTGGGCGGTGGTGAGTCAGCTTCGGTTGGCTGGTTAGCGGGCTTGGATGAGGGCCAATAGATGATTCAAGTACAAATTTGGCCCATTATGTGACATTTTTACTTATGGTACAAACACCAAGAATCAGCAGCAACGTGATATTGGAGCAAGGTAGCAGTCTTCAGGTCGGAATTGCATCGGGGCGGATGTTTGAGTGGAAGGTCGAAAGGCCTTTGGTCAATGCTTTACACAAGAAAAGTTGTACTTATTGTGGACACACAAGTGTCCACAAGAATTTAGATAGTGGTAGAATTGTTCGATGCAAGAATTTATTAAACTACTAAGAGATTATTACATAAGGGCATATAATACCCCAAGATTCATCAACTACAATTTGAAATGTAAGCCAAGAACAGCATCAACGTGATGTTGGAGCAGGGTAGCAGTCTTCAGGTCGGAATTATATCGGGGGTGAATGTTGGAGTCGAAGGTCGAAAGGCCTTCGGTCAATGTTTTTCACAAGAAAAGTTGTACTTATTATGGACACACAAGTGTCTACAAGAATTTAGATGGTAGTATAAGTGTTCGATGCAATTGATTTAAGTCGCTAGTCAGACCTTTGTATCTTGATGTTGCGGTGAACTGCCTAATTGTTATATCCTTATACTTCTTTGTCTTTTGGCTAGATCTGTGACTTTGAAATTGAGTCTTTAATTTTGATTTAGTCTTGTTGTATATTACGATCTCTATTCTTGAAGGATTAGATCTACTATTGATATTACAAATATTACTACAGATTGAAATAAGGATATACTAGGAAATACAGACTTCGCTAAACTAAACTAGGTAAAGAAAACTAGAAAAAGGAAAATACAAATTAGCTTGAAGTGCAATAAACAAGAAATTGAAAAAACTAGAGAAGTAAACGAGTCGATTTCACTGTCCCTTTCATCTATTAGATATGATATTGCTTGTTGATCTCGTATACCAGATAGGATATTGCTTGCTGTTGAGGAGCGGGTTAAATCAAAGCTGTAAAAATCTTATGTTTCCCGAACCCTTGGAATCCAACTGCTCGCTTCTGTTATACCACCACTGCATTAAGGAAGGTGTATGGCAAAACATGAAACACAGGTCCAGTGAAAAGTTGATGAATAATTGCCAGTCCATCTGAGTTTGGGTACTGAAGGTCCTTGGTTGGGTACCACAAAATTTGGTGCATGTGAGTGATTGTGCTGAGAAAGCAATTCACTATGCTATTTCTCTTGATTTCTCACGTCAGTACTCAAAATAATATAATAAGGATTAAAATGGGCTAAACCAAAACATGAATAACCTCTGAGAAGAGCTTAACCATGATCAAAAAAAAAAAAAATCAAAGGAAAAACAGCTTCCTTGAACACAAATCTGAACCCTGAACCCTGAATTGGCCGAATGGAATATAAGTAATGGTTTCTCCTTTCCTAGCACCGAGTCATTTTCAGCACAATTGGTCCCAGAGTTGTCAGAAAACTCTGAAGTTAAACGTGCTCGGGGGAAGTAATCTAGGGATGGGTGACCATCCGGGAAATTGTTAGTGGATTACCGCAGTGATGCCCATTGAAAACCCCACATTGCCGGATAACTGCAGTGGCTAAGTGGGGACAGTATCGGTGGAGGGACGCGTCATTACAAATGGTATCTGAGCCGACGACGGGTCACCTGTCGATGGTAGGAAGTTAAGATGGTCGGGGTTTGTCCAGGTACTTATCTCATGAGGGGCATGGAGGGTCGGAGATCTTCGTTTGTAAATAGATTCCGGAGCCGAGGACGACTCCAATTTATGGTGGTGGTATTGTAATTCCCCGATATTCGGTAGTGGTTCGCCGAATCGAATATAAATAATTTTTTGTCCTTTGGTGGTATTGCAATACCTCGATATTCGGCTTTGATGGTATTGTAATACCCCGATGTTCGGCAGTTGTTGGCCAAACAGAATATAAGTAATTGTTTGTCCTTTCCTAATACGAAGGCCTTTTCAGCACAATTGGACCCAGAATTGGCAAAAACCTCTGCAGTTAAGCGTACTCGGGCGGGAGTAATCCAGGGATGGGTGACCATCCGGAAATTTGTTGTTGGATTACCGAAGCGATGCCCGTTAAAAATCCAACACTTCCGGATAACCGCAATGGCTACGTGGGACAATATCGGTGGAGGGACGGGTCATTACAAATCTAACTGCAAAAGAGAAGAGAAAAATAATCCTAGCAATGAAATCCGAGCAAGAGCTTATGAAATAACAAAAAAGAACACTGCAATAATGGCATCACTAACCAGGGACAAACAAGCATAGGAGGGAAAACAGAACGAAACAAAACACCACCAACAAAACTAATTAAACCTGGTTGCGAGTTAAAACAAACCGGTGGTTGACGAAAAATGGAAAACTATTGAGAACCAAATCCCAGTAGCAGCAAAATGATGAAAAAACAATGCATCTAAATGGCGAAAGGTTGGGCATCACAAAGAAGAACCAGCAACTGATTTGGTTGAATACGAAGGGCCGGTGAATCGAATTTAGCCGATTAGATCGACAAGAATCATGGATGCTGATTTAGGGGTGAGATTAGGATTGCTTTTTTGGGAGATTTGACAAAGTACAGATCTGAGCATTGTAGAAATCCGGAATTTTTTGTGTTCTCCGTCGAAAACTTTCATGTACTCGAAAGGGAATTATAATATCTATGTCATTAATCATTCAATATGAGAAAAAATTATATTATTATAAATAATCTTCAGTTATTTAGAAATTTTTATTTAAGATAATTTGAGGAGAGATCCTCTCACAGTTTTATTATCACACTATCTCACACGTTGGACGTCATTTTCATGAATAAAAACCAAACAGTCACGGATTTGAAGCTAATATTTTGGTGATATGTTACTATTACATATCTCTACGTTCCAACCGAAAATTAGCATATTCCGGGACGTATAAAACCACCATCTAATACTTTCAAAACGAGTCGTTGAAAATCAACGGATTTCTGGTCGTCGAAATTAAGATCGATAGATTGTGAGGTTTTAAATTTCGGAATGTGCTCATTTTTGGTAGGCATGTAGAGCTACGTATTAGTAACACATCCCAAAAATTTTAGTTTCATATCCGTTATGGTTTGGTTTTCATGCAGAAAAATAACATTCAACGTGTGATATAATATGATAATAATAGTGTAAAGGGATCCTTCCTCTAAGATATATAGTTCTTAAATCTTATTATTACTAAAATTTGTTATTATGAAATTAACAAACTTACTATATATCTAGCGAAACTTGGGTCAACCCAAGAAACCCAGAAAACAAGAGGAACATAATTAGGCTAACCCGCATGGGCTAGATTGGAGTGCTAGATTGGCCAAAAAGTGTTACAAATCAAGAAAAAAGTGTTGGAAAAAAATTAACAGTGATAGTTGATAGTTCTCTCACCTAACAAGTGCTCGCAGTCCAACTATCAGCGAGATTGAAACGCTGAACCGTTCGGCGCTCAAAAGGTGGCATAAACGCCGAACCATTCTACGCTCTATATTTTTTACTAATTTTTGAGAGAGAATGTGATGGAGAGAGAAGAAAAAGAGGGAGAGAGAGGGAAAAGATATGGAGAACGTGATGGAGGGAGGAAAAAATGGAGAGAGAGGAAAAGTTAGAGAGAGAGAGGGAAAAGGTGGAGAGAGAGATAATGATTAGCTTTTTTTTAAGAATAAAATTATGTAACACCGAACCATTCGCGTTTATAATGCTCTATTCGGCGTTTTCTTTGCTTTATTACCTATACCATAGGACTTAGGAGGTTGCTTGGTGACGTGGATGGCCAATCTAGCAGCTAGATATCTAGCCCATAGGACTAAGCCTTAGGACAGATTTGGACAACACTTTCATGAGTTTCACGGGTTTAATTGGCAGTCTGGATTCTTAGCTCGGATCTGCCTCGGCCAAACCTTCAAAAACGCCCGACCAACCCAAGTCCCACTGCTAATTAGCCTGGCTTCACTGGACTTGCTTTCCGATGAACGTTGGATGCTTTACCATTTTAGAGGATCAACATAGCAATCAACTTGTGTGTCACTCATGCTTCAAAAAAAATAAAAAACTTGTGTGTCAACACGTGGGATATTTATCCTGGACTCATTCCGGATCCCATGTTGGTGGGTCTGACACATACACAAGTCACATGACAATTGAACTTGTACATGAAACACATCAACTACGGATCTCAAGAAAAGATCCATCCAGACTTTCCAAAGGTATTTTCAATAATTCCTAAATACAACAAATTAGCAATTAATCACCCCTTAAATACCATAATCTCCATGATAACGGGATGAATTAGAAAATCTAATTAAATTTTATTTAAAACGGATTATCAATTTAATTTAATTTCATTCCATAAATATATTGCCAGCTCTAAATTCAAAATATTTCCATAAATAAAAAAGAAAACCGGCTTGTAGATCAGCTGGTTTCATGCCCTCCACAGAGGTTTCATGCGCTCCAGGAGGTCCCAGGGTTCGAGTCCCTATGGCGCATATTACGAGTTTAACATGGACGGTAGAGTTAGTTTGCCCCCCTTGCGAAGTCATTAGTCACACTATCCGCTTGGCTCCCGACTTTGTTCCTCATGAGGCTCATTTGTTGGTAATTTGTGGCAACCTGTTTCACTTATGTAGTAGATGCTTCTTGGAGCTTAGCTTGTTAGGCTTCCAATTATTCGTTAATTATGTAATAATATTAATAAAAAAATTAAATCAAAACAAAAAGAAAAAAAAAAATCTTACTCCAAACTCCAATAATTCCGCTTGAATCCTAGGTGGCTAGGTGTATCTTTAAACAACAGAGATTATCTTTTACGATAATTACAAGATTCAAGCTTCATTATATTTACCAAAACTGCCACTATCCTATCAATTTTACTGTTTTACCAATATCCTACAGCCTCTTCATTTGCACAATCAAAACACGCCACTGGGCACCTACAATATCCAACGGAGCTGATGGCTTCGATGGTTTGCGAAGGACCCACAATCCCAGGATAATAGGTTCGGTGGGACCCATAGACCCTACAGCATCAAGTGCTGGATGTTGATTCAGATTCTCTTCTTCTTTCTTTTGTATAAATATACTCTGTTTCTGCCTCCTCTGTATTCCTCCACTTGTACTTCTTCTTCTTCATATTCACAGCACACCAACAGCTAACTTTGTTTCATTCCTTCCGGAGGTGGTGGTGGAGAACAAGAGTTTCTGTTGTGTTGTCTCTCTGAGTTAAAAGAGAAAAACTCCATTTTTTCTCTGGTTTTACATCTGTCAATTACAGGATGCAGAGACTAGTGAAAAGGGTAGTTACAGGAAGGAAAAATCTGAAAGAAACCCAACGATTCTTCTCACAATCTGCTGTACAAAAGACTGAAGAAGAACAAAATGAAACCGTTCTTCCAAAAATGCCCTCTTTCAATTACATACCACCACCGTATACAGGACCATCAGCTGCTGAGATCTTGCAGAAACGGAAGGAATATCTCAGTCCTTCACTCTTCTCTCTCTACAAAAAACCAGTAAGTACAAATCAAAATCAAAATCTACATTTCAATTTTATATTTTTATTTTTAAAAATTCCTCCTCTGCCGGGGGAGGGCGGTGGAGAATCTGGAGATTGGGTGGCTGTGGGGGGGTGTTGGTTTTAGTTGAATTTGTTAGGGTTTATAATCTGATTATGGGTAAAATTGTAAAATTGGGTGTTTTCTAGATCTAGATTCTGAGTTTTGATTTTCTTGATTCTCTGATTTTTGTAGTTGAATATTGTGGAAGGGAAGAGGCAATATCTGTTTGATGAAAATGGTCGGAGATATCTTGATGCATTTGGTGGGATTGCTGTTGTATGTGCTGGACATTGTCATCCTGATGTGGTTGAAGCTATTGTTAATCAAGCTAAAAAGATCCAACATTCTACTGTTATGTATCTAAACAATTGTATTTCTGATTTCGCCGAAGCACTTGCCGCTAAGATGCCCGGAGATCTCAAGGTAAAATCAATCAATTGTCAATCATAGAATCCTGGTTGGTTGTGTTTGTGTTTGATTTCTGTGAATTTGATGGTGAATTTTGGGGTTTATTTGATTTTTTTGGTGTAGGTTGTGTTTTTTACTAATTCAGGAACGGAGGCGAATGAATTGGCTATGATGATTGCTAGGTTGTATAGTGGGTGTCAAGATATTATTTCGATTAGGAATGCTTACCATGGAAATGCAGCAGGAACCATGGGAGCTACTGCTCAAAGTATCTGGAAATTCAATGTTGTACAGGTATAATTCACTTGTACTAGATAATCATCCAAGGGTTGTTTACTTCGATTAGTATTGAGTATCGTCGATTCCTTGTCTGATACTTGTATTCTTTGTTGTATTTTGCCAATAGAGTGGAGTTCATCATGCTTTGAACCCAGATCAGTATAGAGGTGCTTTTGGTTCGGATGGAGAAAAGTATGCGAAAGATGTACAAGACCTTATTGATTATGGAACTAGTGGTCGCGTTGGTGGTTTCATTTCTGAAGCTATACAGGTTTGCTACTTCGAAACAAAATTTCTGTATTGTTATGGAGAGACCTCTTGTGATGTGGAGTAGTACTAATGGAATTTGCTTCGTCGCAGGGAGTTGGTGGAATTATGGAATTGGCGCCGGGTTATTTGCCTGCTGTGTATAGCAGCATAAAGAAAGCAGGTGGAGTAACTATTGCTGATGAAGTCCAATGTGGGTTTGCTCGAACTGGTGACTTCTGGGGTTTCGAGGCACATGGTGTTGTGCCTGATATAGTGACCATGGCAAAGGTAAATATTCTCAACTCTTCTGTGGGGAATTCCGTAGTTAAGACTTGCAAATTTTTCCATATGTCTGAGTAAATTTTCTTTTAGTACAATCTGACGACTGAATGAATCACCTTTAAGTTCAATTCGAGATTTGTAGAGTTATTATGCGTGTTTGTTATTGTTTTGGATGCTCTAACTGGTTCGTACTTGTTGGCTATGTCTTCAGGGTATTGGAAATGGCATTCCTCTTGGTGCTGTGGTGACTACTCCTGAGATAGCACAGGTCTTGACCCAGCGTAGCTACTTCAACACTTTTGGTGGAAACCCTCTGTGTACATCAGCTGGACATGCCGTCTTGAAAGTACTTGAGAAAGAAAAGCTCCAAGAGAACGCACGTGATGTGGGTTCTTATTTGAAAGATCGCCTCCATGCCCTACAGAACAAATATGAAAGTAAGTATCTCAACAACTCTATGGTTTATTTTCTCTATGAATATCTTGGTATTCAAGGTTTTATGGTACCAGTGTTGCATCACTTGGGCGGAACATTTTTTTACTGTCACAAGTTTCACTTGTATGAGTTAAGGAGTTCCATTCTAGATTATTGACGATGACGCAAATTCTTTGATATTTTTGCAGTTATTGGGGACGTGAGGGGAAGGGGTTTGATGCTAGGAGTTGAATTAGTAACTGATCGCGACTTGAAGACTCCAGCCAAGGCTGAAACCTTACATATTATGGACCAGATGAAAGGTCTTCATCTATAACAACGTTTCTCTCTGACATGTTTCGCTTTCTACTCATGTTTCTAACTAAACTTCCCTGGTTGATATCTAGAAATGGGAGTACTGATTGGAAAAGGTGGTTTCCATGGAAACGTGTTCAGAATCACACCACCCCTTTGCTTCACAAAGGAAGATGCAGGTGGGTTTTAATTCAACAAAATCTGTTTGGCGTATGAACTTTTAAATTCGTTTCCGTGTTCCCTTTTCTAACATAGGGTGCTTGTCTCTGTGTGTATTCTCTTTGGTTGCAGACTATCTTGTGGATGTGATGGATATCATAATGGCGAAGATGTGAAACATGCTGCAGGGCTAAAGTTATGGCTAAGTGAAATGGCAACAGAAGAAGAAAAGGAAAACCTATATTAGAAACATCCATAGATAGATCACCATATTTAGAAATGCAGGTTTCTGTCGAATGTCAATTATCTAAAATTATATGAAATAAAAAAAAGTTGTAACGTCCCCTGGCAATGCCGACGCGTTACAGGAGTAGATGATGAGACATCACCTCGTTGTCTCTCACTCTCCGGCTATTTATCTCCTGCTTTCTCTGTTTTACTTCTAGTACTCCGTCTATTACATTACCCCTTAACGACGATTAGAATATGAATATGAATGTGGTTTTATTCTGTTGATGGGTTTCTGCATTCGTTATTGTGTTTTGTTATAAGCTTCTCAGTCAGAGAAGCAACAAGCACCCGCTCTGGTAAACTCAATTACCTGGTGGTTCAGAAATTACCTGGTGGCTGCTATTCTTGTTTGTTGTCAACTAAAATTATAGTTTACTTACATGCCTGGTGGTGTAGCGTGAATTACTTCCACACAGTCCAATCCAAATGATGACTAGTGTGATAAACGCAATTTCTTGCAAACTGGACTCCATTCCTGCAAACTTCACATGAAGAGTATCAGATGAAGTTTCTGAGCGGGCCACTTTAAATGTTGGCCCCACTGGGGAAACTCTTGCCGATCAAGGAACGAACAGAACAGCTAGGCAGAAGGCTAGACAAGCTTTCTTATTCATTTTTTTGACAAGGAAAAGCTGGGCCCTCCATCCTTAGGTGGGAACCATCCAGCTGGGCCGACCCCATTGCCAGCCCAGCCCGCCACCGAACTATACTAAATTACTTACACTATATACAGGATCCTCACTAGGGATCGTGCCTCGGACACACAACTGGTGGACTCTTAAGGCGGATAGGTTACCGAAGTGGAACCTTAGACAAGCTTTCATTAGATTCGGTGAAAACTGAAAAGAATATGTACTTAATAAAAGATTTTGCTGGAAATGTGATCAAGGAGAATATGGATAGACTTCGTTGTGTTGAAGGTTAGGATAGCGTGGAGAAGGCAATATGGATCAACTAGTACAGTTGACACGATATGTGAATCAATTAGTATAGTTGACACGTTGTGTTTTCCTTTAAGATGAAGTAAACTTGGTAAGCAAGTTGTTCATGTTTTAGAGTTTGATTGCGTTAGTGTTTACAATTTTACTGGAAGAGTACTTTGATTAGAATTTGATCTTTGTTAGGAAAGTTTTATTTGCTTAATCGTCAAGTATGTTAAACCATAAATAAGCTGTTGAGGCATGAGTTTTATTTACATCAATTAAGAGAAGTATTTTCAGTATCTCTTCTTTCAACTTTTAAGTCTTTGATAGCAGATCTTTTACATTTGGTATCAGAGCAAGAAGATCTTAGGGTTATGGTATGAGTTATTGAGAAGAAGGAGATGGCGACTAGTTTAAGTTCAATCACAGTACAAGTGTTTGAAGGGAAAAACTTTGAACATTAGAGAATTCAGATAGAGAATATCTTCACATATCAAGAGGTGTGATATATTATTGATAATGGATACGTAGCGCCGACAGAAAGAGTTGTGTCTAACTCAAAGAACTCTTTTGCGAGAAAACCAAAAGAAGTTCGAAAGAAACATATATAATCATTCAAACTTTTTGGTATGACATGATTCCTTCTTGGTCTTGATGTTTTTTGTTGAGGTGTTTTATCAGTTCTTGGTTCTTCATGATGTTCTTCAACATTATCTTGAGTGTTTTTCTTCAACTGCTATTGGTACTGTTATGACAGTTTCTTTTGTTGAAGTAGTATTCCAACCCCATTGTGAATCTTCTTTAAATATTACACCACGACTTAAAATTATCTCTCATGTTTCTAGATTGTACAACTTGTATCCTTTGGTTACTGAGTTATAACCAACAAGAATACACTGCTCACTTTTGTCATCCAACTTCTTACGAATCTTTTTAGGCACATGTGCATGTTCTATGCACCCAAAACTCTATGATGTCTTACACTTGGTCTTTTACAACTCCATGCTTCTTCTAATGTCTTGTTATTCAAACTACTAGTAGGACTTATGTTTAGTAAATAAACTGCACAATCTACTGCATAACCCCAGAAATTCTTTGGTAGATTCTTTGCTCTTCTTATAGTACGTATCATCTCCATTATGATTCTATTTTTTCTTTTTGCTACACCATTCTGTTGTGGTGTATATCTAGTTGTTAACTGATGTTAAATGCCATATTCTTCCATAAAGCTATCAACAACAATATTTTTTTTTTTCCTCTAGCAGTTCTTAAAATATTGATGCTCTTACCAATTTTTTTTTTCAACATAAGCTTTAAAGATTTTAAAAGTTTTAAGTGTATCACTCTTTTGTCTAAGTAGATATACCCATGCATTTTTACTGAAATCATCTATAAAAGTTATAAAATAACTATTACCTCCATGTGAAACTCCTTCAATAGGATCACACAAGTCACTATGAACTATGTCCAACTGTTGTTCTGCTCTTCTAGATTTATTTACATGGAAAGGATCTCTATGTTGTTTTCCATAGATGCAATATTCACACTTCGATTCAGAAAACTCAATGATGGGTAACCCTGAGATTATCTCCTTCTTTTCCAGAGTTTGTAAACTGTTAAATTTCACATGACTCATTCTCTTGTGCCATAACCAAGAGTCATTATGAACATAAGTACTATCACATCTTTCCCTATGATATTGAATATTAAATGGAAACAATTTATTCTTAGTCATTTGTACTTTCGTAATCAGCCTTCTTCTTCGATCATGAATTGAGCAAATATCATTGAAATATTCATAGAATATCCTCTTTCTGACAGTTGACCCATACTTAGTATGTTTTGATGTAAACCTGGAACATAGAATACATCCATAATGTATGTCTGTGAACTATTCTTAGGAACAATTACTATTCTTCTTTTTCCCATAACTGTAATTGTAGAATTATTTCCAAACTTCACAGTTGAACGTACTGATTCATCAAGATCGATAAACAAATCTTTTCTCCTCAACACATATGATTATTGCAACCTGTATCTAAATACCACTTATGACTAGGTTGTTCTTAAGCTGAATGACATGTAAGTAACAAGTTTTCAACTTTTTGTTCTTTTTCTTGACTTTGTGCTACATTTTCTTTGAAGTTGTTATTAATTACCTTTATTTTGTTTGGTTTTGGACATTCATAAGAAAAGTATCCAAGCTCTCCACAATGGTAACATTGAAGTTTTATTTTATCAACATATCTTTTTCCTTGATATCTCTGAGAGTTAGGTCTTCCTTGATAACTTCCAGAATTAGGTTTTTGATAATTGTTATTCCATCTTACATGGATTTGAAGTGCTTCTTCAACCAGCTTTACAACTGTTTTTTTTTCAAGCAATCTTTGTTCATAAGCTTGTAAAAATCCTAATACTTTATCAAGACTCATAGTTGCAGTTGTATTACACTCTTCTATGAAAGTAACTTTTGATTCAAACTTTTCAGGTAAACTACGTAGGACTTTCTCTACAATTGTAGAGTCTTCTATTGTATCACCATTAACTTTCATCTCATTGACAAGATTTAATGTCTTTGAGAAAAACTATGATATTGTTTCTGATGATTCTATCTGCAGAAGTTTATACTTTCTTTTTAAAGTTTGTAATCTCATCTGCAGAAGTTCATGCTTTCCTGACTTCTTTAATATATACAACTCTATCCATGACAGATTCATGGATTCCCTAATGAAGTATATGTGAAACCTTCGTGCTTAACTTTTATAGGTTGTTTATAAGTATTTTAGATTTGTAAGATCCTTTCGGTTTGTCCTCTATTTGCTCCAACCTTTGTCATTTTGTGACAAAAAGGGGGAGAAAGATATGGAGTAAACAAGTGATTTTTAATTACTAAGGAAAGGACAATTGTGCTTAAACGTTATATCTAATGAAAGTAAAGCATTGAATAAAGGGGAAAGAATATTATATTGTTGTGTAGTAATTCTTACTACAAAAGGGGAATAACAAAGATGTTCGGATTGAATATTTACCTACCTTACCTTTAGGGGGAGTAAAATATTTTGTTATTCAAATGTCAACAACGGTATCAAAACTCATCTAGAGTTGCTTGATTAAACACTAGATCCAACTTCGTTTAGGTTAGAATAGAAAGTCTAGAAATGTTGAGAATAAAAGTATTATTCCGAAGACCTGAAGAATGTGACGAAGTAGCGAACTACAACGATGACATCATCCTTGCACTCGAGGTTAGTAATATTGACTTGAACTGTTTCATTCCTGACATATCTTTCAAGTCATGCTATATTGAAAATATAACTGCGAAGCTGTATATACTGTACATATTGTATAAAACTCTAGTGATGTGACATTATCATAATAGTATGATCATAGTATTTGTGAATTAGACTAGAAAGTATAACGCCTATCTTTTGAACTTCGTAGATATGACATCGACATAATCTTGTATATATTGTTATGATTATGTGAATGGGTTATGGTGAAGATTTTATCCTGGAAAATAATGTTTTACATTTGTTTAAAGGATGTACATTCATGAACTTTTTTTGTGAACCGAAAGGTAAATCATTAGGCTTATTGGTACGGCTATTCATTGCAAATCTTTGGATGACAAATATGTGTGAGATGGTAGAACCGATCATATTATATATCTTAATATAACTAATCACAATTCCTGACTTATGGTTTGGTATGACTAGTTGATATTAATTGTGTAACCAATCTTAAGTAATCACCATATGATGGTATGATCGATAATCCTTGTAATTGGTATGACCGATCCTAGTAATTGGTATGATCAATCGCGACTGTTTTGTGATCGATCTTTGTAATTGGTAACTGGTGTAACTGGTGTAACCGCTCCTTGTGACTGGTGTGACCGACAAGTATTTCCATATTTAGGTATAACCGATCCTAGTGATTGGTAGAATCGATTGAACAGATGTATATGATTTGGTATTTGATCAATCACATTGTAGTTTGGAATACAGGTGAACCAATTCTAAACTTGTTTGGAAGTGTGGTATAATCGATTCCAAGAATGCAAATCCATGTAATTATGAAATAAGGATTTGAAGTGAAAAGATGTCAACGTACTTTGAACACAAGCAGTAACTCTTATCATTTATTGTTCAAAGATATTCCTTAGTACTCGAGGTGATCCTGTGCCGAAATAAATTAAGATTTTTTTAATTAAGATTTTTTTAATTAAGATTTTTTGTTTTATATGCATTAATTACCAACAATTAATGTACAGATCTAGAGAATAAAGATTAGGAATTTGCATTTACTAATTAGAGATTTTCTATTGAGAGATTTCAGAAATATTGGAAAAATATTTATTGGAACTAGGAAAACTGAATTTGCCATTCATTGCAAATATTGAGAATGTTTTCGGTTTTGGAAATTCCTTGGTGTCCAAACATCCCTTGTCTATAAATACCTAAGTTTGTATTTCTAGCAAACTATCCTAAGATCCAGGTAAACTTCATTTTTTTGTTGTTTCTGCTGGAGCCGTCAATCCAGAGAGGAAAGTACCCTAATTATGCGAAATCTTTTATGACCGCTCGTTTAAAAAGACTTCTGTGGGATCAAGAAGCTCTCTGAGTACTGTTGGTGGGAAACTAGATAATTACAGTGTTATTAGTTTTTGATTGATTTGATGGACTAACGGTTGTTGAAACTTTGATTGCACGTAGTTTGTTTATTCTTGAGAATCTTCTCTTCTGATATAAGATTCACTCAAACTAGATAGAAGTATCGATGGGATCTGTAGAATTGCTGTTAGATCTAAAGAAATCTTGTGATAATCCATTGTTAATAAACTCCACTCTGTGCGTTATTCATCATAAGAGATTCAAGTGGTGTTGTGCAGGTTATTGAAGATTAAGAAGATTTCTTATTGATTTTTGTATCTTGTGAATCTGTGTGCACGAACCTTGAACGACTGGGATCCAACTAGAATTATATTTATTCGATTGATTAGTTGCGTGAGATCGGCATTCTTCATATATCTATTTGATATCTATTTTGATTGAGTGCGAATCTATACTTGACTATTTTGGCAGTTAAAGTTAGATTGATCGAAACAGACAAAGAAGTTTATTAGATTAAACAGAAGAGCCTTTGTCAATGAATCATCTATATGTATCAAGATTGATTAGAGCGGTTACCAAACAAATTGTTCCTTTTTTGTTTGGAATACGATCCAAAGGACTTGCTTTTCACGTGCGTGACTTTAGAACTCGAAGGCGTAAGGATACTGAGGGAACTAAGTAGCAAGGGGTAGTTAGCTTGGTCTCAACTACACAAAGTTGGTGTTAGATTTTGTATAGCGGCTTAATTCTGAAGTATTCAAAACTGGACTAGGTCCTAGGGTTTTTCTGCATTTGCAGTTTTCTCGGTAACAAAATCTTGTTGTGTCTTTTACTTTGATTTCTGCATTATAATTGTTTATTATAATAAATTAAAATACATGTATACGTTAACTCCGCCATTACTTGATAGTGATCCTACAGAGTTTGGTTATTACCCAACCTATTATCAGGTATCATACTTCGTTGTTGTATTGTCTCAATCTTGTATCCATAGTCAATCACACAAGTTATCTTTTTATCTTATTGTCTCGATCTCGTATCCATAGAAGATCACACGAAGTGTGAACCGAATTGTCGTATCGTCTCGACTCTGTCCATAGACAATCATATTCTATATAGGACTTATAAGTTGAAACTAAAAGATTGTGGCGTATTTGGGTACCCTCGTGTTTTCACAGTTTCAAAAGAATCAAAGTAAGTTGGATATATGGATAATGATTTGGATGGAGATACAAAAGCAATAAAAAGTGCTTCTGGTTATGAATTTCAGATAGGAACATGATTATTCTCTTGGCCACCAAAGAAGAAACAAGTTGTTGCATTGTCTACAACATAAGCAGAGTATATGCTACTTGCAATTCTTCTACACAAGTTGTAAAATCACTTTTCTGGAACAGAAGACAACTACAACAATAGTCTGTGATAATAAGTCTATAATTTCACTGACTAAGAATCCTGTGCTTCATGGGAGGAGTAAGTACATTAATATTAAGTATCGCTACATTAGAGAGCTTGTCAACAACAAGGAGATAGTTTTGGAATTTTGTGAGATTGGAGAAAAATTAGATGATATTTTCACTAAGCCTTTGAAGTCTAATAATTTCATCTACTTGCGTGGAAAGCTAGGAATGATTAATAAAGACAATCTTGGTTTAAGGGAGGATGTTGAAGGTTAAACCAAGATAGTATGGAGAAGACAATATAGATCAACTAGTACAGTTGACACGATATGTGGATCAACTAGTATAGTTGACACGTTGTGTTTTGCTTGAATATGTAGTAAACTTGTGAAGCAAGTTATTCCAGATTGATTGCGTTAGAGTTTAATATTTTTCTAGAAGAGTACTTTGATTAGAATTGAGTTTGTTAGGAAAGTTTTATTTGCTTAGTCGTCAAGTATGTTAAACTATATATACGATGCTGAGCCATGAGTTTTAATTACATAAATTAAGAGAAGTATTTTCAGTATCTCTTCTTTCAACTTTTAAGTCATTGATATTAGATTTTCTACAGGTTGTAAGACTGATTCGTTTACCTATCACTTATTTGGGTCTGCCTTTTGGGATAAAAATTAAATCTAAGTACATTTTGGACCTTGGCCTTGAGAGATTTGATAGGCGAATCACTACATGAAAATGGAAGCAACGACTTTTATCTATATGAGATTAACCCTTATGAATTCGACGCTTTTGGGCCTGCCAATTTACAATCTTTCCCTTCTTCAGGCCCCTAAGAGCATATTACAAGACTAGAGAGTAAAATGAGAAAAAAAATTTGTTTACACACTGAACTAAACTCTAAACACGAATCTCTGAACACTGAACTCCCAGAAAACTTATCTTTGAACACTGAAACTCTGAAACACTGATATTTAAACATTGAAACTCTTAACGATGGTCTTTAAATACGAACATCGAAAATTGAATTTATATCATCGAATTTTTTATCTACCATGTCAGAATAATTTTTCGTCATTAGCAATATATTTTTGACAAAGAAACTAGTTTTGCAAAGGAGCTGATTGGAAACTAGTCTAGAAAAGGAAATCAATATAAACAGGGATATTCAAAATAAATAAGAAATATACACAATATTACTATACAATTATGGGGAGAATATGGAGTATAATATTTTAACACCCCCCTTAAAACTCAATATGGCCTGGAAGATATAATGAGTTTGGATATCAACAACTTGATGACAACGAAATGATGTGATTTCATAAAAAGGTCGTCTATTTGAAGCTCTAACTTGACAAATGGCACCACAATAGTTCCTTTCTTAAAATGATGTCGTGTAAAGTGACAATCAATTTCAATGTGCTTAGTGCGCTCATGGAAAACATCATTATGAGTAATGTGAATGAAATCTTTGTTTTCGCAAAAAAGAGGTGTGGGTTCAGAAAATAGAACTCATGTAACCAAGAAGCCAACATAACCGAAAAATATCAAAAGTAGTGTGAGCGATCGATATTCAACTTCAGTACTAGAACGAGAAACTACTATTTTTTTCTTACTTTGCCAAGTAATAAGAAGAGAATCACCAAGAAACATACAATAACATGTGGTGGAACGACAATCTGTAACATCACCTGCCTAATCAAAATCGGAATATGCATGAAAACGAAGATCTGATGTAGATGAGAAATGTAATCCTTGATATAAAGTACCTTTTATGTAGCGTAAAATCCGAAGAACTGCAACAAAGTGTTTTGATCTTGGAGATGACATGAACTGGCTGACAATATGAACTGCATGGCTGATGTGTGATCGTGTAATGGCAAGATAATTAAGACTGCCTAGCAGTTAGCGATATAACGTAGGATTCGACAAAGCTTTTCCATCCATACAATTGATATTTACATTCAATTCAGGTGGTGTGTCGACATTTTTTTTGTCGGTTAAACCTGAATGCTGAATAATGTCAGTATTGAGAGATAAAGTATCCACTTGATGACTTATCAACTTCAATACCAAGAAAATATCTTAGAAAACCAAGGCCTTTCATTTCAAAACAAGAGCTGAGATGAAGTTTTAAAGAATTAATACCTTCCAAGTCATTACCTATGATGACCATGTCATCAAAGTACAAGAAAAGAATAACCATTTCTCTTTCAGTAATCCGGATGAACATGGCTGAGTCATATGCACTATGAGTGAATCCATATTGGATAATAACATTGGAGAATTTATCAAACCAAGCACGAGGTGCTTGTTTAAGTCCATATAATGCTTTGCGAAGCTTACACACCAGATTAGGCGAATGAGGTAATCCAGGTGGTGGTTTCATATAGATTTCTTCTTGAAGGTCTCCATTAATAAAGGTATCTTTAACATCCATTTGATGAAGATCCCAGTTACGAGCAGTAGTAACAACAAGAAGAGTACATACAATGGTCATACGAGCAATAGGGTCAAATGTCTCTTCATAATCGATACCGTACTCTTGAGTGTATCCTTGAGCAACTAGACGAGATTTATAACGATCTATTTTTTCATCTAAGGTAGTCTTTATCTTGTTGTTGATGGTGGTTTTTAGACAAGGGGTAAAATCGTAAAACCCCATGACCTAGTGTTAACCGCAACACATTAACTAAGAGCATTTAACTCAGGCGTAAATAATTAATAGGGGTATTTTTTTCAAAATACCAGATTAGGGTTTTCAACACAGAACCCTAATTCCAAAACCAAGCCGCATACTGCGCATCATGGCAACAATGCCAAACCAAGCCGCACCCTGCGCACCATGGCAACAATGCCAAACCAAGCCGCACTCTGCGCACAATGGCAACAATGCCAAACCAAGCCGCACCCTGCGCACCATGGCAAAGAATGCCAAACCAAGCCGCATCTTCACGCATCATGGCAAGAATGCCAAACCAAGCCGCACCACTGCGCACCATGGCAAAGAATGCCAAACCAAGCCGCATCTTCGCGCACCATGGCAACAATGCCAAACCAAGCCGCATCTTTGCGCACCATGGAAGCAATGCCAAACCAAGCCGCATATCACGCACCATGGCAACAATGCCAAACCAAGCCGCATCATCGCGCACCATGGCGGCAATGCCAAACCAAGCCGCATCTTCATCGCACCATGGCAAAGAATGCCGAACCAAGCCGCATCTTTGCCGCAGCAAGAACAATGCCAAACCAAGCCGCACCCTGCGCACCATGGCAACAATGCCAAATCTCCAAGCCGCTATGCCTTTGGCTCACGCCCAACATAGCGCCCTAGGTTTGCAATACTTGCAACTAGGTCAACATGGCCGCACGTGCCATTGGCACATGCCAACACGTGCCGCAAGCCATATTTCTAAGCCGCTATGCCTTTGGCTCACGCCCAACATAGCGCCCTAGGTTTGCAAGACTTGCAACTAGGTCAACATGGCCGCACGTGCCATTGGCACATGCCAACACGTGCCGCAAGCCATATTTCTAAGCCGCTATGCCTTTGGCTCACGCCCAACATAGCGCCCTAGGTTTGCAAGACTTGCAACTAGGTCAACATGGCCGCACGTGCCATTGGCACATGCCAATACGTGTCGCAAGCCATATTTCTAAGCCGCTATGCCTTTGGCTCACGCCCAACATAGCGCCCTAGGTTTGCAAGACTTGAAACTAGGTCAACATGGCCGCACATGCAAACACGTGCCGCAAGCCATATTTCTAAGCCGTTATGCCTTTGGCTCACGCCCAACATAGCGCCCTAGGTTTGCAAGACTCGCAACTAGGTCAACATGGCCGCACGTGCCATTGGCACATGCCAACACGTGCCTCAAGTCATATTTCTAAGCCGCTATGCCTTTGGCTCACGCCCAACATAGCGCCCTAGGTTTGCAAGACTTGCAACTAGGTCAACATGGCCGCACGCGCCATTGGCACATGCTAACACGTGCCGCAAGCCATATTTCTAAGCCGCTATGCCTTTGGCCCACGCCCAACATAGCGCCCTAGGTTTGCAAGACTTGCAACTAGGTCAACATGGCCACACGTGCCATTGGCACATGCCAACACGTGCCGCAAGCCATATTTATAAGCCGCTATGCCTTTGCCTCACGCCCAACATAGCGCCCTAGGTTTGCAAGACTCGCAACTAGGTCAACATGGCCGCACGTGCCATTGGCACATGCCAACACGTGCCGCAAGCCATATTTCTAAGCCGCTATACCTTTGGCTCACGCCCAACATAGCGCCCTAGGTTTGCAAGACTTGCAACTAGGTCAACATGGCCGCACGCGCCATTGGCACATGCCAACACGTGCCGCAAGCCATATTTCTAAGCCGCTATGCCTTTGGCTCACGCCCAACATAGCGCCCTAGGTTTGCAAGACTTGCAACTAGGTCAACATGGCCGCACGTGCCATTGGCACATGCCAACACGTGCCCCAAGCCATATTTCTAAGCCGCTATGCCTTTGGCTCACGCCCAACATAGCGCCCTAGGTTTGCAAGACTTGCAACTAGGTCAACATGGCCGCACGCGCCATTGGCACATGCCAACACGTGCCGCAAGCCATATTTCTAAGCCGCTATGCCTTTGGCTCACGCCCAACATAGCGCCCTAGGTTTGCAAGACTTGCAACTAGGTCAATATGGCCGCACGTGCCATTGGCACATGCCAACACGTGCCGCAAGCCATATTTATAAGCCGCTATGCCTTTGGCTCACGCCCAACATAGTGCCCTAGGTTTGCAAGACTTGCAGTTAGGTCAACATGGCCGCACGTGCCGCAAGCCATATTTCTAAGCCGCTATACCTTTGGCTCACGCCCAACATAGCGCCCTAGGTTTGTAAGACTTGCAACTAGGTCAACATGGCCGCACGCGCCATTGGCACATGCCAACACGTGCCGCAAGCCATATTTCTAAGCCGCTATGCCTTTGGCTCACGCCCAACATAGCGCCCTAGGTTTGCAAGACTTGCAACTAGGTCAACATGGCCGCACGTGCCATTGGCACATGCCAACACGCGCCGCAAGCCATATTTCTAAGCCGCTATACCTTTGGCTCACGCCCAACATAGCGCCCTAGTTTTGCAAGACTTGCAACTAGGTCAACATGGCCGCACGCGCCATTGGCACATGCCAACACGTGCCGCAAGCCATATTACTAAGCCGCTATGCCTTTGGCTCACGCCCAACATAGCTCCCTAGGTTTGCAAGACTTGGAACTAGGTCAACATGGCCGCACGTGCCATTGGCACATGCCAACACGTGCCGCAAGCCATATTTCTAAGCAGCTATACCTTTGGCTCACGCCCAACATAGCGCCCTAGGTTTGCAAGACTTGCAACTAGGTCAACATGGCCGCACGCGCCATTGGCACATGCCAACACGTGCCGCAAGCCATATTTCTAAGCCGCTATGCCTTTGGCTCACGCCCAACATAGCGCCCTAGGTTTGCAAGACTTGCAACTAGGTCAACATGGCCGCACGTGCCATTGGCACATGCCAACACGTGCCGCAAGCCACATTTCCAAGCCGCTATGCCTTTGGCCCACGCCAAATATAGCGCCCTAGGTTTGCAATACTTGCAACTAGGTCAACATGGTCGCACATGCCATTGGCACATGCCAAACATACACGCTGGTAGCCTAACTTGCCAACCGTGCAACCTACCACTCAAGGCATTCCGCACATGCCACTGGCACATGCCACGCACGCCACTAGCAGCTCTGGCATTACCACTTACGCTCGAGGTGCAACTCGCAACGAAGGCATTCCGCACATGCCATTGGCACATGCCACATGCGTCCCTAGCAGCACCACTTGCATACAAGATGCAACCAACACTCCGTTATCAACACAAACTGGGGGATGCTTCTTTAGGGTTTTGGTTTGGCGGTCACAAAGATGCGGGCGTACACTACGCTCACATTAAGAAAGCGTGAAAAGGAATAAAGCGGTCAAATAAAAGAGGAAATAATGGTGAAAAACGTTTTCACCCATTAAACCATGCGGTTACCACCTCCTCCCATTATTTCACCCTTTACTCTCTTCCTTCATGAGGCCAGAGTACGTTTCAATCTCGACTTGTATAAATAGGTCTTACCTATTTCCACCAGACAACAAGTCTCGGTCAGGAGAAATATACTACACTTACACTCTTAGAAAGGCAACTTTGCAAGCTCTCCCAAAAGCTTTCATCTCTTGCAAGCTTCCTAAGCTTTCACTTTCGATACAAGTCGAGATACTACTCTCCTCAACACCTTTCTTTGCTTCCCTCCCCAAATCAACCCTTCTCCTCCACTTTGTGACCGAAGCAAGTCTGGAACGGCCATTTCTTGGTTTAGGCCGGACTTGTACAGATTGATCTCTCGAATCTATAAAGTGCTCACGTGCAGCACATTTGTTTAGGGTTTGAACCAGTTTCTCACTCACCTACCGCATTTACCGAAATCGGCAGAAACGATTTTTACCCATAAACAATTGGCGACCACAGTGGGAGGATTGATCTATCGGCTACAATACCAACTCCCGATTTCATTTTCCGAACATCAAATCCCAACATGGTGGAACTCAGATCTGGAGCGGCTGCCGAGAACATCGGCGCAGAACGCATCACGATGTTGGCGTCTCTCCCCATAACGTTGTTACTTCACCAGCTGACAACAGCAACATCGAATGCACTCCCTTAAGTGTAACACCGCCTATTACCAGGGCCAGAGCCGCTGCCTCCTCTAGTGTCTCTGCACAACCCTCTAATCACGGTAACGAGAATATCTCTTCAGGTGTCACGCCCCCAGTCACCAGAGCTAGGGCCTCCACCACGACCCCGAATGCTTCTTCCAGCATGGCGCCTCCGACAACTAAGGTTCCAATTACCCCGCCGACGGGACGAGAAACCGGAGGGACCAGAGGAAGTCGCCCTTACGTCACCATCGCCGATTTGATGGAACGACAAGAGACGCTCGCGAGCCTGGACAGAACATGGTTTCAACACAAAAAGAGGTGCTCACCTTTCTCAAAACCCTGACAGAGCGACTACCCCGTGAGTCGTATCCTCCAGAGACGCCTAGAGGCATCTCCAACAACCCTGACGCCGGCACCTCGGCAGGACACGCCTCCACGGATGAAGAAACTCGCACTGAGTCCGTTGGAGAGAAATCAACCACCCAACTTCGTCACGAGAGAAGATTTGGAACAACTCCTACACGACCGAATCAAGCATGATGAGTTCGATGTACATCATCACCAACCCCCTTACCCATCCGAAATACAGAGAATCCCTCTCCCAAGGGGGTACTCTTCCCCTCAATTTACCCCCGTACGATGGTACCGGAATGCACGCGAACATGTTTCTAGTTTCCTGGAATCCTTGGGCGAACATGAATACAATCACGTTCTTCGTTTAAGGGAATTTTCAAAATCACTTACCGGAAGGGCGTATACATGGTACAACATCATCCCACCGAACAGCATCCCCAACTGGAGTAGCATGGTCACCGCGTTTTACAGGAAGTATTTCTTCGTGTCTGAACAAGTTACCTTTTCAGACCTCGGGAGAATGTACCAGTAGGACAACGAACATCCGAATGATTTCGTCAAAAGGTTCAGGGTTCAAGCACTCGACTGTCACGACCCAAACGTGACCGAGCAACAATTGGTAAACGCATGCATCAACGGTATGGTCCCAATCTACCGCGCCTGCTAGAAAACTTGCGTTTCCAAACATTCTCCGAACTCCATGAGGCCGCCGCACGATCTGCGACAACAAAGACCAAAGATTACTGGAAAGGACTAGGCCAACTCGAACTGAAGACGCATGTGAAACTCGCGGGAGTAGACGCCTCATCAGCAAACAATTTAATGTCGGCTCATCCTCCGTGAACATAGTGAACGAAAGAGGAAAAAGGAAAGCCGCAACTACGAGCCACCAGCCGAAACGTGAAGCGTCGGCGCAACGGGAACCCTCGCAACGGAAGATCGCCACTAAAACCCCTGTGCAGCATCGTGAGGCCGGAGGAAATATCCTTGATTTCCCGTTCCCCATCGAGGAGGTGATTGACCTCCTAGAAGCCTGGGTTCAAGATGATGTCATCAGATTGCCACCGCTCGACGTCCACCAACTGAGGCCGAGATGGCAAACCCCAAATACTTTGCCATTACCACAGGTTCGTTCACCACCCGACTAGCGATTGCAACAGGACTAAAGCATATTTTCAAAGAAAGGATAGAGCGGGAGAACTCCAACTAGGAGACGAAAGAGTACATCGAGACCCACTCCCAATAAGAAACTGCGGCTCCTCTGGGGACTCCGTGCACGAGACTGTACAGTCCATGATGTGACATGTATGTGAAATTCTCTATCTTTCCAAGGTTCAGCGCCAAGATATTTTCGTAGCTCTCAATCGTGTTGTATCCGGCAAACGGCTTTTTCTCCCCTCGGAATCCACGCCAAGGGCCCAAGCTTCCCAAACAAGCGAAGCGGAGAACTGGGGACTGCTGACCACGTCCCGTTTGAGAGGTAACGAATTTGACGACACGCTCATCGACACGACCTCTGACCACAACATCATTACTTTCAAGACACTAAAGGCAGCCGGATTTATAAAACAAGACGCTACTTATTTCCCGTCTGTGATTAAGAGTTTGAGAGGAGAGGCTTTGAACGCGCATGGCTACATCAACCTAGAGATCGAGATGGGAGACGCTATAACGCACAGCAAGTTCCACATTGTCAAAGAACTAAATCATGACATGATTTTGGGACGCTTGTGGATGCTCGACAACAAAGCAAAACTGGACGTACACCCTCTGCCGACATCCCTGCCCGAAGGGATTCCTAACAAATCGTCCCACGGGTTATCACATCAACGAATTATTGAAGGAACCCAAGCGTCCGGAGAGGACCCGTTGGCGCTAGCCCATGATTTTCAAATGCAAGTAAGTCTGACCGAGCAACCTTTTCTGCAACCGGCCTTTTCTTCCCCCATTCTCGTCATGGGGACTCACGCAACAACCGGCACAAACGCCCGTCAAAAAATGTGAATGGGGAGCTGGACCATTCGAACACTTTGCAAGAAGCTTGGAAGCTTCTAGCGAAACCAACGAAGCCAGGCTCAAATGGTTACACGACGTCTGAACCCGTTTTCAATCGGAGATATAGTGGTTAAGGAAAGCTCGTTTCAAGTTGGGAGGATGACAGGAAAGATGGATTTGCCCGAGGAAGGTGAAGGCGAGCTGTACCTGGTTGCGGATACCCTCTTGGGAGGATATTTCAAGCTCACCAATACCGACACACCTGAAGGCGTGATAGTTCACTCGCGATGGCTCAAGGAACCCAATCCCTAAATGCTGTACTTCCCAATCACTCCCTTTTCAGTACTTCCTTTAAATCATTCCTCTTAATAGCTGTACTTCCCCAGGATGAATACACCGTTTGTATTTTTCCCTGGAGATCTTCCCTTTCGTCAAAAAAAAAAAAAAATATATATATCTCTTCCCGAGCGAATCCTTCAGATATCGGAGAAATACATAAGAAGAACCCAGAAAACCATTATAGGGCCATCATACAACAACCCTTTTCATAAAAATATATATATATATATATGAAACAAAAGGTTTACTGATGAAGAAGAAGGGAAAGATGTGTTTACAAAAAAAAAAAACATCAGGGAACTAAGCAGCTAACAGAAAAACAAAAGGGGGAACTAGCCCTCGAAGGATGGAGCGCAGGTCTCATCCGGCAAAGCTATCTTCAAGCATTTCCCCCAGCAATCCTTCGGGCAACAAAGGTTCCATTCAGCGGTCGTAGTAGCAGCGGCGACCTCAACATCCCATCCCGAAGCAGCCAAAGCAGCAGCAGTGTCCTCCCCGACAACTATTCCAGCATACGCCACCATGACCCCTCCGGTATCATCAATAACATCTTTGACATCAACTTCAAAGGCTGTCTCGCTTCTATCATGTACTCCTTCGAAAGTTTTCTCATCGGCACTTCGAAGGAAGTTTTTTGATTCATTCGCACCAAAATCAAGAATCATGGCGTTCTCATCCGCGTCCACTGAACCCAAGAGAGTCCGAACATACACCTGTTCTTCGTGAGGATAGGTGGAAGGGAGGTCCTTAATAATTTCGTTAGCTTCACGGAACAAAGATTCAACCCCAACCAATACCTCCTCAAGAGAAGAAGATCGATCTCCACCGATTCTGAAGTCCTTTTCCAAAAAGTTAAAGGCACGGCCGTCTCTGGAAGATCTCATCATATGCTGCAAGAAACGGAAAGATAATCAAGTTCCATCCTGTTTATACACATATAAAAAGAGGATGGCGTGAACAAAGGAGAAGAAGAAAACACACCGGCAAAGCAAAGGAAAAAGGGAATCAACAGGAAGAACCCCTTCTCAAACAAGGGAGACGACACATTTGCGTTGGGTATGAATACGGAACCTTAAAAAAGGAAAGGGAGCAATGAAATACATAATGCTTCCAGATTTTTTGGCATGGATGATGCCCTAATGGAAGCCGCACGTGAAGGAAAGCAAGATAAGGAAACTTTGCTATCGGAAGAAACTCCCTCCTTGTTTACATCGGTCACGCCCGCAAGCAAGCACGGCTTCCCAGTTGCACAGGCCCCACCAATTGCGCCGACCTCCCAATGGTCTCACAAGTCACGCTTGCAAGCACGCAAGACTTCCACACTTTGCGCCGGTCCCACCAACTAGCCCACTCAGTTTCCCAACTCACACCAACTTCCCAGCGTCGCCTAAGCTGCATCGGGCCCACCAATTGTGCCAGCCTCCTGATTTGTGCAAAACTACCGAGGCAAGGATTCCAAATCCTATTTATAAAAGGTCGAGACAAGCCTCCTTCAATTTTCTTTACGGTTTCTTTGTTAATAGTTTGTCACCATCTTATGCTTACCTCGCAACAAAGCCCCTGTTCCGAGCTAAGCAGGGGACTTAATGTTGATGGTGGTTTTTAGACAAGGGGTAAAATTGTAAAACTCCATGACCTAGTGTTACCTGCAACACATTAACTAAGAGGATTTAACTCAGGTGTAAATAATTAATAGGGGTATTTTTTCAAAATACCAGATTAGGGTTTTCAACACAGAACCCTAATACCAAAACCAAGCCGCATACTGCGCATCATGGCAACAATGCCAAACCAAGCCGCACCCTGCGCACCATGGCAACAATGCCAAACCAAGCTGCACTCTGCGCACCATGGCAACAATGCCAAACCAAGCCGCACTCTGCGCACCATGGCAAAGAATGCCAAACCTAAGCCGCATATCTCATCAGCATCATGGCAACAATGCCAAACCAAGCCGCACCTTGCGCACCATGGCAAAGCAATGCCAAACCAAGCCGCATCTCACGCACCATGGCAACAATGCCAAACCAAGCCGCATCTTTGCGCACCATGGAAGCAATGCCAAACCAAGCCGCATATCTGCGCACCATGGCAAAGAATGCCAAACCAAGCCGCATATCAAGCGCACCATGGCAAAGAATGCCAAACAAGCCGCATCTTCGCGCACCATGGCAAAGCAATGCCAAACCAAGCCACATCTTTAAGCGCACCGCGGTAACGATGCCAAACCAAGCCGCACCCTGCGCACCATGGCAACAATGCCAAATCTCCAAGCCGCTATGCCTTTGGCTCACGCCCAACATAGCGCCCTAGGTTTGCAAGACTTGCAACTAGGTCAACATGGCCGCACGTGCCATTGGCACATGCCAACACGTGCCGCAAGCCATATTTCGAAGTCGCTATGCCTTTGGCTCACGCCCAACATAGCGCCCTAGGTTTGCAAGACTTGCAACTAGGTCAACATGGCCGCACGTGCCATTGGCACATGCCAACACGTGCCGAAAGCCATATTTCTAAGCCGCTATGCCTTTGGCTCATGCCCAACATAGCGCCCTAGGTTTGCAAGACTTGCAACTAGGTCAACATGGCCGCACGTGCCATTGGCACATGCCAACACGTGCCGCAAGCCATATTTCTAAGCCGCTATGCCTTTGGCTCACGCCAACATAGCGCCCTAGGTTTTGCAAGACTTGCAACTAGGTCAACATGGCAAGATGCACGCGCCATTGGCACATGCCAACACGTGCCGCAAGCCATATTTCTAAGCCGCTATGCCTTTGGCTCACGCCCAACATAGCGCCCTAGGTTTGCAAGACTTGCAACTAGGTCAACATGGTCGCACGTGCCATTGGCACATGCCAACACGTGCCGCAAGCCATATTTATAAGCCGCTATGCCTTTGGCTCACGCCCAACATAGCGCCCTAGGTTTGCAAGACTTGCAACTAGGTCAACATGGCCGCACGTGCCATTGGCACATGCCAACACGTGCCGCAAGCCATATTTCTAAGTCGCTATACCTTTGGCTCACGCCCAACATAGCGCCCTAGGTTTGCAAGACTTTCAACTAGGTCAACATGGCCGCACGTGCCATTGGCACATGCCAACACGTGCCGCAAGCCATATTTCTAAGCCGCTATGCCTTTGGCTCACGCCCAACATAGCGCCCTAGGTTTGCAAGACTTGCAACTAGGTCAACATGGCCGCACGTGCCATTGGCACATGCCAACACGTGCCGCAAGCCATATTTCTAAGCCGCTATACCTTTGGCTCACGCCCAACATAGCGCCCTAGGTTTGCAAGACTTGCAACTAGGTCAACAAGGCCGTACGTGCCATTGGCACATGCCAACACGTGCCGCAAGCCATATTTCTAAGCCGCTATGCCTTTGGCTCACGCCCAACATAGCGCCCTAGGTTTGCAAGACTCGCAACTAGGTCAACATGGCCGCACGTGCCATTGGCACATGCCAACACGTGCCGCAAGCCATATTTCTAAGCCGCTATGCCTTTGGCTCACGCCCAACATAGCGCCCTAGGTTTGCAAGACTTGCAACTAGGTCAACATGGCCGCACGCGCCATTGGCACATGCCAACACGTGCCGCAAGCCATATTTCTAAGCCGTTATGCCTTTGGCTCACGCCCAACATAGCGCCCTAGGTTTGCAAGACTTGCAACTAGGTCAACATGGCTGCACGTGCCATTGGCACATGCCAACACGTGCCGAAAGCCATATTTCTAAGCCGCTATACCTTTGGCTCACGCCCAACATAGCGCCCTAGGTTTGCAAGACTTGCAACTAGGTCAACATGGCCGCACGTGCCGCAAGCCACATTTCCAAGCCGCTATGCCTTTGGCCCACGCCAAATATAGCGCCCTAGGTTTGCAATACTTGCAACTAGGTCAACATGGCCGCACATGCCATTGGCACATGCCAAACAGACACGCTGGTAGCCTAACTTGCAAACCGTGCAACCTACCACCAAGGCATTCCGCACATGCCACTGGCACATGCCACGCACGCCACTAGCAGCTCTGGCATTACCACTTACGCTCGAGGTTCAACTCGCAACGAAGGCATTCCGCACATGCCATTGGCACATGCCACATGCGTCCCTAGCAGCACCACTTGCACGCAAGATGCAACCAACACTCAAGACATCAACACAAACCGGGGATGCTTCTTTAGGGTTTTGGTTTGGCGGTCACAACATGCAGCGTACACTACGCTCACATTAAGAAAGCGTGAAAAGGAATAAAGCGGTCAAATAAAAGAGGAAATAATGGTGAAAAACGTTTTCACCCATTAAACCATGCGGTTACCACCTCCTCCCATTATTTCACCCTTTACTCTTTTCCTTCATGAGGCCAGAGGTACGTTTCAATCTCGACTTGTATAAATAGGTCTTACCTATTTCCACCGGACAACAAGTCTCGGTCAGAGAAATATACTACACTTACACTCTTAGAAAGGCAACTTTGCAAGCTCTCCCAAAAGCTTTCATCTCTTGCAAGCTTCCTAAGCTTTCACTTTCGATACAAGTCGAGATACTACTCTCCTCAACACCTTTCTTTGCTTCCCTCCCCAAATCAACCCTTCTCCTCCACTTTGTGACCGAAGCAAGTCTGGAACGGCCATTTCTTGGTTTAGGCCGGAATTGTACAGATTGATCTCTCGAATCTATAAAGTGCTCACGTGCGAGACATTTGTTTAGGGTTTGAACCAGTTTCTCACTCACCTACCGCATTTACCGAAATCGGCAGAAACAATTTTTACCCATAAACACTTGTATACCCATTTACTTCCAACAACAGTTTTTCCCGGAGGTAGGTCTACCATGTCCCATATATTAGCTTTCCTACGTGTAGTCTGTTCTTCTCCCATAAAAATTTTCCTGACTGGATTTGATGATGCTTCCCTGTATGACTTTGGTTCATGATGAGGTAAGATAGTAAATAAATAATAGTAATAATCAGACAACTTAGCTGGTGGATTTAAAACACGAGGAGGAAAAATAAATGCATCCAAAACTTTATTTGCTTCAGAAGAAGCAATCTCGGTACTTTGTAGAGGAGGCTTGGAGGTAGATGACAAAATTGCTGATGGTGAAGCGTTATCAGGAGTAAAGGAAGAAGTCCCAATAGAAGTATCATGAACACTAACAGTCGTAGATTCAAAGGAATCTTCAACGGATCCATATATGTGAAACTTTCATAGGATGATGACTTATTATTCGGAAGATACCAAAATGGTATCTTCTCCCAAAATGTAACATGGAAAGAGATACACAATTTCCGACTTTCTGAATCATAGCACTGATATTCTTTCTGTGGAATACCGTACCCTAAAAGACGCAGATAACATTCTTCTTACTTAATTTATTACGTTCTCGCTCGGGTAAAGGTACAAAATAGGTTAATCCAAAAGTACGAAACCCAGAGTAATTGGGTAAACATCCATAAAGGCGTTCATATGGAGAAACTCCACCGATAATTACGGTTGGTATCTTATGGATCATATAAACATCATTAAGAGAGGATTTCACCCAAAAGTTGGAAGGAACAGATAAAGAAATCAATTGCGTACTAGCAATTTCGATAATATGACGGTGTTTTCTCTCTGCAGCACCATTTTTTTTGTGGAGTCTTTGTACAAGATAACTGGAGTAAAGTACCTTATGATTTTAGAAAATTTGCGAACGGGTCTGATATATACTCTCGTACTTGATCGACACGAAATATCTTAATAGCTTTGGAAAATTGGGTTTCACCATGGAAGCAAATTCAACGTATTTTTTCAAGAACTCCGTTCTTGAATGAAATAGATAGATCCATGTATAATGGGAATAGTCATCGACAAATATAACATAGTATGAGGCTCCTCCTTTGTTTGGAATTGGTGATTTCCCCCAAACATGAGAATGAACAAGATCAAAAGGTGTTGCGAAGAAGTTTTGATTTGACTGAAAGAGAGAGCAGGTTGTTTTTCCAACTTACAAGTAAAGCAATGATATTTTTTAATACCTAATTTTGTGCTTTCTAACAAACCTTTACTGATCATGTAAGAAAGAAGAGGGAATGAAATGTGTAACAATCACTACGGGAAAAATCATCATTTACAACACTGTATTAGGGTTGTAGTACCCCTACTACAACGCTTTTTGTGTATTGTGTAGGTGGGGTATTGTAGAAAGTCCAAGTTGTTCTACAATACTTGACTAAGTGTTGTTAAGGGTGATGTGATTCATGGTTCGATAATATTTTGCCAAAGTTGTGATTCTCTTTCGATTTTTTTTGAAAGCCTAACACAACCCTTGCTTGTTGTTGTAGGAGTATCTTGGACAACACAAGTAGTGTATCGTAAAAATATGTAACACAACACTTGTATAAGTTGAAGGTCTATCTTAGACAGCCTAGGATGTGTATCGTAAAAATATGTAACACAACACTTGTATAAGTTGAAGGACTATCTTAGACAACCCAGGATGTGTGCTGTAGAAATATGTAACACCTCTTATTACTATGATGAATAAGATTTTCACGACACTTGTTAGTGTTGTAGAACTATGTTGGAAAACACCTAATTATGTCGTAAAGACATTCTTTCACAACCATTGGTTTGTGTAGTTGGAATATGGAACACAACTCTTATTAGAAGTTGCGTGCATAAAACTATTTTGAAAAAAAAAATTATAGTTGAAACCGAATTGCCGAAAGTATTTCACATTCACATTAAGCTGCCAGTGTAACACATTTACATTCATCCAAGTTGACTCAAATTGAAATTCAAAGTAAAAGACCTATGATACTGAAAAACTTAGAGAAACAAGCATAAAAGGGAGATTCTGCAAATAACCATTTACTAGATGCTTCAATAGTAATCGAAGCGATCAGCTTCACAACCTCAGATGAATTGACAAGATCTATAACTCTCTTGTGGATTGCTTAACAACCTCGGATGAATTGACAAGATCGATAACTCCCTTGTGCACACGGAGTTCAAAACAATCCCAGGTGTTAGTACCTGAAAAATAACGACTAGGAAATTAACCACTACGTACAGTTATTTGGTAAAAAAACTATCTCAAAGAACAATGCAAGTATTCACAGTTAAAGATAATATACAAAAACTGACTTAAGCAACGTGTCAAATATGATGATCCATAACACTCAGGTGCTTATAATTCTACAGCATTATTGTGTGATATCTTGTCAACATTGTATAATAAAAATGAAAGCGTAAACCCAAAAACAAAAGGTGTTGGGTCCTTAAGCAAGTTTGCACTAACAGCCACCCTCACAAATGCAATTCAAGAAAGTGTGGCTTCAAACAGCCATCCATCTAGGGAAAAATAATGGCAGTTATAGACATTAGACAAAATATTACAATGAGCCTGCGATGCTATAGGATAGAAAATAGACAACAAATATGACTTTGAATTAAACAATTCTATCCTACTTCTTTTAGAATATAGCAAGTAAACCTCTAGAAGCAAAATATCATCTATACATATTTTGGGTCTCTAAAAGTGAACAAAGACAAAGCCACTTTTGAGTTATAAAAAAACCATGTACCTCAAAGTTCTCTGCCTTTGGAAGGACCTAGAATTATTGTACAACTTTCCCTAATTGATAAAACCATTATATCCCAAGCTCAAAAAGATACTATAAATTCTGGATCCCCAAGACTGTAAGTTTAAATGTCAAAAACAAGCAGAAGTCTAACACTAAGGAACCGGGCGCATTCATGCATCATAAATACAGAGCAAGTTACATAAGACACTTCCCTGATGAAAAGTTAATACAAATCCAAGTGTCTTCAAATAATTAGCAAATTATTAAAGAGAACCGAAAGTGACAAATGATCCTAAAATTTAAGCTAGTCATGCTTCTCCAAATAATCAACATGACACAATTTAACTTGTAGCGTTTCAAATCAAATCCTATCAATACAAGTCAAACAAAATAATAAACGAAGGCATGAAAATTTACCTTCTCCACAGGGGGTCTTCCTGGTAGTAATGTGCATAGTTTTTGTTGGCATCCTCACAGGTCCCTTTACTTCAACCTATTGTTCTTACCTCCGGTCACAATATTGGTACAGACTGTTAACATGACAAGTTCAATAAATTAGCCATATCCCTCAACCGGATAACAAAATGTGAGTCAACTACCCAAATCAGTAAATTGACAAACACATTCTTTAAGACAATATATTTCAATTGATCATTCAGATGGGACTAGTTTAACCATAAAACATCAGGAGCTGAAGAGTTAGACATCAGAGAATTATCAGTAACTGTGCCAAAATCCAACATGGATATATGGGAAAAAACCCTTCATAGTACGACTGCAATTTCGTCCAATTATTTGTTCAAGGAGCAGCAACTACGACACGTCCTGCAACTTGATCGAGATCCCTACGACCACTGGATGTAATAATCCTTCCTCTGCAACACAAGTTCATTAAGTATTTCAGCATCCGTAACAGCAAATGCATTTGAAGTTTGACCTTATACTGATACTTAAGTTAACTCTTTACTACATCTGGATTCCTAATTGTATGGAAGTGCTAGTAGACCATACATTAGTCAGAACAATGAATCATGCAAGAAATGGGGACAAGCAACTCATACCTTGGGAAGTGAATCAACTGGTGCAACCCGTCCAATTGCCGCCTCTCCAAAGTCAGGATCCAAAACTTCTTAAGTGGCCAATTCATCACCATGGAGTTGAAATTTTTTAACCTTGAAGCTAGCAGGCATGAGCCCTTGACCAAGACTATGGCAGTCCATGGTTTTCTCCCAAATCTATCAAAAACATGAAAAACAATCTATTGTAATGCGTTGAAAACAAAGATTTCACGTGAGATATTAGAATTGAAAGAAAATGGGAAATTTTTCTTTATAATAAGAGACCCCCAAGTCGCCACATGTCGATACCACAGTCACTCTTGATTCAAATGAAGCCACCTAAACACTAATTATCCCTGTCATCATTCTCTGATTGGCTAATCCTATTAAGACACTTCCATGTAGGCAAACCCAACAGTCACGTAACATTTAAAAGACACAGTAAGGAACTCCAACAGTCACTTAAAATGTCTAATGGATGAAATTTCTAATTTAACAACATGACCCCTTCACAACCAACGGTTACAAACTCTTAAATGTTCAACAGATGCAATACATAACCACACCATTAGAAAAAACATCTCCCTATATTGCTGCCATAACCACCCAAAAACAAAGTGCTCCATTCGGATCAGATGAAGTGAAAACTTGCGACGAAAGTCATTACAACGAACCAACCACAGAAAGGTTAGTTTTTTATTAATCATATTTGACTTTGCAAATGTTTTTAGACTAAATAACCTAGTGATTTCAGACTAATAATCCTATAGATACAAAGTTTTATGCAATAAATGAACGTTAAATGCGAGCAATGGCAGATTTAACTTATGCAGAAAATTCGGAGAATGTTGGCAGCCTTTACTAATAGTGCTAGATCAACGTTGTTTGAAATGAAGGTACGTACAAAGGATAAAGTAATTATCATGCCGCTATCATAAGACAACTTACAGTAAACGTGTTGAAAACAATGGTACGTACTATGGGAAGACGGGAACCGAAAGAGAAGACAGATTAACGAAACACAAGTTAAGTGTGTGAAATCAGGATTCTTTGGCGTAAAGGTAGAAATGAATGAAAAAACTTTTTCTACTCAATTTCCATGTCATTACAATGTCATCATGTCTCATATGACCCATCTCTTCATGTTAGACACATCTCTTTCCATAAAACTTCCATAACAGACAACTAATAGAAAAGACACCATACTACCCAAGCGTCCTTTCAAATAGATATGTTTGCTAAAATGGTTGGTGGGGTAATTTTGTAGAAAAAGACAAAAAAATGTGATCGTCACGCTACCATACGATCATCACACTTTCTACCAGACGATGGCAAAGATCCAACATTTACACTAGCATACATGATATAATTGGGGCATGAAACAATATAAATAATCTTATCAAAATGCTACATGAAAGTAATCTTCTTGCACAAGTGTTTAGTATATGGCAAAAGAACGTCATCAAGAACTCCGAAAACGGTGCTAGGTACATTGATACTCATTGCATCCTAAAAAAGATGGGTGCCAATATAACTCACTAATCAGTATTAGAGGGGCTTGCCCTATAATCCCAGCAAGAGTAGTAATAGCAAGAATACGTGCGGAGATATAATAATCGTCGAAAAGAGACCAGGCTAAAACAAGATCACTAAATTTTATCCAAGTTTTAGGGGAATGCAAACCCGTTTCTGTTTCCTTATGTTGAAAACGAAGATGGATACCAAATTATACATAGAAGTAGCCTCAACCAGAGAGAAAAAAGGGCAAAAGCTTACGAAACGCGGGAGCACTTTGCATTTAGGGCGAGCAAAGATCACATGAATGCCTCATTGATCATTAAGGGACGTTGTCTGTTCTAATAGTATTTCGCAAAAGAGTCCAAATTAATCATTCGTTGTAAAAAAACAAACCACAATCAAAGCTTAGTGAAGGGCCGAGATACATGTTCCAAGACTATCATGATGCAATAGCCATATGCAGATTTATGGAACCTCTGGATTTTTTCATAAGTTTCCCATATGACCCGATGTGGCCATAAATATAACCGCCTCTGAGTTTGATGGGAGGACAAATAACGGCATGATACTGTTTCGAAGGCTTTTCAAAATTAAATTAGATCAACTAATGATGCATTTTGGGCAAAGTTGGTGCAGGTATGTAAACTACACTATCTAACTTAAAATAGAGAATGCTGCGTGGATGATGTCTTACCTATCTTTCTTCTTTTTTTCAAAATTTCACACCATTGAATTTCAAAAACGAGAGCTTCCCAATCCACAGATTTTGTTGTCCTTATACATCACAAAGATAAAATAATGCCAATTTTATGCTCAGCGAGTTACACATTTCCGGTGCGTATGCACCGGTTAAGGCTTGTATATAGAATGGAAAACACTTTATTACACCGAATCAAAGTGTTTGAAGTATGGAATCCTAACACTTTATTACATCCTCCATTTTCTTCTTCCCTCTTTTCCACCTTCTGCTTCTCAATCCCCTTCTCTATATCCTCCTCCACTTGGTTCACTTGTTAACACCAACAATTACAGAATCAACATACAAATATTACGAATCCAAAATTAAATTTCTATAATCAAAATCAACCAAATTAAAAAGAGAGAATCAATTCAAAAAGCTGACCTTATTCATCATATTTTCTAGAAGCGCCACTTCGTTTTTCTTCTTCTTACTTCTTCCTCTTCCTCTTCTTATTACTCTCTCCCCAACTTGTACCTTAACTTCGAAATTGAAAAACTACACAGAACATGGTACAAATCAGATCGGAAACTCCTCCATACAGCTCCATATCTCAATCTCAGAATAACCCAAGCATAATCACAATCGAACACAGAAGCAGAATCATCGTCTCAACCCATTTGTTGCCTGTTCTTGATGATTTCAGAAATCCAAATCTCGATTCAACCTCTAGCTGATTGTTAGCAGCAGCATCTTCATCTTCTAGATCTTTGTCATCAACTGGACAACAACTCAATTTCTTCCATATTTCTTCAAATCGACAATAATCAAAATAATCTCGAAAATTGAACTCAAATCCTGATTATTCTCGACTTAATCCTACATTAGTAGCACCAGTCGAACCAGAATAGCCAGTAGCCATCACTTGCTTCTCTCTTCTCTCGAATTCTTAGAAAGAACAACATTGAGATTTGCGGGTTATTATTTTTGTTTTATAATCTAGGGTTCGAAATGGGTTTGTGTTGGAACATCAAGAAGACATGACTGAGAGATGTACAAGCAAAGAATATGGTTGTTATGAAGATTTAACAAAATGGGGTTTTTGATTGTGAAAGAGATTCGATGGTGGTAGTTTTTTTTTTTTTTTTGTTAGGTTTTCTTCTCTAAAGGAGGCGGAAGGGGGAAGATGAGAGAAAGAGATTAGAAGATGAGAGATGAATCAATGAGGTTTCGGCTGCTAGGGTATACGTCAAAGTAACTGTGGACCGTAGATTAGGAAATCATACGGATTGCAGAAGTTCTTGGATGTCTTTGAACGGTAGAGATTTAATTAGGGAAGGTCATACGGATCAATCTTAGTATGTGTTTATTTGCTACATTGTGCTTCTTTGCTAAACTAAATTCGGTTTTATTATCAACTTTCGACACGAAAAAAATCCAAAAAAAATATTAATAAATTTAGGACATTGTTATCGACATTCAGATATAAAAAAATCCAAAAAATGTATAAGTATGAATAGGGAAAATGAAAAATGAATTCGATAATTGGTGTGTTTCTTTGTGCTTTCTCTTTGTGCTTTTGTACTTTTTCTTTGTGCTTCAATGTCGATTCGAACTTCAAATTCGGTATAACGACAAACAAACAATGAATCATGAAGCTTCAAGGGGGTTCTGACTTCAAACTTGGCATGATACATCATCGAAATCGATAAATATGAAGCTCATAGTCGATTCGAACTTCAAATATGGTATAACGACATAAAAACTGTGAACCAAGAAGCTTTGGGAGGGTTCTTACTTCAAACGTAGCATGATATATCATTGAAATCGATAAATATGAAGCTCAGACTCGCTTAGAACTTTAAATATGGTATAACGGCATAAAAACTATGAACCAAGAAGCTCTGGGAGGGTTCAGACTTCAAACTTAGCATGATACATCATAGAAATCGATAAAAATGAAGCTTAGAGTCTATTCGAACTTCAAATTAGGTATTACGATAAGCAAACTATGAATCATGAAGCTTATTGTCGATTCAAACTTCAAATGTGGCATAATGGCATAGAATCTATGAATCAGGAAGCTCCAGGAGGGTTCTTAATCAATAAAAAATAGCAAACTTAGCATGATATACATCATCGAAAATAATGAATATGAAGCTTAGTGTCGATTCGAACTTCAAATGTGGTATAACGACATACAAACTATGAACCAAGAAGCTCTTGGAGGGCTCTGACTTCAAACTTAGCATGATACATCATCGAAATTGAGTACTCTAAGTTAGAAACTTGGTAAGAACGATGAATCCATCCATTTACAGGTAAGATTCCTTCGAAATATTCTACAAAACCTTAAACAAACCTTATTTCTGCATATTGTATGCAAATCAGGCTCAGAGATCGAAACCTGGCCGCGAGTTGACTATTATAAGTCGGAAACTTGGTAAGAACGACGAATTCATCCATTTACAGGTAAGATTCCTTCGAGATATTCTACGAAACCTTTAAAAAAATCCTATTTCTGCATATTGTATGCATACAATGATCTGAGATCGAAACCTGGCCGCGAGTTGACTACTCTAAGTCAGAAACTTGGTAAGAATGACGAATCCATCCATTTACAGGTAAGATTCCTTCGAGATATTCTAAGAAACCTTAAAAAAACCCTATTTCTGCATATTATATGCGTACCAGGATCCGAGATCGAAACCTGGCCGCGAGTTGACTACTCTAAGTCAGAAACTTGGTAAGAATGACGAATCCATCCATTTACAGGTAAGATTTCTTCGAGATATTCTAAGAAACCTTAAAAAAACCCTATTTCTGCATATTGTATGCGTACAAGGATCCGAGATCGAAACCTGGCCGTGAGTTGACTACTCTAAGTCGAAACTTGGTAAGAACGACGAATTCATCCATTTACAGGTAAGATTCCTTCGAGATATTCTACGAAACCTTAAAAAAATCCTATTTGTTCATATTGTATGCGTACATTGATCTAAGATCGAAACCTGGCCGCGAGTTGACTACTCTAAGTCAGAAACTTGGTAAGAATGACGAATCCATCCATTTACAGGTAAGATTTTTTCTAGATATTCTACGAAACCTTAAACAAACCCTATTTATGCATAAATGTATGCATACCACGCTCTTAAATCGAAACTTGGCCGCGAGTTGACTACTCTAAGTCAAAAACTTGGTAAGAACGAAGAAACCATCCATTTACAGGTAAGATTCCTTCGAAATATTCTACGAAACCTTAAACAAACCTTATTTCTATATATTGTATGCATACCGGGCTCCAAGATCGAAACCTGGCCGCGAGTTGACTACTCTAAGTTAAAAACTTGGTAAGAACGAATAAACCATCCATTTACAGGTAAGATTCCTTCGAAATATTCTACGAAACCTTTAAAAAAACCTATTTCTGCATATTGTATGCATACCAGGCTCCGAGATCGAAACCGGGCCGTGAGTTGACTACTCTAAGTCAGAAACTTGGTAAGAACGACGAATTCATCCATTTACAGGTAAGATTCCTTCGAGATATTCTACGAAACCTTAAAAAAACCCAATTTCTGCATATTGTATGCGTATTAGGATCCGAGATCGAAACCTGGCCGCGAGTTGACTATTGTAAGTCAGAAACTTGGTAAGAACGACGAATTCATCCATTTACAGGTAAGATTCCTTCGAGATATTCTACGAAACCTTAAAAAAATCCTATTTCTGCATATTGTATGCATACAATGATCCGAGATCGAAACCTGGCCGCGAGTTGACTACTCTAAGTCAGAAACTTGGTAAGAATGACGAATCCATCCATTTACATGTAAGATTCCTTCGACATATTCTAAGAAACCTTAAAAATACCCTATTTCTGCATATTGTATGCGTACCAGGATCCAAGATCGAAACCTGGCCGTGAGTTGACTACTCTAAGTCAGAAACTTGGTAAGAACGACGAATTCATCCATTTACAGGTAAGATTCCTTCGAGATATTCTACGAAACCTTAAAAAAATCCTAGTTGTTCATATTGTATGCGTACAATGATCTAAGATCGAAACCTGGCCGCGAGTTGACTACTCTAAGTCAGAAACTTGGTAAGAATGACGAATCCATCCATTTACAGGTAAGATTCCTTCGAGATATTCTACGAAAACTTAAACAATCCACATTTATGCATTTATGTATGCATACCAGGCTCCGAGATCGAAACCTGGCCGCGAGTTGACTACTCTAATTCACAAATTCGGTAAGAACAACGAATTCATCCATTTACAGGTAAGATTTCTTCTAGATATTCTACGAAACCTTAAACAAACCCTATTTCTGCATAAATGTATGCATACCAGGCTCTTAAATCGAAACCTGGCCGCGAGTTGACTACTCTAAGTCAGAAACTTGGTAAGAACGAAGAAACCATCCATTTACAGGTTAGATTCCTTCGAAATATTCTACGAAACCTTAAACAAACCTTATTTCTGTATATTGTATCCATACCAGGCTCCAAGATCGAAACCTGGCCGCGAGTTGACTACTCTAAGTCAAAAACTTGGTAAAAATGACGAATCCATCCATTTACAGGTAAGATTCCTTCGGTATATTCTACAAAACCTTACAAACCTTATTTCTGCATATTCTATGTATACAATGCTCCGAGATCGAAACCTGGTCGCGAGTTGACTACTCTAAGTCAGAAACTTGGTAAGAACGACGAATCCATCCATTTACTGGTAAGATTCCTTCGAGATATTCTACGAAACCTTAAAAAACCTTATTTATGCATATTCTAGGCATACCATGCTCCGAGATCGAAACCGGCCGCGAGTTGACTACTCTAAGTCAGAAACTTGGTAATAACGACGAATCCATCCATTTACAGGTAAGAAATATATCATAATTGGATAAGAAATATATCGAAATTGAACATCCTGATCGAAGATTACCAGAGTTAAAATGACCATATTACCCTTACTAGAAATAAAGGTAATAAATATTACGGAGATTGTGAAAATTACTAAACTATCCCTATCTGAAATAAGTAAAGTAAATATTACAGATAGTGAAAATGATCATATTACCCTTCATGGAAATTTGTGCAATAAATATTATGGAGATTGTGAAAGTGACCTGACTACCCTTATCGTAAAAAATTAAAGTAAATATTACTGCTTGTGAAAATGACCATATTACCCTTCTTGGAAATTAATGCAATAAATATTATGAAGACTATGAAAATGACCAGACCACGCTTATCGGAAAATAAGTAAACTAAATATTAAAAATTGTTAAAATCACCATATTACCCTTACTAGAAATAAAGGTAATAAATATTATGGAGACTGTAAAAATTACCAGACTACCCTTATCTGAAGTGAGTAAAGTAATTAAATATTACAAATAGTGAAAAATGTATGTAATTATTTACAAAGAAGGAGTGTATGTGATTGTTTACAGAGAAGGCTTCGTGTTGTTTGCGGCTCGACACTCCGAGCATTATTTTTGAGCATTACATTTTGTTTTACAACTCTTATGAAGGGTTGTCATAAAGTTAGTGTATTAAAGAACCACAAACTTGATAGAACATGTAATAGTGTAGGTATGGTTAGTGGTGTAGACTTCCATACCGGAGGTTGAGGATCAAATCCCCCCATCCTCATTTCTTCTATATTTTTACTTCAACAACACTTATAAGTGTTGTTATACATTTTTATTAAAAAAGAAAAAAAAAAGCCAAAACTTGTGAACGGTAAGGATGGTTGATGAGCTAGACGTCCATGCGGTAGATTCATGTTCGAATCTCCCTATAACCTCATTTTTTCCAACATTATATATTTTACTTCAACAACACTTATAAGTGTTGTTGTAGGTTTCTATTTAAAAAAAAAAAAAAAAAAAAAAAACGAAACTTGTGAAACGAAAGGGTGGTTGATGAGCTAGACTTCCATGCAGTAGGTTCATGTTCGAATCTCCCCTCTAACATTTTTTTCATTATCATATTTTTGTGTTCTTCAACAACACTTGTCGAATTGTGATAGGCTAAGTCACTACATATATGGAACATTATATATTTTTACTTCAACAACACTTATAAGTGTTGTTGTAGGTTTCTATTTAAAAAAAAAAAAAAAAAAATCAAAACTTGTGAACCGAAAGGGTGGTTGATGAGCTAGACTTCCATGTAGTAGGTTCATGTTCGAATCTCCCCTCTAACATATTTTTCATTATCATATTTTTGTGTTCTTCAACAACACTTGTGAGTATTGTGATAGGCTAAGTCACTACATATATGGAACAACGTTGTTATAGCTAAATGTCGTCACAACTGTTTTGCTTAAGGAGTTGTCGTTTGTTTTCTTAGCGCAACCCCTTGTTTCCTAAGGGTTGGCAGTGATGATATACGACAACTCTTCCTTTGAAACCAGTTGTAAAACATAGGACTTTCTACAATACTTAGTGAAGCGTTGTAAATCTCCAGTTGTAGATGTATATTTTTCCTGTAGTGAATAGAGAATTCCAAGACTTAAAAGAAGATGAACTAGGTGAAGATGCAGCAAGAAAGGATGTACCTGACTGTTTGGGTATCTGTAGTATGCCGAGGAGAAATAACCTACCAAATCTAAGACCTATTCCAACTTGTTTTCTTGTTAAGCGATCCCGAATAACACAACCATGAACCGAAAGTTCAGTGTCAAAACCCAGAATACATAGTTATCATGGTGATATAAGATTCATTGTAAGATTGAGAACAAGTAAAACATCCGGAACATTAATTTCTTTTGCAACTTTGACTACACCAATATGACCAGCATGAAGACCTGTTCCATCCGTTGTGTGGATCTCGGCAAAGTAATTGGAACTAAATGTTCAAAATGATGTGAATCAGATGCCCCAGAATCAAGAAACCAACCAGTTGGAAATTTTGTTGAAGGAACCGAAAGAACGGAACAAACAGTAGAACAATCACCGACCGGTAAATTCTGTAAAATCATATTTTGTATATCAACTATGCTGATTGTAGTAGAACCGGAAGAATTTAAGTACGAACCTGGTCGGATGTAGTTACTAGGAACTGGCGGAGCTCGATTGAAAACATACATGGTAAATGATAACTCACGAAAATGAATTCTCGTTGATGATAAGAAAACCTCAAAGATGATCTCTATGACAAAGGGTATGTTGATGCTGCGACAAACAATATTTTGACCCTGAACTTGTTCTAAACATTTTTTTTTTTAGTTAGAAAAAAGATAATGAACGAAGGGAAAGGGGATAAATTAAGATAAATAGTGCTAGTTCAGACGAGATTTCACCTTGGCATATGAAAAATTGATTTCGAAGTACTGCTGACCACAAGTTTACGAGAAATAGAGATATAAATTAAATAACAAAACAAATGATAAAAGAACAAAAGAGATTATACCTTGGTAGTGGATTGCAAATGATAAGGAAGACCGGATTTATCTTGCATGGATAAGAGACAAGAATACTGAATCGTATAGTCGTCGCCTCGTCGGATCTAAGCGTGCATCGGAAGTCTAGAGTTGTATCGTCTTTGGCTTTGATGCCATGATAAAACTAGTATCAGAGGGACAGTTTCTCTCAATCAGTATATCATTCCATTAGGCAAAAGCCATATTTATACAAGTCATATGAAATACATTAATGAAAGTATAAAAGAAAATACCTAGGAAAGGAAACTAACTAAAAACTAATAAATGAGAAAAAAATCCCTGACAACTAAGCAATACTAATACAGTAACAAAATCTTTAGCATGCTAATACGAAATTATATCTTTAACAATTTTCACTCCAAAACTTCATTTATTTAGGTGGGACAAAAAAGATAAATACATTAACCTAAAGAATCGAGTGTCTTGTGCAATTCTTCTTATAACAATCACCCGAAAAATGAAATGTCGTGGAAGTTATCGCCATATGCCATCATATGGACAGTGTGGAAAGAAAGAAAAGAAGACATTCGGGAGAAAAAGAAAAACCTCTAAAAATGCAATAAGGTAAGTGGAGGCTTTCAAATTCTAATTGTGTCTGGTTCACGAGTATTTGAGAAAACCCCCGTAAGCAGCATCCTATATAATTAGAATGCTGCCATATATTAGGCTTAGTTTGGTATTGCTGCAGCTTTTGTAGAAGCACTTTTCTCATTGGCGTTCTTTGTCTTTGTCTTTGTGAGAAAAAAGCAATTTGATGTTTGGTAAAATATTAGCTAAAGTTAAAGCCGATTAAAAAAAAAAGTCAAAGTGTGTTTGGTAAAATATTAAATTCAATCATTGCCATTGTACAAATGACAAAAACAGACATATCTTTGAAAATAATTTTATTCGATTTTATCTACTTTTGTAAAAATAATTAATTTTTTTACTATTCAATATAAATATATATAATATTAAATTTACTAATTGTTACAATTATTATGATTGTTTAAAAAAATGTATTTTACATAACCACTTTTTAATACATATATAATATACAAACAAAAAATAAAAATAAAATTAATTAAGTAATTATTTAATATTTGTTTGTATTTTTATTAGTGATAAATGAAATGGTAAATAAAATAGTATAAAATAAAAAATAATAATATTTGAAGACTAAAATATAAGAAATAAAAAATTGATTGTATATAATTGAAGGGTAAATTTGTCATTTTTAAAATAAAATAGGGACAAAAAAGATAAATCATGCATTAAATTTAGGTGGGACCAAAACTTATGCTTTTGTAGCTTTTAAAATCTCCTCCTCCCGGCTTTTGAAAATTGAGGAATTTGGGAAGTGCTTTGGGTAAAAAGCACTTTGATTATTTTTTACCAAACACTAATTTCAAAAATTATTGACATATATAGGTTTTGAAAGTGCTTTTAGAAAAATAAAAGCATTACCAAACTCGGCCTTAGTCTATTTATAATGCAACAATTGTTGTAATGGGATGGTTATATTGTTTCTCATTTTCTTCTGTAACTTAACGTTTTCTGACAAAAAATAATAATCAAGCGGGGTATGCATGGATATAAGAGAATGTTCTACCTTAGTATCTCCATAAGAAATTCAACCTCTAAGATGTATAATGCTGTTTAACAGAAAATACTACTCCCTCCGTTTTAGAAAACCGTCCTCTTTGATTTTGTCAAAATATTAAGGAGACCATATATAGTATTTTACTTGACTACCCTTAGAGCAACCGCAGTGGGCGACTAAACCCATTTATTTGGTAAAAGAACCAGACGTAGCGGGACGGACCATCGACCAAATCCCAGACTAAACCCAAATTCGAGAATATATTTGGTCTGGGACCAAAGACCATACCCAAATTTAGTCGAGCGGTGATATAATCTTCGTTTCTCAACGGGCGGTTATATAGTCTACGCCCCACACCAGGCGAACGTAAAGTCTACGCCCCACGCCAGGCGTGTTTTATACCTCCGCCCCAATTTTTTTTTTTTTTTCCTTTAATGTGGGGCGTGGTTTATACCTCCGCCCCACTCATTTTTTTAGGAAATTTATTTGGGGCGTGGATTATACCAACGCCCCCATTGTGTTGTTTTTTTTTTTTTTTTTTTTTTTTTTTTTACATTTTCTTATTCAGGCGAACGTATACTTCACGCCCCACACCAGGCGAACGTATACTTTACGCCCCACACCAGGCGGTGGTATAGTTTACGCTCCACCAAAATTTAGTCTTCCACCCGTAGCGTCACACACCAGACTAAACTCAAATTTTGATCTTTTTTTCCCTCTTTGGTCTTTGGTTTTACTCGCACCACTGCAGTTGCTCTTAGTTACTTACCTATTTTAATATAATGAAAAATGCTAATAATAAAAACTACCAAACGTTGTTAAGAGGATTATATATATGAAATATAAAAAAAAATTAAAAGATATCGAAATTATGGTGTATAAAGTTTATAAGAGTAATAAGATTAAATATCTTTTACTTTTCTTCCCATATGTAATTAATTTTGAAAATAATGATAATTATATAGCAGGCAAGCGAGCAATGAGAAAAGATCAACACTCAGGCCAGCAGATGTTCTTATTTTTGGGTGGGCTAATGAGAAACACGCATGTGTTAACCTTACTGGGATCTCACCGTTAGTAGGCATTGGACATGGTACTTTTACGGTTGGACAAGCAGCACTAAGGGATGCCTCATATAAGATATTGAAGCATGAGAAAGCGTGTATTGATAATGAACATGCTTTTATTCCCTTTTCTTTTGATACTTTTGGTTACCTAGCTCCATAGGCGGTTGGACTTCTCAAGAGAGTTCAGAAAGTCATGCACAGTAATGTCATGACTCCCGGTTCGAGAGAGTTGGTTTTTAAGAAGATATGTTTTGCAATTCAAAAAGGGCTTGCGGCGCAACAAGTTTATAAGGAATTGAATTTTTGGATCTAAATATATATCATCGTAAAAGGAACGAATAATTTTATTTATTTATTTTTTTTTTTTTTGATCGGTCAATAGGAAAGGATTCATTGAAAAAGAGGTACTTAGGGGGTACCTCAACCCAACAAATACATCCGAAACAAAAAAGGAAGCCGAGTTTGGAGTCAATCACGCAAAGAAAAGTACAAAGAACAAAACGCCAAGTGAGAAAAACAAGACAATAAACACCAAATGTCTCATATCCAACTCAACGCGGCCGATAGAAATACGAGTCCCATAAAGCTACCACCATGTTAGCCGTCAACCCAAACATTTTAGTATGTGACTCCACCCAAAAATAAGCTTGAATCTTAATATCTCGAATTAGACTTTCCAAAAGACTGTCCTCTAATAATCTTAAAAGGAACAAATAATATATTTGTTTCCTTAATTATACAAATTTATTTAATATTTTAGGTCGAGTACCGTTAATAAAAAATTTAAGGGTATACTAGAGAGTTTATTGGAAATATATATGACTATAAATATAAACTAGACACAATTTTGAAACAAACGAATATGGAATAGAGGACAGTCTTTTTGAAACGGAGGAAGTAGTTTATTCACTATTGCAATTCAACAAAGTAGCTAGGATTTTGCGGTTTCAAATGTGGATTTTCTCATTTCCAACTAATAAATTAGAAAGCGTTGAAGGAGTGCGAGTACATGTCTTCTTTGCTCATAGCACGGAAAATACCAAAAAATGCAGGAAGGAAACTGAAGCAACAATGTAAATCACGGAAAATCCACAAAACCACATCTCAAGCAACAACTCCTCTCGGCCATTTTAAATTTTGAATTAAATGATGGGCATCACTCCCCACGACTAAACTGAGAATCTGATGATGCGATTCTTGATTATAGAATAAAATCACAGAAAACGCGTAAGAGAATAATTTAATATTCGTATATCCCATTTAAAAATGTAAATCAGAGAATTTTATTTTTGTTGAAGATATTAAAATTGGTAAGAGTTTGTACTTTTAGATAGGATTACTTTGAGTCTTTGAGTTTGGTCCAACTATCAAAGTGACCATCTTAGTAAAAGGGTACTATAATTCTACGTTTGTGTCCTAGTCTAACAGCCGGAATGGTGATCCCCAATGATTCCGAGCTCAAATTTAGGAAACCTTAAATGCCACTTTTTATGTCTATATTGGAGTGAAAATTGAATTACGTGCTTGGGGGATTTGTCTACTCATCACCAACGTGTTCATAACTTCATTGCCAAAGACCCAAGGGGATCCAACCATATGGCAAAATTTGTTAAATTTGGATCTCAATGAGAACTGGTTAACTATTTGCCGGTGAATGAGATCTCATCATCACAGGCTTCCTCATGAATCATGATGTAACACGATCTATTGATAAACATCGTAATTAAACATATAACTGAACTCAAGACAAGTTTGAATTATCACACAATATTTAGTTAGTGAATGAGATCTCATAATTAACCAATGACTCATGTAACACTTTGTATAATCATTCTCTCACGATTGATGAACTTGTATAATTGATAACTCTAATGGTTGAGATGTATATATGAACTTGCCGTCACGATGTGAACATACAAATTAATTGTAATGCTTTACTTTGTTTCTTACCACCTATATATATACACACCTTCAGGCTTCAGTGTTTTGCTGATATATACCATATCATAGCATAGTGTTTGATCGTAGGAGATTGGAAATATTTGCTCATTTCTTTCACAAGCTAGCTAGGTTCTTCCTTTTTACTTAAGGCTTTCTCTCATTATCACTCTCACTTTTTCCATTAACAATGTCGTGGTATACAGATCCTCGGTTGTTTATATACGGCGGTGATGCTGGGCAGTTTTTCATATTTAGGGTTACGAAAGAATTTGGTATCAACCCTGTTGGACCAAAAGATTTTACAAATGAAGGAGACTTAAGTTTCTCTAAACATCTTTCTTTGGGAAACAATAAAGAAAGCGATTTCGACGCTTTCAAAGCTACCTTTGTGCCCAAATCTGGGATTAATAAGTTAGCAAACTCTCAAGGTTTGGTTATCAACTGGGGTGCTAATGCTAACCTCCAGAGAGGTTTCTGGTCACGTGAGGAACTAGATTCACCTTTCTGGAATCTGCCTGGTATCACAGATACTAGACCAAAATCAGTAGCAGAACAAGCTCTTGAGCAAAAAGTTTCCTCTCTTCAAGATGAAGTCAACAACAACAAGGTAGAGAAAGAAGCTCAAGATAAAATAATTTCGGATTTAATAGCAGAAAATGACATCCTCAAAGCTCAAGTTAACAGAGAGCGGGATGAGGAAATACTTGCTGGTTTAGAAGCTTTAGATAAAAAAGTTTCCGACTTGCAAGCAAAAATTTGCTGTTGCAACAACAAAAGGTCGAGAAAGAGCTGTAGCTAAAAGAGTTTTGGATTTGGAAGCAGAAAACGCCATCCTCAAATCCCAAGTCAGTAAAGCGAGAATGATGAGAAAACTGCTCTTATCAATTTGGATTTTCCATCAATAATTGTTCAATGTTAAAATCAGCCGATCGAAGAATCTATACTTTGTCTTTGAGGGAATTCACAGGTTCATTTAAAGGCCTTTTCGCTGCTTAATTTTATTTATAATTTTGTGTTTGTTTGGTGAGGGCTGTAAAGTCTATTCAGACATGTGTCTTCCCTTTGTTTTCATTCCAACTTTATGTATGTTTGTGTGCTTCGTATTTATGATCACGTTTACTTATTTTTTTGTTCAAAGCAATTGTTCATTTGAATTCATTATTGTTTTGCTTTAATATTCATTAGGGAAAATTGGGAAAATGCGCCAATATGGGGTGTAATCTTGGACAAGAGCCCCAACGTTAAATAAAATTGGTAAAGTGCCCCACTGTTAAAAATACAGGTTAAGTCCGCGTGTGTGAGTTCCCACGTGTGTAACAAAGACAAGAATACCCTCCTCCGTTGAGATCACGCCACGTATGTGATGTGAATAAACCGACGGTCACCTGTTTTAATGGTATGGGTCAGTAGATGTTAATGGCTTTGTTATATACATTAACATTGTTTCAATTGTATGGGTCAGTAAATTAAGTTGAATAATCTAGTAGTTTTGAATCGCATGATGTATAAGGTGTCTTGTGTAGTCCTTATATGTGAGTTTTATATCCCAAAGAAGGAATATGTCGTTGGTGAAGATATTAGCAGTTGTTGAAGACGAAAGCAGCTGGAACCTTTCAAGTGGCAGTAAGAATTATGATACGATGTGTCATGAAGTCATGGATACCTACAAGTTTAGTAGGTTGGCCGCCAGTGAAGCGAAGAGATGAAAAAAAAAAAGTTCACTGAAAATAAACAGAGCTTTGCTTAACTTAGCTATACTTGGCTTTCTCAAACTACATCACTTCTAGTTTCATTCATGGAGACAAACCCCACATCATGGTTTCATTCATGGAGGAAAACTCCACATCAACATACCATTACTCCGGTCATACGATACAACTGTATCACCAAAATCATTCTTTAACAAGCTAGAGCTTCTGCTTTTCCTACTTGCCAATTAAACATGTAACCAGATCAAGATAAATCTTAATTTACACACAGGATTACCTTCAAACAGCTGATGAGCACCTGAAATTCAAGCCTCTTTAACACAGGCCTTTCAATGAGCACCTTTGAGCCATGTCCAAATTCTTTCATTTTTCCACCAAGTTCATCAACCCTTTCCTCAGCCATTTTGTTTCAAACCAGCTTCAATTCCTTGCTTACGACCTTGGTAAATCTCATACCAAGAATTCCAGCGAAACTCCAGGATCAAACTTTCACCTTCTTTTGACACATCACACACAATGAATTCAAACTAAAACACTCTCTAATTATATCTACCTCTCACAGAATTTTCTAACACCTCTCTCTCTCTCTACCCTAGCTTTGATACCATGATGAAAATCAAGGTATAGAGAGAGAGCAGAGAGGAAGAACGCACGGAAACAAAAGAGAGATTACATTGTGATTAATTTTCACAATTTTCATTAACAAGAAATCATGCATTTATAGGCTGCAGTACAGACTCATTAACCAACACTAACTCAACTAAAAGAAGCACATTCGCAACAGCCAACGATCCTAATTACTAGGACACACGATGGCTTACAAAACACTACAGGTTAAGGTGCACGTTGCACTTTTAGCTCCTGGATACTAGGACAACACTTCCAATAGAGGTGGAGCCAACGGCTATTATCCTAACAGACCAATGACTAACCCATCACAAACTATACGTGTGAATTTTATGCAAATCCACCAACACATGATCAACAGTTCAAGACTTTGTAGTTAGAGTTTAAACAAAACTCCAACAAACATAACCCTACCAAGAAAATATTAAAGCTTTCAGATTGTTGGAAAAGCTGGGTTATAATTGTTTGTACCCAAAATTACTTTTGGGCACGAAACACGATGAGAAGATGATTTGAGGTGTAGTTAGGGTTAGGAAATGAATTGAAGAACAATAGAAGAAACACATATTTTACGTGGTTCGGCATGGTTTGCCTACATCCACGGGTGAATCCCCTTGAGGAGTAGTGTTTTATTGATAATAAAATTACCGTATCTTTATCTCTATCAGCTCCCCCTGTTCTTCTACCAGGGCGTCCGTACTTATACAGTTGAATAATTAATTTCGAGATAAATTTAAATGACATTAATTTCCCTGCATGCCTCCTAGAATCAATTATGCATGTAACTGCCTGCATGCCTCAATGAATTAACTCTGCATGAAACTGTATGCATGCCTCATAGCCATAAATTGTCTAAATTTGCATGGTCATAACCTGTATTAATTCTGCATGGCCATTATTAATCTTCCTCGCATGGCTCCTTGTATTGATTTGCGGGCCTCCCGTGTATTTTATACACAGTAGAAACAATAATCATGCACGTAATTATATTAATCGCTAGTAAACCAAAACCATATATAAGTTTATTAACTCAAGAGATGGTTGATGCAATTTATCAGTTACAGCTTAACCCAACAATATGACAGACTCATTAACTGCCAATATTCAACTAAATAACAAATAACTATTATAGTTCCGCATATAAAACGTATTTTGCGTTATCATCATCATCAGCAGGCATAATTCTCTAGCTGATCCACTTCTGAACTATTTATAGCCTCCAGTGTATAACTATAAGCAGCAAGATAAGTGGACAACACTTTCTGACTCTTTTCCTCGCGAGAGATTTGTTCCTTAACTTGCTTGAACTCATTCTTCCTGTCCAAAAAGTGGACAACGAAATTTGTTTACATTGACTGGAAAATTCTTCAGATGCCCCAGCGGCTTTTTTGCTTGTTTTTCGACCTCACTCTGAATCTTCTGGTCATACTTTCTTCTCAGCTCATCATATGTATATTTTGTTTTCCGTTGTGCAATCTGCAAAAGCTCCTTGGGATCAGAATTATTCAACTGGTTCCGAATCCATTTTTTATAGCCCTCCGGGACTGTGCCATTAGGCAACAGCATGGAAAAAGTACAAAGCATCTTGGCTAGCTTCTTCATTGCGTTCACCCGCACAATCTCAGAACTGTACACTGCGATAGGATAATAACTCTTTTCAGCCTCCAGCTTACTACGAAGAGCTTTCAAGTTGCAAAGATCGTCGTACACTTGTCTCTGCTGGCTTCTATATTCATCATCATTCTTCATCTTGAAAACTACACGTTTAACATAGTTTACAACCGTATGTTGCACATTCACATATCGAAAACTTGTCCAACGTCTCAAATATCCAGTTACCCACTCACGCGCCCAGGTTTCAGATCTTAGGGTTTTAAGATCGGCTTTCTGTTTTGCTATTTCTTTCTTTTGATTCTTTTCTTTTCTTGGTGTCTGTCTCTGAATACTACTAGGACAAGGGGCCATCGTTGACGAAAACAAGAAAACTTTTGGATTTCTCTCTTTGTTAAACTCACGACCTAAATCTAAATCTGTCTCCCAAGCTTCTCTTTGTGTGTATCTGCTGTGAGCTAGACACGGCTATTTATAGCCTTGGTTGAACTAGCTTGGCCGACCTAGGAATTCCCAAAGCCTTCGGGAGAATCTATTTCATATATGTAGTCATGAAGGTTTCTTGTTGTTCAAGTTTAACCATGGAAATTTTTTTTAAAAGTCAGCTGCCACTAAAATATGGTCGGGATGGATGCTATTCGGGGGTAAGTGGTGTGAGCCGAGGTCCTTGTCTTTGCTACGAAATTAATTGATTGTTCTTAATATATATATATTTTTTTAATTTTTTTCTTAATTGGACGACCGAAGGGAGTTCTTATATGTGACGACTTAAGGCTATTCTGTCCGTCACAAAGAATGCACAAGGATTTTAAAATTTCTGGATTTTGAGAAAATATTGGAGACAATTGATTAAATTGGTTTTGAAAATCCATTATATGCGATCAAAGAGACATATTTCAGTTCAAATTTCTTGCAAAAACTCATTACATCTCTCGGATGATTCGGATTCCGACAAGAACAGAAAACCAGAGTGCTTTTTCTTGTCGGGTAGAGAAGATGAAGTTAGGGTCGGGTAAAACAATACCCGCTCCATAAAACCCATATCCCATCCACGGCTTCTTCTCTTCCGATTTCCCCATTGTATATTTTCATCCCTCCGAGAATCTCCGTTCTTTCTGTTAGCGAACCTGCCATTAAAACTGTAAAAATCAGGCGAATTAATCAGCGGGAAACAACAAATAAAACAATTAAAAGTTCTCAAGTTCAACTAATGGAATCATATAATGAAATTCAACCATTACAGAGGTAGAGTGAAGAAATCAAAGTTCTTGGAGGATTCTTTCACGCATGATTAACAGAGAGGAGAAGGAGAAGGCACGACCGGAGAATGAAAAAAGAAAAATTAATAATTGGGAAAAGCCAGGATTTAGGACATAATAGTGAGGAATATCTTTTTGAACTTTGAATTTCTCTTCCACCTGTATCATGCGTGAAAGGAATAACAGTGCACGTGGCGTGTGGCCTGGATAATTTTAGTGGGACACTAAGGCTGAGTTTGGTAATGCTTTTATTTTTCCAAAAGCACTTTCAAAACCTATATATGTCAATAATTTTTGAAATTGGTGTTTGGTAAAAAAAAATCAAAGTGCTTTGTACCCAAAGCACTTCCCAAATTCCTCAATTTTCATAAGTTTTAGGAGGAGCTTTTCAAAGCTACAAAAGCATAAGCTTTGGTCCCACCTAAATTTAATGCTTGATTTATCTTTTTTGTCCCTATTTTATTTTATAAATGACAAAAGTTACCCTTAAACTTATATAAAATCAATTTTTTTATTTTTTATTTTAGTCTTTAAATATTATTATTTTTTATTTTCAAACTATTTCATTTCATTTTTCAATAATAAAAATAAAAAAAATATTAAATAATAATTTAATTAATTTTAGTTTAATTTTTTGTTTGAAAATTATATATATATATATATCTTAAAAAGTGTTAAGTAAAATATTTTTTTTAACAATCATAATGATAGTAACAAATAGTAAATTATAAATATTTATATTGAATAGAAAAAAAAATTAATTATTTTTAAACCCAATAAAATCGAATAAAACTATTTTCAAAGATATGTCTGTTTTTGTCATTTGCTATAACAACAACAGTTGAATTTGATATTTTACCAAACACACTTTGACTGCTTTTTTAATCAGCTTTAACTTTAGTTAATATTTACCAAACGTCAAATTGCTTTTTTCTCACAGCACAGCACAGCAACGCACAACAGAAAAGCGCTTTTACAAAAGCTGCAGCAATACCAAACTAAGCCTAAATGTACCCAAAACAAAGAAGCTACTGTGTAAAATTAACACAGTTGGTAAACAACTGATATATATTGTCCCACTTACTAAACTGGATTTGTGCATTGTTTTTCTTTTGCTTAATGTATATTTAGGTGAGCGACATTGTTAATTGCTACGTCTTTGCTGTAATTAAAAGAAAAATATATAATAAAATAAAACCGATGAGAGAAAAAAGTAAAACATATTATAATATGACTAAGTCTTGATTTTTTTTTTGGTGCAAAGAAAATTTTTGTAACTTAAGTAGGATTACATGATCAATGAAACTTGGAGGAGAGCTGACCCATTGTTTACTAATTCTAAAAATTCTTGCGTGCCTAGCTAGATGACTAAGTCTTGATATATAATTATATATGCTTCAAAAAAGAAATTATGTTGGCGCGGCAAGTGCGCAGCTTGTGCAAGGTGAAAGAGCAGCTACATTGATTTGACGTATTTTTGCGGATTTAGTAATTTCCAGTCTCACCCTTAGAAACTCAACAGAAAGCAGCATTAGATAAGGGAATCAGTTTTTCGAACTTTAGTCAATCGACGGGTTATTATAGAAATGGAACATAGGCTCCGTAAAAAAGCACCATTACATTAAAGAATGAAGAAATTATGGAGATACTGGCTTTGCACTGCTGATGAGAAAGGTGTGAAATTTTAATCGGATCGAATTCGATCGAACTTTCGGTCGGCCTCCCCACCGCGCGTGGTAATCTAGTATAATAATGCTCCAGAGATAACTTAGTATCAAACATGTCTCATATTGTTTCAGAAAAAACATGTTCCATATAAACAAGAAATAGCAAAGGATTGGTGTTCCATTAGAAAATGTACTATATATTTGAAATCGGAATTGAATTTCTCATAAATAGAACATAATAAACACCTAAATAACGATATTATAAATCTACTAAGCGTCTAAGCTGGTTAAAGCCTGTGTGTGTCAGACTGAAAAGCTCAAGAGAAAAATCACTCCAAGGGTATACAGATAGATAGGAAAGCTTGTTACAACCATAACACAAAGCTTCCATCCCTTGATCACATAACTTCAGGCATTCAAAAATGTGAAGGAATTTCAAGTTTCTGCAATACAGACCAATAGCTTGTTGGATATTTTCAACAAACCCTTGAATTGTTGGAAATTTTCTGTTCTAACGTTTCTAATGTCAGTTAGAAAACCTGAACAGAAAACTCGTTTCACCAATGGACGCATTGAAGGAAGAGACGCGCTGTTCACTCGAAAGATGATCAGAGAGATGAAGAGTCATCTCCAAAGGGTGTGATTTCCTCTTTAAATAGGAGACTTGTTTTCATTCAAAACACATCTCTCAACTCTTTCTGTTTTCTAACTTACAAGCATCATCAGAAAAAAAATCAGTGTGTTCTTGGTTGGATCAAGGTCGTACAAGCTTTGAATCCAACAACCGTTGTGGGGCTTCAAGTATCCTGACGGCAATATTCAATTGACCTGTTTGTACTCGCCAATTCAATTGGGAAAGGGTCGAATAATTGTCGAAAAGAATCTTTCATAAGAGCCTTAAACCCTAATACAAAATTCTTTTCTTCACCCTGTTTTACTGCCAATTTTCCAACAGTTTTCGACAATTACTATCGACATGGAGGGTGAATCTTCAATGGCTGCTGCGCAATCACTGCAAGTCATGAATCAGACTTTTAATAGGTTAGAACGATTTGAAGGAGAGGGTTTTACTCGCTGGCAGGAGACTCTCAAATTCAATCTTATGTTTCTGAAACTTTGGTACATTCGGAAGATGGGTTAGAGGCCATTCCTCAAGCTCTCTTGACAATGACGATGAGGAATTAAAGAGAAAGCGAAAGAAGCGTGAAGAAGATGATTTCATGTGCCGAGGTCACATTCTGAATGCTTTGGGGTTGAACGTTTACAATGCTCATCGTACTTATGGAACTGCGAAGTAACTATGGACTGCACTGGAGAATAAATACAAGATTTATGAGGCCAGTAACAAAAAAGTTCCTGATTTGCAACTTTATGGATTGGAAAATGGTTGACAGTAAGTCTATCATTGCCCAGGTCAGTGATCTTTTGCTTATTGTTAATCATCTTAAAGATCTTTGGTATTGATCTTGTAAGTTCATTCATTATTGGAGTTATTATTTCTCGTCTCCCCCCATCATGGAATAGTTACAAGAAGAAACTTAAGCATGCTGAAACTGACTATGACTTAGAAGGCTTGCAGCGTCATCTTCGCATTGAAGAAGATGCTCGTAAGCGTGAGATTAAGGATAGTCAAAGAACCGAAAATCATTCTAAGATTAATCATGTGCAAGAATCGAAAACTTCGAATTCTTTGAAAGTTCGAATGATTCTCAGTTTAAGAAGCAAGATCCAAACAAGAATGGTAAGAAGAAGGGCCCTTGCTACTTTTGTAAGAGACCCTACCATATTGCTCGTGGATCTGTCGTCAAAAGAAGAAACAAATGAATAAGGAAGCAAATATGGTCGATGATTCTAAACTTGTCATTGTTGTGCAAGAGGCCAATACTCACTGCGAGATCATGGAAGTGGATGGTGGTACGATCATCGGTGCAACCATTCATATCTGTAGAAGACCGAAATCTTTACAAGACATACGAACCTGTCGTCGGAGAAGATGTGATTTCTGCAAATCGTCTTCCTAGTAAAGTACATGGCAAAGGCACTGTTGAACTCAAGTTTACTTCTGGAAAAATTGTTACCCTTACCAATGTATTACATGTCCCAGACATATGTAAAAAACCTTGTTTCTGGAGTCCTTGTTAACAAGGCAGGTTTCGAGGTTAAGTTTGGATGTGATAAGTTTGTACTGTCCAAAAATGGAAAGTTTATTGGAAAAGGATACCCTTGTAACGGAATGGTTAAACTTAATTTAATGAATAATGGTTCTGCTTATATTGTTGACTCTATTGATTTATGGCATGCTAGATTAGGACATGTTAATTATGGTTCTCTTAGAAACATGAACAAATTAGGATTAATTTCCAATTGCAATTTTGATAATGTTTCTAAGTGTGAAATATGTGTGCAAGAAAAGATAACTAGGATATCCTTTAAATCACATTGTAAGAAATTCTTCCTTACTTGAATTAGTGCATAGTGATGTTGGTGATTTAAAAAGTCATGTTACTCGTGGTGGAAACAAATATTATGTCACTTTTATTGAGGATAGTACTAGATATGCCTTTACTTACTTGATGAAATCTAAGGATGAAGTCTTTGATAAATTTAGAATTTACAAAGCCAAGTAGAAACACAATTAGAACAGAAGATTAAAGTGTTACGTTCTGATCGTGGTGGTGAATATTATCCTACTGAATTTACTGTATTTTGTCAAGAGCATGGTTTAATACATGAATTTACTGCACCATATACACCTCAACAAAATGGTATTGCTGAAAGAAAGAATAGAACTTTGATTGACATGGTTAATGCTATGCTTATTAGTTCTGGTTTGCCTAATTCTTTGTGGGGTGAAGCCATGTTGTCTGCATGCTATATTTTGAATAGAGTACCTTTGAAAAAGAAAGATGTTTCCCCTTATGAATTATGGTTTAAGAGAAAACCTAATTTAAAAAGACTAAAAGCATGGGGTTGTCTAGCGTATGTTAGAAAACCTGAACCTTAAAGACCAAAGTTAGGAAATAGAGCTTATAAATGTGCTTTCGTAGGATACTCGCTTAATAGTATCACTTACAGATGTTTAATCCTTGACACCTTTGAGATTATAGAATCTGTAGATGTAGAATTTTTTGAAAGCATGACAAGGACAAGTTCTCAGACACTACCCACTGAAAACCCATTGTTACCAAGTCTAGAACCAATGGAGACTGATAACAATGATGAACCTTCCTCTTCTACACAAAACAATGATATCTCAGTTTCTACTGAAGATATTGAACCTAGAAGAAGTAGGAGAGAAAGAATAGAGAAAAGGCCCGACTCAGACTTTAAATATTACCTTGTAGAGGGTGATAAGAATGAAATTCTTAGCACTACCGTGTATAATATGCATGATGAAGGTGATCCTAAAACCTATGCTTTGAGGCAATACGCTCCCAGAGATGCTTATTTCTCGTAAAGAAGCTATCAATGATGAAAAGCATTCCCATGTGACAAATGGAACTTGGATATCTTTGATTTACCTCCCGGTGCTAAGGCAATAGGATGTAAATGGATATTCAAGAGAAAGTTGAATGCCGATGGTACCATTGATAAATTTAAGGCCGATTGGTTGCTAAGGGTTACAAACAACAACATGGTATTGATTACTTTGATACATATGCACCGTTGCACGAATCACATCTATTCGTTGCTTGATTGCACTAGCTTTTATTCATAAGCTAGTTGTACATCAAATGGATGTCAAAACCGCTTTTCTAAATGGTGATTTAGAAGAGGAGATATATATGGAACAACTCGAAGGTTTCATATTGCCAGCCAAGAGAAGAAAGTGTGTAAACTAGTGAAATCTCTTTATGGCTTGAAGCAAGCTCCCATGCAATGGCATGAGAAGTTCGACAAAGTTGCTTTGTCATATGGTTTTGTTGTGAATGATGCCGATAAATGTATCTATAGTAAACAAGATAAATGAAAGTGTGTGATTCTATGTTTGTATGTTGATGACATGCTTATTTTTGGTTCTGACTAGTCTATTGTGGAACAAACTAAGAAATTCCTTAGTTCAAACTTTGACATGAAAGATTTAGGGGAGGCTGATGTAATATTAGGAATTAAAATCCTAAGAAAGGGAGATGAATTGGTCTTAACCCAATCTCATTACATTGAGAAATTTCTCAAGAAATATGGTCATTTTGATGACAAACCAGCACCTAGCCCTCTAGATCCTAGTGTGAAGTTAATGAAGAACACTGATAGAGCTCATAAACAACTTGAGTATTCCAGTTTTGTTGGCAGTCTTATGTATGCTATGCATTGCACAAGACCGGACATAGCCCAAGCAATGGGAGTACTATGTCGTTTCTCAAGTAACCCTGGAATTGAACATTGGAAAGCAATTTCAAGAGTGTTGGCTTACTTGAAGGGAACCATAAATTATGGTTTACAATTCCAGAGATATCCCGCTGTATTAGAAGGATACAGTGATGCGAACTGGAACAATGTAGAATCCAAATCCAAATCTACCAGTGGATGGATATTTGCTGTTGTGTCTTGGAGTTCCAAGAAGCAAACCTGCATTTCTGATTCAACAATGTTATCAGAATTGATTGCACTTACAGATGCATGTAAGGAGGCAGAATGGCTTAGAAATTTACTAGTAGAAATCCCATTATGGATGAATCCAACTCCTTCCGTTATGATTAACCGTGACAATCAAAGCTACGATCTATAAGGTCCTAAACAAGACTTATAATGGAAAGTCAAGACATGCTAGTCTTAGACATCGATTGTCGACAATTACTCAAAAGGGGAGTAGTTGCGATTTACTTATATTGAATCTAAAAGAACTTGGCACCCTTTCACAAAGTGTCTACCAAAGGATGTGCATTCAATAAAGTGTAAGGAGATGGGACTCAGTGTCCGTGAAAGAAGTTTCATCGCCAATAACGAAACCCAACTTATGTTATATTTTGAAAAAGATAAACTTAAGTTCAATGTGGTACTAACAAGTTATTGCGTGGTTATGGTACACTAAACTAAAATTTCCCATTGTCCTTCTAGTGTAGTGATTCTGCATGATCTTAGGGATGGATAAAAATCCTTAATAAGTCTAACTCTTATCACAAGGTGTCTCGCAGAAACACCTTCGAGACTTACCTATATGAGTATTTGGAAATCAGGCCGTTTCCTATGAGAATAAGACCGTTTTCAGAAAAGGACTCATGAATCCAGGAAAAAGCACAGGGCCATTAATGTGCGAGCTATGGAACACACTACTTCCTGAAATCAATATGTGTGGAGGTTCCGGCTTTATCACAAGGGGTACTTGGTACAACATAAAATTCACCATAGGACCTCGATGAAGCTTTGAATATCTTACACTAAGTGGAGGTTCAAACCCAAAAGGTACCTATCATTTATGTATTGGTTTCCATGATGATGCTTTGTCTCAACTTAGCTTGAACTACGTTGGCTTGATCCCACTCGGGTACGTAGGCAGTCACTTAGGTGATACAGCCACTCCAATTTTAAAACCTTTTTTATTCTTTATTTTGGTTTTTTGAAAATAAGTGGAGAATGTTGGATATTTTCAACAAACCCTTGAATTGAAGGCATTTAGGCAGCGTCGGGGTTCGACCTGAACAGAAAATTTTATGTTCTAACGTTTCTAATGTCAGTTAGAAAACCTGAACAGAAAACTCGTTTCACCAATGGACGCATTGAAGGAAGAGACGCGCCTGTTCACTCTGAAAAGATGCCTATAGAGATGAAGAGTCATCTCCAAAGGGTGTGATTTCCTCTTTAAATAGGAGACTTGTTTTCATTCAAAACACATCTCTCAACTCTCTCTGTTTTCTTTCTTACAAGCATCATCAGAAACAAAACCAGTGTGTTCTTGGTTGTATTAAGGTCGTACAAGCTTTGAATCCAACAACCGTTGTGGGGCTTCAAGTATCCTGACGGCAATATTCAATTGACATGTTTGTACTCGCCAATTCAATTGGGAAAGGGTCGAATAATTGTCGAAAAGAATCTTTCATAAGAGCCTTGAACCCTAATACAACATTCTTTTCTTCACCCTGTTTTACTGCCAATTTTCCAACATAGCTTTCCAACCTTCAAGTTGTACCTCATGACAAGATGTTAGCTGCAATACCTTCAATACAAGACAACTTTTTGAAATTGTTATTACTGCCTCATTATTAACTGGATTTCCTGATAGACATAGATGCTGAAGTCCGCTTCCACTAGCAATTGCTTTAATCCCCTCGGTTGTAAGTTTAGGCACGTCCACTGCATAAACATTAGTCAAGGTCTTTTGACACCCAAGAAAGCCAATACCTGTAACACTGCGGCAATATCCAAACAGTTTTGTATGAGAAAACTTATTCCTGAATCTGTAATCTGTTGACAGCTTCCAAGGTCGATTTTCTTTAAAGATGCACAACTTTTTGCCAAAACCTCTAAACATTTGTCAGTAATCATCTGACAGCTGCTGAGGTCAAATGTCTCTAAGGATGGAGAATTTTTTTTTTTTTTTTTTTTTTTGGGCGTTTTTCGAAGGGGGTATGGGGGACAAATGATATGTCGACACGTGTCTTTAATATTAATTGATTCCCATGGATTATGTTCCCAAAAATATAAAAGAAATGTATTTTTGGAGAGGAAATTAAATATCTTAATTGGTGTTTGCATTTTTGGAAACAAAATTTATGGGAATCAACTAATATCAAAGACACGTGTCAACATATTATTTGTCCCCCATCCCCCTTCGAAAAACGCCCCCATCAAAAATTTACTCCTAAGGATGCACAACATGTTGTCATGATTTCTATACCTTTATTGGTAATATGAGAACCCTTCAGACCTACTGATGCCAAATGAGGGAATGAAGAAAATATCAAAGACATCTTCTTATCTGTATACTTAGACCAATATCGTAAGCACAGAAATTGAACTTTTGATGCAAAGAGTTGTGACTGTGATGTAACATAATCTGTTACCTCGGGCAGACCGCTTAGGGACAAGCTTTTGAAGCGCTGGAATCGAGTCAACAATTTGCAAAGAATTATGGAAAAGCTTTCGGGACTAATATTTGATGATCTACGTAAGCTACATTCAGAATCATCGATATCCCATAGCGACAAATGATTGTTTCTCTGAATATCGAGCCAGCGATTACAAATCAAACCAAAGGAACTATGGCCAGTACCGGATTTTAGTCTCTTATATACATGGCTTAGACAGTCATTTGGGAGATCTGTAATTGACAAGCTTTTCTTGCAAGAATGCACCTCATCCATTGATATTTCTTCTTGTATTGCTCCTGAAGTAAGTTGTAACTTACCCAACCCTTTGTTAATGTCAGTGTCACTGGATGATAAACTCATTATCAAGACACTGTGCTATAAGACAGTACTTGTTCGTTTCACCAAGGAGAACTGAAAATTCTAGACAGTACATGTACATTCAGATTGCAACCATAGATTATCAGGTAAAAGCACGATTGTATATATTAATACCAGCATATTATAAACCTACAGCTACGGGTACTCTTGAATTATTCAGTTATAAGAGAAACTTATAACTGTATGATTAATAAAGTACTAATGGTCATGGTTAGTTCTCAAAGATTCCTACTGTAATTACATAAACATGCATGGAGAACGACATGTAAAAGTGATAAAAAAAAAATTAGGTTTATGTTATAATACCTTTTTGGCGACTCGGTAATTGAAGAGAATCGAAAAATCCTATATTTGAGTTTATGTTATAATACCTATTGCTGCCCTTTTAAACCCAGGTCAAAACATTTATTTGTTCGCAAGTGCATCGATCTATCTACTAGTCTTCTGTTGTAAAACTATAAAGCAACTTTAACCAACTAAAAAACGATATGAATCCTGAAAGGTTATCAAGGATTATACACGGAAAATTCAATCAAAGTTGCGGCATACAATTACTGATTATGAAGACGGACAACAACCAAAACCAAAGCATCACACCAGCAACGTGCTTGTTAAGAAAATATAACCCAAACAATAATATTAAAGCTTCCAGATTGTTGAACAATATGACAAACTCATTAACCGAAAGGAAAAAAAAAAAAATTAGTAATATTCATCATATGAAAAATATGATAAATAGTTTGTCTTATCAATATCATCAGGAGTAAGGTGACGGTCATGAATATATTTCAGACCCCCTTCTGAATTATTTATAACCTCCAATGTATAATTATAAGCAGCAAGGTAAGTGGATAACCCTTTCTGGATGGTTTCCTCGCGAGAGATTTGTTTCTGAACTTGCTTGAACTCATTCTTCCTGTCAACAAACAAAGTAGCACGAAATTTGCTTTGATTCACAGGAAAAGTCTTGAGATGCCCCAGCGGTTTCTTTGTTCGTTTGTCAATCTCACTCTGAACCTCTTCATCATACTTTCTTCTCAGCTCCCCATACGTATATCTTGTGTTCCGTTTTGCAGTTTGCAAAAGCTCATCTGGATCAGAATTAGTTAAGTGTTTCCGAATCCATTTTTTATGGACCTCCAGAAGTTTTCTGTGACACAACATCTTCGAAAAACTATTCAGCATCTTGGCTTGTTTCTTCATTGCGTTCACCCGCAGAATTTCAGAACCGTACATCGAGATAGGATAATAATTTTTTTCGGCCTCCAGGTTTTTACGAAGAGCTTGGAAGTTTTCAAGATCGTCGGACACTTTTCTCTGCTCGCTTCTATAAGCATCGTCATTCTTCATCTTGAAAACCACAATTTTAACATATTCTACAACTGTCTCTTGCAAATCTCGAAAACTTGTCCATTGTCCTCTCAAAGCTTTCTTCACCCTATCACACACTTTTTTTTCATGTTCTAGGGTTTTACGATCTGCTTTCTGTTTTGCTCTTCCTGTCTTTTGACTCTTTTCTCTGTTTGTACTCTGTTTACTGGTTGTATTTTGTCTCCGATTACCAGCTGGGCAACCAGTTTTCGCCATTTTTTCACTTTGTCAAGCTCACAATTCATTCAGCTTAGTAATTGCCTCACAAACTTTTTTTTTTATGTGTCTTTAATATAAGCTAATTTATAACTATCTTTTGTATAACTCACTTTGGTTGAGATTGGTCGACCTATGATTTGGATTTTGATTTGGTTTCACAAAACCTCTTTGAAACATATTTCCTTATTTAGTTCGGTTTCCCAAAACCACTTAAGAATCTATTTTGATTTCCTTATCTAGGAATACTCATCACGAAGGAGGTAGCTGCTCAAGTTTAATCATCATTGTTATTTTTTCAGTTTTTTTATTTTATAAAAAAGGTATGGTGTTTGTCTTGACGATGACAAAAGCTATCAGATGGATGATGTTTAATATAGAAACCGTTTTCCTGTAGTATCTGGTTTTATGCTTTTTCAGGTTGATTATTGTTGTTGTGAATGAATCTGCAAAGCTCCGGGTATAATTTCAAGCACTTGAATTTGAGAGATGGTGGAAGATGCAATTGAAAGCTATATATCTCTGCTGACTGCTGGTAAATTTGCTGTATTGCTTCTCACACTTAGTATCTGGTAATGATGCAAACAAGCACAAGCATCGGATAAAAGTAATGTAGGTCAAGATGTCCTTCAGATTGATTCACCATACCGAGGTAGCGCACAACATCGTCACACACTGGAAATGCAGATACTAAGTATTGCATGGGTAGTGATTTAAACCATGTTATACTCCACCAGACTAGATGAAGAGTGCATTTTTCTCGATCTTTGTTCCTTCTCTTGAACTTTATTGGCGTTATTCAAACTAATGAAGATCAGACTCTTGTGGAACTATGATATTAGGCATACAGAAATCTTTTAGGGCATACCAAGTAAAGACAAAAAAGGAGTGTAAATAGCAAAATCAGAAGCCCCTTAACCAAATATTTTTGGTAATGGCAAATCTGCCCTTTTAGGATTAGTGTTAATAATACTAATGATTAGTTAAAACAATTCTGATTAGTGATTAGTTTTAGGATTATTTAGTTATTAGTTTGTGTAGATAAAAAATTTTGAGTAAGAAAAAAAAAGTTAGGTTTTTTTAGAAGGAGAAGGGGAAAGTGAGAAAAAAAATTGTGTAGATTATTTAGTTACCCTTGAATTGTAGATTAAAATCATCAAAAGTCTGTGTTTTTTCACTAAGGTTCGGCGAGTCTGGATGAACAGTTCGGCTAGCTGAAAGTGTTGATTAAGAGCCGAACCTACCTTGTAGACCAGAGTTCGGCTTGGTTCGAATTGTCCTAACAAGCCGAACCCTACACTGAACTATCTGGAAGAAAAAATGTTTAGGGTTCGGCTTATATTTAGAAATTAGTAAGCACCGAACCTGTTGGAAACACATTGTTCGGCTATTTGAATAAGTAGAATATAAGCCGAACCTGATCATGTACATTTCTGGATTAACAATTTTGTATTGGTTCGGCACATATTGTGAATATCGTAATAGGCTAACCTCGTAAATGTGCTAGGTTCGGCACATATTATGATTATCGAATACGCCGAACCCATGTGCATCTCTTTCTGTGACTAGGTTCGGCTTGAAATTTCATGAAATTTCAAGCCGAACTGTTCATATACACTTATAGGAAGCTTTTGTGAAGAACAGTTCGGCTAAAAACGCAACTTAACCGTCATTTAATCGATGAAAAACAACAAATAGGAGATTGAGTTTGTAAATAGGAGATGGATTAGAAGACGATTTGGTTTGCCTAGTCCCTGCTTTTCTTTGTACGAGTCATTATGTAGTTCAGTTTAATCGACAATCAAATTTTTACGAATCGACAATTAATCACGGTGATGATGTTTTTTTTCACGGGAGGGGAAGAGTTCGGCTAGAGGAGGAATAAGAAGAGATGTTAAGGGAAGCTGATTTTGATTTTTTAGAAAACTGATTTTAGATTTTTGTATTAAGGGTATATAGGTAATTGAGCTACCCATAGGTTACCCCTTATAAGGTCACCCAAGATGGGACTATCATTTTGTATGCCCGGAAAGTTTTATGTATGCCTAATATCATAGTTCCTCTTGTGGAGCTTCCATTTTTTTAAGGGCCGAGTTGGAGTTGAAGGCCATAACAAGCTATAGGGACGCATACACCTCCAGAGATGAAGCTGGGGCGTACTACGTAGTTTTTTATGAACCGTTTTTTAGGGACCATTGTTTTTTTGGGGACCATGGTTCTATTTTTAGTAAGACATTTAGAAGTAAATCCAGCTCACCCCTTATCTAGATATTTCTATTAATACCTAAATTACCCTCCTGATTAATTTTGGGTAATGATTAGTTAGTGTTAATAATAGTTAGTGTAATGATTAGTGAAATGATTAAGTTAAAGATAATTAGTGAGATTAAAAAATCAGATGGGTTTTTTAACAAAGAAGTATAATTATTGAGAGAGTAAAGTTAGAGAAGATGAAGAAGTAAAACATGGATTTTACCAACCACAAGTATTTGGGTACCCAGGTATGCTTCAAACTTAGATAATGTTGGTTGAATTGATCCAAAATTTCAAAAAAATGTCAATTTTTTAAGTAGATTTTAGGCTTGTTCTTGATTACCTTATGTGAAGAATGTGCAACCGAACACATCTGAAAGTGTAGTTCGGTTACTTTTTCCAAACACGCAGGTTACCGAACTCTCTCTTAATGGAGGTTTTTAGTCGTTCGGTTAACGAACTTTGTTTATAGGATTTACAGAGTAATGTTCGGTTTGCCCGCAATGTTGTCGAACTTTAGGGTCTAGAAGTTCGGTTGATTCGTAACTTATATGTAACCGAACTTCACGTTGTTAAGATTTTACCAAGTGTACAAAGTTCGCTGAAGTAAAGACGTATGACTGAACTATATAAAAAGCCTCACTATTTTCTTTTAATCGATAAAGAAGAATATATTATATTAGAAAAATAAGGGTACAAAATACAGTACCACCCAAAATGGGATGTACATAAGAAAAAAAGAAAGAAAAAAGTTGTACGGAAAAACTCGAAAACTACAAAATTAGGGAAGCCTAAAATACAAATTTTTCCAATTAACCATCCAAAAATTTTATTCGAACCATCGATTTAAACTAAAAGAAAACCATGTATTCACACAAAACCAATAGTGGGACCCCCTGTTTGCTTTGGGGTTGGCGGGCCCCACAAATTCTATGTCTTTGCGGTTTCTACATGGTTCGAAGGTGGTACGTGTAGAGTCATTCTTAACCATCACACTCTGGTAAACTACATTAGCAAATTCTACAGAAGCCAAAGCTCAAGAAAAAGCTGTATATTTGACCAAATCAATGACGTGACTAGCTGAATGAGAGTAGTGCTAGGTTGACCGGGAGGAATCCCGTTGATTTCCACAGGTCTCTAATAGAAGGTGGGCCCCACCACCCCACTGAGAATTTGTAGGGGCCTACCCCTATTAGAGCTCCGGGAGAATCACAGGATTTCTCCCTGTCAAGAAATCATTTTCTGCTGAATAACACCGCAATGATAACAGGGGATAAGATTCCAAAGTTTTACGCAGAGCCTGGACCGTAAAGTTACTTCCATGCTAACAAAGCATCCTCCGCACAAGAAGGCATAGTAAAAAATCAATTATATGTTTAGAATTTACATTTATAAAATTTATCTCCACGTCATCAATGCCATAAGGTTGGAAACTTTTTAGCTCGCACATTGGTAAAGCATTTTTGAACTAGCATCATCTTAACCAATTATTTTATATATCGTTAGCAATGAATCTTATAATACATGCTTGTAAAAATGTTGTCAAATGAAAAACTACTTGACCAAATGTGCTACTAGCGAGAGTTTCTGGTTCTCCTTTTTCTAAACATATCTAATTTCAGCATATATACCTTTCCTTTGGGCTGTCAACAGACCCTATCGAAACGATAACCACCTTCCCCGGTACCGTTACCGATAATTTTTATCGGAATTCCGATAGCGATAATTTCCTTCGGAAATCTAAAAATATTTCGGTTTCCGTTTCGTTAAGGGTACCAGTTATCGGTAAAATTACCGATAAATATCGTTATCTGATGCAGTTTTACATAACCTGCTTTTAAGACCTCAATTCAGTTCAAAATAAGAACTTTTTAGTTCAAAATCCGTGACAAACACAAAATAAACACATACAGATGTTGCAAAAGAAATCACAAAGAAGTTCAAAAAAACTGGCATCTTTGGACTGAAATGTGGATTCTTCCGATACCGATAGACAATAATTACCGGTATCGGTAGTTAATCAACCGGTAGGTGTTTACCCTTCCGTTAAGACAAAAATTACCGATAAATTTTCGTTACCGACTTCCGATATCCGTTATATCGGAAAATTCTATAGGCACTCGGATTATCGGTTATAAAATTCGGAATTCCTACCGACAAGGTGTGAAGTAGTGTTCACTCTTTTTTTTTTTTTTTGAGCAAGATCCTTCACTAGAGCCAAGTGTCACCGATCGACACGTCTAGGGGTGATTTTAAAGGGCAAATTCGGGAGGTTAATAACAAGCATTTCGAGTTCCATATTTTTTTTTTTTTTTTGGGTGGAAATTGAACCCTTAGCCTATAACTTGGGGTTCCATGTTAGGCTAAGACTTATGGGACATATATCTAGCTGCTAGATTGGCCATTCACGTCAGCCTGGGCAACCTCCTAAGTCCTATGATATTGCTAATCTAGCAGCGAAACACTGAACAGTGCAGCGTCCATGTGAACGTTGAACCGAACAACGTTCAAAAATTTACCAAAAATAATCAAAAGATTCGAGTGATCACTGCTACTAAAATATGATAAGAAGTTAATGGTTATGATGAGGGTACTCGAGTACTACTAAAATATCATTAATTTGAATATTAAAATGAAAACACCCTGCTGCTAGAGTACTCAGGTACTACTAAAATATCATTAATTTGAATATTAAAATGAAAACACTTTATCATAAACAGCTTTATCAGATCGGCACTTTGAACGAGTACTACTAAAATATTATTATTGCTATTGGATTAGACGCGTTAGTGTGCTCGAGTACTACCTATGTTAGCTTCAAGATATATCAATCTAACTTCTTTACTCAAAAAAGAAAAGTGACGCTGTATGGTTCAGCGTTTCTGCGCGGATCCCTTAGAATATTCCTCCAGCACTGAATCGTTCAGCGTAATTTTCACTTTTTGGACGCTGTATCATTCGGTGTTTCAATCTCGCTGCTAGTTGAACTGCGAGCACTTGCTAGGAGAGAGAAGTAGCCAGATATAGTGTTAACTTTTTTCCCACATTTTTTTCTTGATTTGCAACACTTTTTGGCTAATCTAGCAGTTCAATCTAGGCTAGATTGGAGGTGCTAGATTAGCACTTAAGTGTTGCAATTCAAAAAAAAAAAGTGTGGCAAAAAAGTTAACACTAGTTCTCTCTCCTACCAGTTGCTAGTATGTGAACTAGCATGCTTTATAGTTACGCTGAATGATTCAGCGCTTGAAAAATTACCTTTTCGCGGAATGGTTCAACGCTGAGAGATTTATTTTTGATATGGTTCAGCGCTGGGCTGACCTGGACTGCTAATCTAGCTGCTAGATTAGCACTCCCATAAGACTTAGGAGGTAGTCCTGACTGCTAATCTAGGTGCTAGACTAGCACCCCATAAGACTTAGTCTTAGCCTCAGAACCAGACTGAAGCAGCTGGAACTGACTCTATATCACTGTTCATTGTTTTACCCATTTGACTCGCCCACCCGAATTTTAACCCAAACCGGAACTCCATCGATACTCCTGAGCTGAGTCCAGACTCCAGACAGAACTTGTTGTTCATTTTGAAAGAAAGAAAGGAGAAGAAGAACAAAATTACGATCAGAATGCGCATCTTAGCAAGACAATTAACTACTGTAAGTTGTTTTTACTCATTAAAACCCAAACTTCCTCACTAAATTTCATCCTGATTTGAGATTTTTCATTTCCAGAAATGCTAGTCAAAAACCCTAGATTTTGTATTTGATCTTAATGGGTTCTTATTCATTTCTTCTAATTTGATTTCCATTCTAGTATTTGTCTAAAGGTAGAGGGTATCCCCAAAATAAGCTAATCACTACACGCAGATTCTCATCATTTGCTCCAAAAGGTATGATTCATATTTCAACAATCCCCATCCCAAATTATAATTTGTAGAAATAGAAATTGAATTTTTGAGATTTGAAGGTTATACAGAATTGATCACTATCTGTTTGTGTTTTTTCTCAGATGAGATTGCACTTGAAGCCGAAGTGGAACGAAAAGTAGGATGGATGTTCAAAGCATTTTATGTCGCCAGTGCTACATTTGTTGGTTACCAATTCTTTCCATACATGGGTATGTATATTATACAATTCTATGCTGTGTGTTTAGTGAATTCGATAAAATTGTTGGATTAAATTGAACTTAAAATTTGTTTCCTATGCAGGGGATAATCTGCTTCGTCAGTCTATATCGCTTTTGCATGTTAAGGATCCGTTGTATAAAAGAATGGGAGCGTCTAGAATAAGCCGTTTTGCTGTTGATGGTATGTATGACTTGCTGTTTATGAATCTTGACAATTGCACTTTCAATAGGGTACAGGGTGGTTATGCAATTACATTCTTGTGGCCGTTATTCTTGTCTGTTCTCAATAAAAATTGTAGTCTAGTTACACCCCTGGTGGTGTAGGGTTTGTTACTTGCCCTCGTTAATTGAGACCTTTTGAAATTCTTGGCGTAGCATTATGCTGTTGAGATTTTTATCTAGGAAAGTGTTGTAGAACTTATTCGCCTTGTGGCTTACTGTTGTTACTTTCCTCCATTAAGAGGGTAAATTGAGAGCTTTGGGAATTCCTGGTGTAGCGTTATGCTGTTGAGATTTTTATCTAGGAAGTGGTGTTAGACCTTGCTCCCCTGGTGACTTAACCATGTTACTTCCCCCATTAAGAGGGTAAATTGAGAGCTTTGGAAGTTCCCGTTGTAGCATTTTGCTGTTGAGATTTTTATCTAGGGAATCTGTGGAGTTAGACCTTGCTCCTCCATTGAGATTTTGGATCATTTTAGCATGTTTATCTTTAGTCTGCATTACTGGTCACTCGGAAAGTAATATGGCATCTCTAGGTGTTGTGCTTGTGGACAAATTCTTTATCATATCCCCTGTTGTTACATGCATGTTACTAAATTTCTTACAGTTGCTGGTGTTTCAAAGACAGTGCACTCTTTTGTGTTAGTATATAATATGTTCATTGAAACAGATAATCCTATTTTGAACATTTTCTTGTCAATTGCTTGTAGATGAAAGAAGGATGAGAGTAGTAGAGATGGGTGGAGAAAAAGATCTTGTAGAAATGTTGAAGTTTGCCAAAGACGACAAAACACGCAAGTCAGCATTAAAGGCTCTCTCTGCCCTTTCGAACTCAGGTTAAAACTTTGATATGTTCGCAAATGCATCTATCTACTAGTCTTCGTTTGTATTAGCATGATTCATAACATATGTTATCCACAATTTCTCTTTGCAGAGGAAGCTGCTGGAGCCTTACACCAAGCTGGAGCAATATCTGTTATCAAGTCTACACCAGTATCATTGGAGGATGCTGCACTTAATACGTACAAGATCAAATTGCTACAGAGGTTTCAAGATTTGAAATACGACGAGGTCCAGCCAGATCTCAGCTGAAACATATCAGAGATGATGTCCCTTGTCTTACATGGTCAATTTTTTTGGATGACAGACAATTTCGTGACTAGTGTCACCAATCATCTAACACATGAAAGAGTGTGTGTTCTTATGTCCCGAAACAGGTTAAAGAAATAAAATGTAGAAAAAAAAGGCTTCCTTCTTTTTCTTTGTGGACATTGTGCAAATTAGATGTTATACAAAAGATGTGACTTTTTGAATTCTGAAGTTTAAGATTTGTTTCTGTTGGTTCTTGCTGTTAAGATGCTTAATTATTTTGTTTGAATAATTTCATAGTCAATAATCACTGTTCGTATGCTGATGTGTTTTAAGCAGTAAAAACTGAAGGAGCTGAAGGTATACACATCTGAATCACTGTTTACAGGGACTTTTGTGACTCTGTTCGTAATTAATACGGAAATTTTGATTGCAGATTTTGGTGAAAATGCAGTAGGAAGAGTTGCTGCTAGCTCATGTTAATTCTGACAACCCTGCTAATCCAAAGGTACGAGCTTCATCTTTCATAGTTGAGAGTCGCTATTGTGAAATTCTGCATGCTATACAGATGTAACAAAGATTGGTATGCAGCGTAAGTTCTCCCCTAATTGTTATTCTTTCGTTGCTAGATGGAGAAGCAACTGATCCTGCAAGCACGGATGCAGCAGCAGCAACAACAAATTCAGTTGTTACTACCTATATAAGAACACAAGGTCGACGAAGCTACAACGAATCACCACGTGCCGATCCATGCACCACGTCATTCACTATTATATCAGGTACATATAGTAGTTACCATTCCGTTTTTTATTTGGAAACTGGTAGTTTAATACTGACATTTGGAGTCCAGTGCTGACTCTACACCTCTATAGACTTAGTTTGTTTAGAATAGCACTTCCAACTTTAAGCTCATGCCATGTTTGTGACATCCTCCCGACTGTTATTAATAATGGTCGACGCCCACATTGATTACAAATATGTTGAAGGTGTACTACTGTGATTTTTTTTGTATACACGCACTATTGGTTTGGTGCCTGTCCCCATGGTTGATTGATGACCTATTTTCCTCATATGAGCAGGGTTTTTTATGTATTCTCATTCACTTAATCAAGTCATGTCTGTGGATTTAAATCCAACAAACAGCGGCAAAACTATTTTTGAGAAGATACAACAAATTCTTTTTAGTTTTCATTTTTTGATGATGCCTTGCTTTCTTCTACATTGTCTGTTTTTCAGAGTAGAGGTGATGTGCACTTAGGTCAGTCAATCTGGTTGTTCGATATAAGCGGATGGCCGACTGACTGACCTCTTGGATGCCACCAGTGTGGATTGCAGCTTCCAGGCCACCCACATGACTGGTGGTCAGACACCAGACAATGGAGAAGAAGACACTCCAACAGGTTATGGGACTACTTACCAGATAGTAAAATTTAATCTTCTTCCACCAGATCAGAGACTTCAAGATCAAGTACCAAATGGCCCATCTAACGGACAAGATTCATTTGTCCTGTAAGAATGGTAGATTCAGATTCTCAAGATTTTTTTTTAACAATAGTAGATTCTCAAGATTTTTTTACAATGGTAGATTCTCTCTACAACACGTGCTATGACATACATACACGTGCTCTAACACTGAGTACACGTGTCGGGCGAATTGTGACACATAAGCCTGAACTAGTTTTAATAGGGATATCAATTTTTATTTGGGGCATACCAGAATCCGGACAACATAAGACATTTCTCACCTTTGGATTGGTACACCCCCAAATAAATGGGCACCCCCTTTTAGCATCCACGCTGCTACTACTCTTGGTATCCATAAATGCTCTTATTCTCTTTTTATTTTCTTTTCCTTTTCCCATTTTATTTCTTGTGAAATTTGATTGTAGACATAAACAAGAACATGGGTAGTCTGCAAAATTATAGCAGTCCCTCTTTTTTCAAAGTGATGTCTGGAGATTTCGCAAAAAAGCTTGTAAGTTGCTCATTATCTTCTGTTCTACCTTGTTGTTTATTTTTCCATTGATTATTGAATATGGGTTAGTTCTATTTTTGTTCATTTTCTCAATTGTGCAGAAAATACCAGTAAATTTCATTGAGAAATTTAACGGGGTGATACCCTATGATTCGATCCTTCGAAGTCCATTAGGATGTTGGAATGTGAAGGTTAGAGAAGAAGAAAATGGCAGTTTAACTTTCCGAAAAGGATGGCCTGATTTTGTTGAATCACATTACTTACGCCATGAGGATTTTGTTACTGTGAAATATATTGGTAATTCACAGTTTTCTGTTAAGTTGTATGATAAAAATGGATGCGAAAAGGTATTTCCTTCTTATATAGGTAGCAATGGTGCAAAATCGATTCCTTCCAGGAAGCGGAAAGAATATGAAGAAACAAGCAAGGGAACATTCACTAATTATGGTTCCGAGTTTGATCACCATAAGCATCATGCAGGTGATATTGGAAGAGATTCATCACTTTGTTCAGACAAAAGGGACTGTGAGTTATTTCTGCAATATATCTACATTGGTGTCTTTACATATATTTATAGGCTCTTAGGCGATTAGCGTAATCCTAGCTAACAGTATACACATTTTCCCATGTATAATGTGTAGGTGGATTGTTTAAATGCGACGCACTGAAGAAAAAGGCAATTGTCAGTAAGCGGAGGACAGGGGTCGATCAAGCAGAGTGTTCGGGTAAAAGGAAGAAGCCGTATTTTCTCGCTATTTGGACAGAAAATAAGAAATATCAGATGGTGAGATTCTCATAAAACTTGTTTTTCTCATGTTAGAACTGATTGCATGTACCTTATTGTTCATTGTGGTGTTAATGATCTCTGAATTCTACTAGAAACTGCATTTGATTGTATATTAATTGTCTACATCTCTGGCAGGAGATTCCCCAAAAGGTGGTAAGAAAAATCGGAAGGACGTTGTCAGATATTGTCGCTCTGAAAAGTGCTGATGGTATAGTTTGGAATGTGGAATTGAAGAGATCTGAAGGCAAGGTTTGGTTTTACAAAGGTTGGAAAGAATTCACAGAACATGAATCTTTAAGGAGTGGTCATGTTTTGGGAATCAGATACATTGGGAATTCACAATTCAGTGTGTGTGTTACCAATGTTATGGATCATTTAGACGATTCGAGAAACCAAGGAGAGTCTAATCCTAAAAAAAGGCGTCGTTTGAGCAGAAGGGTAGCAAATGATGATGACATGGTTTTGTTGGACTCACCAGCTCCATCTCGAACTCATGTTCAAAGTAAGACAAATGAGGAAAGAAGGCAGTTGTCGTTTCCTCCTGGTATCGATATCCCCATGCACCTCAACAAAGACCAGGGTACGAATTCTTTGGCCTCGGGTGAAACCAAGCCGCCGTATTTAGAAAATGAAAGAACTCCATCAGGTGAACGCCTACCTGTTGTTAAAGGAGAAGAGAGTGAAGACATGTCTGATTCAGCGGACGCCTCGAAACTTTTCCTTATATCATCACGGAGAGACAAAGGCATCGAAAGAGTGGCTGAAGTAACCAGGTTATTCGAGCGTCAGACTCAAGTTCCTTTCTTTGCAGTTTGTATGCGAGATACCTATCTCACTTATGGATATCTGGTAAGAATCTTCCCCTAAAAACTTCACTCAATATATTTTTATTCCTTTCTTGTTCCTGGAAAAGGAATTTTATATGCTTAGCTAACAGTTATTCCACATCATGCAAGGTTTTCATTAGGATGTGTCGAAGCATGAATAAATAGTGTTCCCGTTAGTATTTTTATTAACACGAAGTTACCATGTGGTGTTCTTGTACTTGAAGTGTGTTTCTATTTTCTTTGGTTTTTGACTTGGCTTAAAAGTATTTTTATCAGTAGACCAGTAAATGATTCTGTTAGTCTTTGCCTGAGTTGGTTCTGTTGTAACAAGAATAGTCTTATATCTCTATGCTTTCCCTCAACTGTTGCAGCATGTTCCTAATTACTTTGCCAAGAAATATCTACCGAAGAACATAAAGAATATCATAGTTCGGGGTTCAGATAATAAAGTGTGGACGATTGGATACATTGCCAGTGGTAAAGCAACAAAACTATCTACCGGTTGGACTTCTCTCAGACGACATTTAGGTCTGACAGAAGATGATGTTTGTGTCTTTGAGCTGCTCAAGGAAAAAGATCCAGAAATGAGAGTTTTTGTTTTCAGGGAGATTGACAATGTGCTCACCAGAATATGATTCGGGTACCAAAACTAAGCAACATGCTTATTTTTTTTTATGTTATGAGCAGTGTATCCTGTTGCTTATCTAGTTGTATCTGAAGAAACGAACAACTATTTTGTGCTACAGAAACTGGGTCCCTTTGGAGGATCACGAAGCTACTGGTGGAATTAAGAAACAAACAGAGAAGATGTGAGCTGGAACTAGTTATGCAGCGGCCCGTCAACTATTTTCCTCAGAGGTTAATGCACACAGGGCGTGTTAATATGTCTGCAAATCACCAGCTCGAAGCTACCATTAAAGGCGACTTTCATTTTCTTTTAGTTTGTTTTTAGTGAGGTTAGAGGTTGTAAATTCTCTTCGATTGGACTTATAATTGTAGCATATCTTCGGTTTGTTTGAGTGTATGTTTGTCTGAAATACGGCCTTGAATCCAAGTACTGAAAACAAAACTCAGAAAGGCTAAGAAAATCTCTTCTTAGCATGTGATCTTTGCCCTCTACATAAAGTTCCCTTGATAGTGCTATCATTCTTACCATTCCAAATGCTCCTGCAAAGCTATCTTTGATTCCTTCTCCTCACAGGTCATAAATTTGAGATTTCTCTCAAATTCAATACCAATAGAATTTGATATTGCGTGCATCGGTTATCTTTAACCACCACTTTAATAAAAATATAAATTTTGTCTTCAGACTCTCAACAGTTGATGTGAATAATAGGCTGTTGCATTCCATTCCTGCAAATTTCACATGTTAAACAGACTCAAAAGATAAAGAGTGTTCCAATCTCCGTTGGCGCATCAACGGAAACCCCATCCCAGAGTGTCCGGGACTGTGACATTTCGCAAACTGGGACTGTGTCCAGCAAGAGAAGAAGTTAGCCCAAAAGTACCGAAATACTTGACATAACTGTGCATACGCAAAAGTTTATGTACCAGGAAATTAGCTAGACTAAACTGTGCATACATACTAGATCCATCGAACACTTCCTGAAATGTCAAATCAAAACAAAGTACTAGCAAATTCAAACTAGCTGCATCTGCCGGAGTGTCTTTAGATGAGGCACCCAATTTGGTCTTCTCTTTTAGTTACACCAACCTCAGGAAGATTCACCACTTCCCTCCCTTGAATGTCTGTTTCGTATTCAGATTTTTCACCATCACCATCAAAATCATCCTCTGCTGTAGCATCTTCAAAATCAGCTAGTTTTGAAGCCAGATGTCTGTTTCGTAAGCAGCTAGATGGATAGTGGATATTGTCATGCATATAAAACATCATCCATATCAAAACATAGGGCAATCACACTGTTAATGCCACAATTCAAAAATCAAACCAGTGCCCCGTAACATTGAGAATAGATTCGCAATCGCAGTGCATTCATCTGACATGAATATTGAGCATACTGCTGAATTCATTTCATCCCAGCAAAAGGCATGCAACTTTATCTGTCTGCTGCACAACTAGCTAACTTCACTAAGGATACATAACACGATCTTCATGATAGAATTTCATATCGAGCAAGTAATTCTTCTCCAGCCCTTTAGTTTACTAAACTAGACTTATCATATTAATCTCTTGGTATCGCAAGTTTAATAGCATCTATAGTAAAGTGCGTCATATGCGCCAACCATTTGATTGGAACCCTAGCTAGGTTTCTCGAAAGTGCAGTGTTTTAACAGTTGGTCACATAGATGAAAGCTTAGAGAAAACGAATTCCGTTAATCACACAACAACACTACATATACAAATCTGCAACTCATTTACGTTACTCACTGCTCACCAGACTTCACAAAATAAGTACGGAACTCATAAACATGTAGGTTGGATAGTGGATCAATGCATCCAAAGTTTCATCCAAACCCAAACGCAAGGCAATCGAACAGGGGAAAATAGGCAAAATGCCCCAAAATGGGCATCATCAACCTTGTGGAAATGCCCCGGACGTTAGGGAATAAAGTAAAATGCCCCGATCAATATTGAATACCAAGACGCTGTCCCTGTTGTATAGTAGTAAAGTCATCGGACGATGATACCAACTCATCAACACCGACTTGTTTATCGATCCAAAATAAAATAAAATAAATCAAGACATACCAATCTTACGGTTTCCTAACACAAAATCCAGATGAACACCAAAACTACTTAAAATGCTCTTATATAATCAAATCAATGCAATTACAAAGTAGTATCTTAAATTTGTTCATATCTTAGTACAAGATTTTCTCCCACGAAAGCTTTTTATTGTCTAGTAGGACCAATACTAGTACTCGCAACAAATTGTCAAACAATATCACCAAAACATACAATCAATCAAAGACTACCTATCAGGGCGAGCATCCAAGGACGAAACCAGCGAATATCTGCCCGAGAACTCATTAGATTGCCGTTGACCACCGCGACCCCGCCGAGATATGACATGATCAGAGTACTGAATCGTTGTGACAAGAATAGACATAAACTCAGAAAACAAGTCGTTCATTTCTCTCAATCTACAAAAACTCTTCCTCAGAATCACTCCAAATACTAGTGATATTCCATCCTCAATTCTTGTTCTAGTGGTGCCACTATTCATTTTCTTCCCTCGTTTTCTCAGAAATGAGATTTTTTGATGTGGTCCTATGATTCCTCCTGTCCATGTACTTGGAGTTAACTACACTCTACCCCCAATATGTGTCATGATATATGTAAATTGACATAAATACCCCTGTTTTTTTCTCATGTGATTGGGGTTTTAAGGGCTAATATGGTAAATTTGACAATAATGTAGCCACCACTGTACTGAAAATGAGGACATCATGGACTCATTCTTGAAGTGAGCGATCTGAAATGTATGATAGGAAGTACAATTTTGGGGTCTGAAAAAAAGTAAGAAAATGTCGACATTATCACTCCCTGTAGTACCTACCTAATGGTCAAGGGTCTTAACATGGCTACTTAATGATAATTATATTTGATGGGATATCAGATTAATTAAACTAAAACCCACCGTCTAAACACCGTTTTCTTTCTTTTCAAAAGAATGCGCAATTGGGGATATCAAAACTAATTGGGGGATATAGGTACATGACAAAATAGGGTTCCAAATAGCAAAGTCAGGTCACCCCTTACCTAATTATTTTTTAAATTCCTAATCTAGCACTCACTAATCATGTTTAGTGGTTAATAATGATTAGTAAAAATTTTAAGTATTTGGGGATAGATTAGTGTGTGTTTTTATTTTAATTTGTGTGAGTGAGGAGTAGAAGGAGAGAAAAAAAAATTTGAGTGGAATTTTTTTTTTTTTTAAAATGGAAGATGATTGTGATGAGAGAATTGCAGCAGCTGAATCTTTAGCTCAACTACAACAACAATCATATCTTCAATCTTCGGTGTATGATAACAACTCACAATTGGAGTTATATGATGAACCAACCCCCTTGGATCATGATTTTCGTGACCATGAAGTGTTTTATGAAGAATCAACTCAAGAAAGTAAACATGTTCAACATACAAGCAACCCTAACACACAGGTAATGCTTCAAAGAGGTCGAAAATTTGATTTTCCTTTTTGAAACCGCCATTTTTTTGTCTGAAACAACTTAGTACCGGCATGCTCGTTGTATGAATACGACGCCAGAACTAATGCCACCGTCGTGGTATTCATACTCCTTGCCATGCTGGTATAAGATATCCCCCATTTTAAAAAAATTTCCGGCATGGTCTTCAAACCAACTATGCATGCTTAGGTATGCGGTTATGCTTTTTATCTACCACCGAATATTCCATGGAATATTCAAACCGGCATAGTTCACTCCTAACTGACCATGCCGGTACTACCAGAAAAGCATCCAGGAATTTAAGATTTTTGAAACAAAGATTTCAAAGTTTAGCAAGACACACACATAAACATAAACCAACAGTAGATTGTTCAAATACATATCTAATACTATAAAAGAAACATTAACAAACATCTTAGATCACTCGGTCCTTGGCTTCTTGTGAGCCCTCTTTTTCTTTGGAGTCCACAAGTCCTTTGCATTTGGATCTTCAATTTTTTCTATATTCTCATCAACTGTCTTCATTTCTTTTGGGGTCAGCACCTCTCCTTTCTTGATCTTGCATTTAAACCAGTTTTCCAATTTTCCTAGCCGTGAACGTTGTTGTTATATATTTCCATTAGTATGTTATAAGTTTATAAGTTTATAGGTATACATTCAAACGATAGGAAGTGAACCAGAATTACGTACCAACAAAAGGATAGTCTTTTCAAGTACGGGCACAGTAGGTTATGCAAGAGTTTCTGCTTGTGGATGCACTGTTTCGTTGGCCGGGCGTACAATATAAGGATGTGAGTACCTCCAATAACCTCTGAGGAAGCCTGGTTCCGACTCATAACCGTTTTCCGCAAATTCCCAACCAGCCCTGTCCAGTTGTTGTTCTTCCCTTTCATTCCAATGTGCAACTACAGGAGTTGGTTTGTAAACTACCAGCGTATGTTGTTCACCTGATACGCATTGAGGTAAGACATGAGAGAATTTGGCATCAAATTCACCCTTAAGTGTTTTCTGTTTGTACCCAAGTTGGCGCACCGATCACACGGAGAGGGTTATGCATAACAAATCCTTTTGGATGAAAGAATGGTCCGTTGTAAAACGCTACATTGTCATGCCTTGGAAAGTGAACTCCTCTTTCGTTTTTATATGGGTCAAACACAACATCTTGGACAGCGATAGAGTCCAAATCCTCCCTCATGGTGAGTAACCGAGTTCTGTTATTGGGCTTCGGTTTATTGTCGAAAACGTATTTCTTGGCTATAGGAGTCTGTGGATCCAAACCATGCGTTGACGACTCCAAATATTTGTACTCATTGAACAATGTTGGGAAGTGTTCATAAGCCCACACCTACGCAAATGAAAGATCGTTCCAATGAAATGTATGTATAAGAAAAGAACTAATTGGAAAACAAAATAACTAGTTCACCTTACCTGTAATATAGTGATATTCCCATTAAATTGACGGCAAGTCTCCTTAGAAGATCTACGCATCTCCGCAAAAAAATGTGCCAAGAAAGCAGTGCCCCATGAGTACTCATGAACCTCCTCCGAGGGATCCAAGTATTGCAAGTTTTTCATATGTACCAAGTTACCATTAGAGTCAGGGAATATTGCGATGCCCAAGAGGAACAAAAGATAAGCAACGGTAGTTTGTCAATTTGTTCGGCATTCAATTCCTTGCCCATCGTATTCCCAAACAAGCTGTTTGAGCTTTACGACTTTAATAGTCTTTGTCATGGTATTCTTTTTCATGTACATATTTGCTTTTGTCGTTTCCTCATCCCAACCAAACAACCTTTTAGTCGAGATCATATATCTTGGACCATTCTAGGCTCTTACCGTCGTCATATTTGTTAACGGCTTTTCCTCGGATCTCTAAACCCAATATTCTTTGGACATCTTCGGGGATAATGGTCATCTCGCCAAAATAAAAATGCATGGTATCGGTCAAGCATAAAACCTCTCCAAGGAGAAATTTGCCGTCACTTGATCGGTGGCCACATAGTATTCTACTGCAGATACAACCCGGATGCTCTTACTTCCGCTTGAACCTCTAGACACTCCCTTCCAAATCCCATGTATCCATTTGTTGATGGCGGCAAACCGGAAGGCTTTCTTATGGTCCTATAAAAACACACCAAACAAACTTCAATTCACATGATCATATATAAACAATATAATAACTAGATGCAAACGTCTTAAATAGGTTGAATAGATCCAACGAGCCCAAGAGTCCTTGTAGTCAAATAAAAATTTGGGATCTCTCGGCTGACCCCGGTGTTTTGCGATCACCTGCGTTGTGGAATCATGTCATATAGTTTTGGGAGGTGCTTTGGTGGCTTATTTTCATCTTTGTCATCGTCTTCAACTCCCGGGTTGTCCTAAGCCATGTGAGGATGAGCCACCTTCATGTCGGGAGGTACATAATTCTCCCAGCAAGATCATCAACGCTTGCGTCTCCCTCCTCCATGGGATTGTCCCCGGATCGTGAGCTTACGACGTTCCAAATCATATCTACTACGTCGAGATCGGAAGACTTAGGTTTCTCTTCATCAACAACTTTTCCCTTTCCTTTCTTCATTTTTGTATCTTTTGACCTACCAACAAAATGAGTTTTTAAAAATAAGGAAACAGATTTCCGGCATGGTAAATGAACATAACGAGTATGCCGGCACTAATCCCGGCATTGTATACTTAATGAGTTTTACGCCAGTTCATCGATCCAAGATCTTATGTAAATTAAATACCATGCCGGTAAACAGAAATAATTGTCTACGAGAGATTTTAAAAAATAAGGAAACAAATACCGACATGGTCGATGAACATAACGAGTATCTTGAAAATTATCCTGGCATTGTATACTAAATATGTTCCATGCTTAGGTTAACGATTCCGCATCGTATGTAAATGAAATCCAATGACGGTATTAAGATAATTATCTACAGAGATTTAACAAACTAGGTTAAACAATACCGGCATGGCTAGTGAACAATACGATTTTTCAGGGTTTTTCTAATAACTTGCATGCAATAAAATGGGGATATAAACTAAATAGGAATTTCAATCCACTCAATATTGGAAGTTAAATTCACTCAATTAAATTTCAATTCACTCAATTCAATTTCGATTCACTCAATTCAATTTCAATTTCACTATAATTTCACTAAGAATACTTCAATAAACATAGACATCACTTACCTCATCATCTCTGTTATTTCCTCATCATCACTTATATCTTGTTCAATAGATGCTTCTGATTTCGATTTACCACGAGGATTAGGTTTTGTTTTTTCAGGAGGTTTGCGAGGACCCATTCTTATTTGGGTTTGAGAATTGAATGAGTTTGGTTTGGAGGATGAAACCAGATAATGGAGTTTAGGGTTTCTACAAGTTCTCTTGGAATTGCTAAGTGAAAACAAAAAAATAGAGAGATGGAACCGTTTCCATTTTATGTAGTAATGGAGTTTGTAACCGTCAAATAAAAAACCAAATAAATGGAATGAGGAAGTTTGTGGCGGTTTAATGAGGGATAATTGGTGCGACAGTTACAATGGAGAAGAATAAGGAGTTAGAGTTAGTTGTTTTTTTTTTTGAATTATAAAAGGTAACAAGCCTCAGAATTCCGGCACAACATACATGCCACATTTAACGCCGGAACACTGTCTTGCTACATTAAACGCTGGAACACTATCTTGACACTCAATTGTGACGGTACTGTATTATGTTAACGAGCCACCACAAGGTTTTAAGCAAACAAACCGACCCAGAATGGCCTTCATATTAATAGTAAGGAAATAAAATAAAAAACATTAAACACATAAACAACGTAACACATAAAATAAAACATCTCAAGCCAATTGCAACTAACATCAGTTCTCGGAACGAGATTCAAGAAACAAAGCATCTTCAAAATGCCTAAAAGGCTCTTTGAACCACTTGAAATATGCTTCCTGAGCTTCATACCTATTTCCTCTATATCTTGCAACAAACTCGTTGTATTTACGACATAATTTGATGAGTGAAGTTGTTCGATTGCGTACAACAATATCATTGCATTCTATTATGCGTCTCTTACAGTCCAACAAGTTATTCATTGCAGAAGTATTCCTAACTAGACCCCAAAAAAGATCTGAAGGGCGTTGATCTTCCGGCAAATCCGATACTATGTAGTAGTTTTTAATCCACTGGGTTTCTTCCTCAACATCCGCTTCTATCTTAGCTTCTTTTTGACGTTCATCCGCTTCCTCAACCACCGCTTCAATCTTAGCTAGTTTTTGACGATAATGTTCAAGCTTTGCTTCCTCTTTTTCTTCTCTTTTCCTCTTTATTATCTCTTCTTCCATTGCGGAAATTGACTTGGTGGTTTCTTCCGTCCTTCTTAGTTTTTATAGTATTGTGGCAACTGAGTTGGTGGTGGTTGATGATTGATTTCCTATCGCGATTGCAAAATATGTTCCTCATATGTTTTTCTTTTTCGAGGGAATTGATGAACTTGGTAGTTGGTGATTGATAATCAATCAGAGAGATGTCTTGGAGATAACGTTTTTTTTTTTTTAGGTATCAAGTGCAATGGGTGTATCCATTCCTTTAAATAGATGAGGACATAACGGATCTTTTCCACTTTAGCATCCCGGCATTGTCAGTAACTTAGATCCCATGCTTAGGGATATGGTTTTCTTGGTCTTTCTTGAAGTTAGGAAGTACGACCATGCCGGGATATCTTTTCCACTTTATCATCCAATGATCTTTACTGGTCTATGGTTTAAAAAAATAGCCCTTAGGCATTGAATGTTGGAAGTACGACCATGCCGGGATATTTTTCCGGCACACTAAAGTTCATCTATGCAATGCCGGAACATGGATTATTTTAGACAGTAATGTAACACTTGGTTCCGGCATGCATATATATACAATATCTATGCTGGGATTCTGATGGTATTGTATTATGTTAACAAAATAAAATAAGCCGGAACTATAATTTATTTCAAATGTAATCCTTGTCGCTGGAAGCACGAATGCACTTAGCACGTGCATCAAGCCTTTAAACCACTTGGTGACCCAAGTGGACGAGTTATAGTCTCGTGAGGGTTTATATAGAGATGTACCCACAAAACCTTATGAAATACCAAACCGAATACCCTAAAAATCTAACCAAATACCCGAAAAACCTAAGCAAATACCACTAAATTATCAATCTTATTAAGAAGAATCCGTCTCCGATCCACCCAGCTGGTTGTACTCCGTGACTTTGGTTACAATATGGTTCAAGTTGGCTTCAAACATGAATACTTCTCCCTTTTCTTGCAAGTAACGCGTTTTCACGGCTTCATGCTACAAAAACAACACACAAACTTTGTTTGTTGCATAAAAATTGCAAAAGAATAGATTGTGTCGAATTAATCATAAGGATACTTACGAGTTGTTGAGGGGACAATCTATTGTGGGTAGCGTTGTCGATCCGGTGTTTCATTTTTAGATACTCAACCACTGCATTTAAGATGATGTCGTGTCGTTGCTCGATTTGTTAAGCAGTTCTTCCTTTCGGGTTACCGTAATCGTGAATAAACTTGTTAAAAATCTTCAACCACATGGAATCCCGCGTGATCTATAGTTGAAGGACGAGTTTCGGCGTACCATGCTTGGGTGATTGCTAAATCTTCCTCGGAGTCAAACGATGCCATTTCTTGTACGTGGGATTAGGTACTATACTAATCTATTTATAGATTATTTTTCTTGGGTTTAGGGTTTTCCTAAGTTAAGAGTATCAAGGATATATATAAAAACACACGAGTTTTGGGATTTTGGGTCCAAGTATTGGCTCTCTTTATATAGAGAAAAACCTCAACGGATAGTATTTTTTGAAATCACCCAAAATACCGGCATTAAGATAATTGTAAAATAGAATGCCGGTATAAAGTAACTTCTTCACAGAGATTAGGCCAAATATGCAACCAAATCCGGCATGGTTTTGAAAAAACTTTTAAATGCCGGTACTCTGATCCGACACTCAATCAATAATACCGACTATGCCGGCAGTTGTTAAATTAAAAAAAAAAAACGGCTAGTTTTTTGAAATATAAGACCGTTGGAGTTTCATTTCTATATAATACCCCCCATTACTTTGGAAAAATCTACACAAACCACTCCCCAAATAACAAAAATCATTCCCTCAAGATACCAAGCACGGTTAAAGCTTCAGAAGGGATTGGGGATTCATTATCTACCTCTATTTGCAAAGTAAGTACATTTACTAACAATATAATGTTCAATACTATGACGCATAACTAATATAATTTTATCTTCTGAGTCATCATTGCAAGTGTCAAATTTGCAAGTCACCTTCTCATCTATCCATGGATTGTCCTTTTATTTATTCAAAGTGTAGAAAATTTGTGATGGCACACGCCGGTTTTGGATTGCAAAACCGATGACGCTGAAAATGGAAGAATATTTCTAAGGTGTTTGAATCACCCAAAGTGCGATGAGTTTCAATGGTTTGACAAAGCTGTTGAACTAGCAGAGTCAAGAGAAAACCACAAGGGCCAATGCAAGCCTATTGATGGGTGTTATATGAAGGGAAAGGAATATGTTGAAAGAGAAGATGAACCAATTAAGATAGTCCTCGACACTCCAGATTCCAGACGATGTCTTCGAAGATATATCGAAAGATTCAAAGGCTCCGCAATTGTAGAAAAGGGATGGAAATAGATTATGAGATCCTCTATAACCAAATTTAATCCATTCCATGTCGTTTAGTATGTTTTAATTTAATTTTCTAATCCAATGTAATGGATTACGTAGGAATGAATTAAGAAAGCGTTCGTGAAGAACTATCACGGCAGAGTTCCGGAATTGAATCAATCAAGATTAGAGTGCCGGTTTTGTAACCAAAATGAAAATTTAAAAAAAATACAATTCCGGCATGGATTTAGATAACGAATCCACGCCGGTACCTTCGTATATCTATTCAGGAACATGGATTTTTAATCTTCATATACCGAATCTTGTTATATAGAATAAATATGCTTAGGTATCGATGACCGGCATAAAATCGTTATAATCTTTCATGCCGGAACCTATACCGGCGTCCTAATAACCTTTTCCATGCCGGCAAGTTTTGTAACTAAAACTTGCAAATATAACAATTCACTACAAATTTAAATTTAAACATGTTCAACCTAACAAAAACAAACTCGATCGTGCTTAAATTTTCTTAACCCACGAATCATAAACCAAAAGAAAACCAAACTACTAAAGAGTAAACCATGAGTTACAAACAAAAACAAGTTAGAAATTCCTCAAGACGTAACAACCACCATCCAAATGAAAAAACACAAACGAAGAGCTAATCACTCGGTCTTTTGCTTCTTTTGGGCCACTCTATTCCTCGTTTCCCCGAACAAATCTCTTGCACTATAGTCGGTTTCTTCAATTTTATCAAGCTTTTCCACGACTTCCTTCATCTCTTCAAGGGATAACACCTCTCCTCCCGAGTACTTGCAACCTAACATCTTCTTCAACTTGCCAAGCCGACACCGCTAGTTTCACACATACAACACATAATTAGTATATATATGCTAATATAAAATTATGTGTACATTTAACGAGTAAGCAATTAACAATACTTACTAGAAATCCAATGGTCTTATTAAGTTGGCTCGTCGTAGGTGGTGCCGCAATAGGAGTTGGAACGGGAGGGTTTTTCTGGGGTGGAACTTGGACATCTTCAGGCCACAAAACAAGTGGATGTGACCATTCCAAATAATCACGAATGTAGGTTGGGTCAGCTTCATCACCGTTATTCACAACCTCCCAATTAGTAGTATCAACCAAACGACGTGGTTCCCTATCCCTCCAGTGTGTTGGTTCGAGAGTTGGATCATACTCTACCTTCAACCTTGTGGAACTTGACATGCAACGAGAATAATCAAGAAGGTACCTTTCAGTAGAGGCTGTCATGATACTAGGTAATTGCTTGAATCCAATTTGCCGCATCACACGTCGAGGATCAGCCATAACGTATCCCTTTGGGTGGAACAAAGGACCTTGGTATAATGCAACGTTATAAAACCAAGTGTATTGACGGTTATCTCTAGCCTCCTTGTAGGGGTCGAACACAACATCCTTGGTAGTCATTGCGTCAAGAGCCAATCTCATTTCTATCAGTCGACCATTGTTACCGGGCTTCGGATAGGCGTTGAACTCGTATTTCTTTGCTCTAGGCTCCTGGGGGTCAACACCTGGATTAAACTTCAAGAAGGGGTGGTCCTTGAACAATTTTGGGAAATGTTCATAAGCCAACACCTATACAAATTTGAAATGATACATATAAAAGTTAGTAAATTTTGTTTCTAAATACATAATAAGGATACACTTGAACAATATAAATAAGAACATAAATTTAAAAACAAAAGTACCTGGAGTAAAGTGAAATTCCCAACGAATTGGTTTGTAACCGCCTTAGAGGCGCTTCTCATCTTCGCCATCAAATGTGCCATTGCCACGGTGCCCCATGAATAGGTAAATATCTCGTCCAACGGATCCAAGTACTGAAGGAAGTTTGCACCAACCCTGTTGCTACTAGTGTCAGGGAATACCCGAGTGCCCAAGATGTATAACAAGTACGCAACGGCTGTATAACGAATCTGTGTGGGGTCCCATCCATCCTGCCCACTTCTTTTCTTTGTGTTTTCAAACTTCTTCTTAAGCAGGGTCAGTTTGAATGTTTTTGTCCTACTAACCTTAGATACATAGAAGCTTTCCACAGACTCTTTGTAGTCCCAACCAAACAACTTGTTAGTAAGCTCGTGCAACTTCGTCCATTCTAGCTCAAGGTCACCTCGTTCTGCAATTGATTTGCCGGTAATATCCAAGCCTAGAATGTTCTGATCATCATCTGGGATCAAGGTCATCTCTCCAAATGGGAAGTGCATGGTATCAGTTTCACCATGATACCTTTCAACGAAGCAATTGACTGTGACAATATCTGGCTTCACATAATTTTCAACCAAAGGATATATACCAGATTCCGTTACTATTGCTTGGACATCATAATGCTCTAGAGACAAATCCCAATCATCCGCGGCTTGGTTTCGGCATACACGCACATCCATCTTATGATCCTACAATTAATAGATAATACGATTAAGATATCTTAAGATATTTTGCATAAATACAGTACATATGCACGAGATAGAAATTCTTACATAGGTCTGATATATAGTACAAGCCCATGAGTGCTTGTAGCCAAATAGAACCCGCTGATCAAAAGAAGCTGCGCCCCAAATTTTACCACGTTCAAGGTCGGGTATCATGTCATCAACATGAGGAAGGTGCGAACCTTTAACTTTTACTTTGCCTTTGCCTTTCGCCTTGCCTTGTGTGGGTTGTTGACTTGGGCCGCCTTGTTCAACTACTCAGTGGCTTGCTAATTGAGTTGGATCAATCTCGTTGTCTTCCTTCTCACTTTCCTCTTCATCTTGCCCATCTTGCTCATCTACCTCATCTTCCTCCTCAACAGTTGCAGTAGGTTCACGGATTGCAAGAATACTACGATCATGACGACTATCCCAAATATCCCCTCTTGTCTCAAAACCCAAACGCTTTTTTTTATTCCCTCGAGGAGGCAGAGACTGAGGAGTATCAAGACCATCCTTCCTTTTTTTCTTAGTCGCTGCAGCTTTAGCTTTTCCTTTGTTAGCCTCCTTTGCTTTGGCTTCCATTGCTTTAGATCTATTTCAAAAGAAGCACTAACTTTAATTTCTAATACCGGCATAAAATAACAAAGAACAGACCATGCCGTGAGCTAGTTCCGGCATGGTCTTATAATAAACTTCCATGCCGGGTTAAAGTGCTGGCCTTTATAAATAAATGTCCAGGATGCCGGTATAGTGTAGGAATGTTCCTGGATAACTAAACACCACTACCGGCATTTACGTATAATGAACATAATGTCGGATTACAGTACCGGCTTACATAAGTAAATGTATTGGATGCCGGTACTGCTTTTGAAATTCCTGGAAACTTAACACGACTACCGGCATATCAAAATAACAAGATTCAATATCGGGTTCAAGTACCGGCCTGCAAAATAAAATGTCGAAGATGCCGGAAGAAATTCTAAAATTCCTGGATACCAAAACTAGAGTTCCGGCATGAATTCTAAAATACAGTTTATGCCGGTACATGCACTAAACCCTATTGTTTTCTGTATACCGGCGCGGTCTTCAACCTAGATTGAGTGCCGGTACCTATTTACGGCGTGGTATTCATCCTAGATCGCATGCCGGTTTTAACTACCGGTGCGGTATTCATACTAAATTGAATGCCGGAACTTCAGAAACTCAAAATTTGCAGTTAGGGTTTCGCGATTTTGACCTAAACCCATATCTACAAATCGAGTGAAACACTAATTAAACTGTTCAAAATGACTAACCTTCTCACAGAAGCCATCCTTGCTAGTAGTTCATCATCCGATAACTCTGCTTCTTTGTTTTCTTCCTCTTGAGCAATCAAATCAAGTTTTTTTTTTCAATTTTTGTTGAAAAATCGCTCTTGGGTTCGATTTACTTGGATTCGATTGACTTGGGTTCGATTGGGAAGTTATTTTCTTCCGTGGAGGCATGGTTATGATTCAGGTAGGTTAATCGACGAAGAAATTTTTGATTTAACGATTAATCGTCGATGAAGAAGATGAAGATTATTTTTTTCAAAACACTAGTAAGCCGGTATTCAAATGGGGATACGATTTTGTGTTTGGGAATTGATTTTAAGGTTTTTATTTTTTGGGAGGGTATAACAGTCTTTTCATAAGTTTTGTTTATTAATCTAAGGGTGTTTTAGTATTTTCATACCCAAAAAACACCCCTTAACAGGCACCTAAGGTTGGGGGAAGTAATTCGTATCCCCCAATTAGTTTTGATATCCCCCAATTGGGCGTTCTCTGAAAGGTATCATTTCGGGTTATTGTTTAAAAATTAGTCAGCAAAACTTATAAATATCTTCTATGTAGCCAGAAAGTTCCATTAATTGATACGCTTAAAATTACAATTGTCAGCAGACAGTACTTAGTAGCCTGTCGACACTTGAGGCAACACCAACACCGGGGAGAAGCTTAAGTGGTTGAGTGGGCAAGAAAATTTACGAATCTGTTTATTTTGGTTGGTAACAAAAAACACTCGATGACAACAAATAGTTTTTAGTGCAGTGACATTAGATTCAATCAAGAATATACCAGACCTACCGGTGAATAACATAGGTGTGCAGCACTTGAAGAAACGAGACAAGTCAACACAATGCCATAGAAGACTAGGTTTACATATACAGCTCGAGACTACCTTAGTCATGTATCAACAGTTTACTTCTCCTATAGATATCAATTACCTCTGATATTAGGCTGCACATTTCCACCAGGTAGCATTCATTCAGATTCAGGATTCTGCGTGTCTTCTTTCTCCTCTTCCATATCGCTCTCATCAAAATTCCATGTCCCCCATTTCATATCGTATTTGGGATCATAAGGAACGGCTTTTCCGTTGATGAAAGGCTCCCCTGCAAAATAAACCAATTAGCCCAAATGACATTTCAAGACATCTCAGGTTTACCATCGACTCCCGGTATCTATAAAAAATTAATGGGTCAAACTCAAACTGGATATGCATGCAACACTTAAGTGAGAATCGTATTATAAAAATGCATGTGCACTCGTGAATTCTCCTATTTGTTTTTTGAAACACAAGATGTAGAAATGTGCACCTCCATAATCTTTATTCGCAGCATCCATGTAAGCATCAGGGAAGACCCTGCGTACTCCTGGCAGTTCTGCACAAGTTGTCAACAAAAATTGAAACAAAGGATAGGATTTGGAAAAGATTTGAACGTAGATATAAATAGTTATGAACTTTGAAACAAACAAAAGAACTAACACGGCTGGATATACCTCTGATCTTGTACCTCTGATCCTCTGATATAAGGGCCCCAAAAGCAAACTGATATCTAGTTGACACTGAGTAGATTTTCATCCTTGCTTCCTCTTCACTATAAAAAAAAAAACAAAAAAAAAAAAAACAAACAGATACATAGCCATCAAACAACTGCATAGAGGTGTAAAACGTGTCGGCCCAGCACATCCCAACCCACGAATTCACGTGCTTAGTATGCTGCATACCGTGTTGGACCGTGCCAGAGATTAAGGCGTGCCGTGCTAGACGGTGTGTTGTTGTGCTGTGCCAGAAAAATAAACGTGTCGTGTCGTAATGTGCAAGAAAACTAAACGTGTTATGCCGTGATATGCAGTGTCGCGCATATTTATTTTGTATTTCTTAATATTTAAGTATTACATGTGTTCTTATAAACATAAGTTTAACGGTGATAAAATGTCGAAAATTGGCTATATATACACAAAATGTGATGTATTGTGCCATGTTATGTTATTTAGTGTTTTATGCATATTATGAGGTGCATTCTTAACATATCTTTTTGTATTGTGCATTGTACTTATCTCGTGCTGCATGATGTGCTGGACTACTGTGCCGATTAGTCGAGCACAACCCACAAAACCAACTTGTTATGCCGTTCTAGGCTAAGTCACCAGCTGGGATAGCTTGTGTTCAAATTTTAGCATTGTCGTGAGCTGTGCTCATGCTGGCACAGGGCAATTTACACGTCTATTCCTACTACAACACCCAGAAAATGATACTCAGATATGAGGCTTATTTCAGGTATACCAAGAATGGAACAGTTCATTATGGACCGAATCTTTATGATCACTATTTAAACTCCGGGAAAATTCTTTAATTTGTCACCGACCAACAAGCATAATGCTAATTAGGCGAAGAACAATCTAACAGAACAAAGATATGAAACCCTAAAATTGACATATACATCTCCACATACAATAAAAAAGCAAGTAAAATCCATTCTGATAATTTAATTAAGTATACCTTCCGAGGAGTTTAGCAAGTGTATTGATATAAGTAGCGATGATCTCGTCTCTAGTAGGTTCTCCTTGAGGTTTTTCCATCACGATAACCCAATGTTCATAATCCATACCATCAAGCAATATTAGACGAGGAGGTGTACGACTATTCAAGTTTGATTGCGGATGATCATTCATTGATGATGATGTTGTTGTTGTATCAGCTTCTGTTGACATACATTTTGATTTAGCAGCAGCACCACTAATGGTTGTCGATGGAAACCATTTCGGGAACTCAGTTAAGGCAATAGCAGGACGAACACTGCGAGATAGATAAGAAGAAGAGGAAACAAAATAAGTTGATGATGGGAATGATTTGATAATTAGAGATCCTCCTCTTATACAGAGAGACATCGCCATGGTTTCAAGGAATTTTGAGAAATTATTTCTACCGAGTAAAGAAGGGCGGATTATATGTATTCCTAATTTTCCCTAAAATGATAGTCTTATGGACCGGACAGAGCTACCGGATCAGGATTGTGTTGCTTCCAAACCGTTCATGGATTCGGATCGGACCAATAATTAGTAATGACCCAAAGCTGAAGTGAAATCCATATGGAGCACATCTCCACCGATCATAAGAGAAAATAATGCAGAAAATGGGTTGTCCAAAAAAATTTAAAACACGGTTCAAATGGACGAGTAAAAATTTTTATGGGCGAAATGGACACAAAAAAATGGCAAGGATGAAACTGGATTCATCCTGGCTTAAATTTAAAAAATAGCAAGGTTGAAACTGGATGTATCCTGTGTAAATTAAAAATAAGAAAAAATATTTGAAAATGTGCAGGATGAAACTGGTTACATCCTGCCTATTTTTAAATTTTTGTCCATTTAAACAGTATCAAAATTTAACTGTCTTTCACCCAGGAAATTTTAATTTTGGTCTTTTTAACCAATTTTGTGAAAATAATGCAACGCAATGTAGTGTAGTGTGTGTTGAGTAGTGCCATTAAACGTACAACTGCAAAATCTGGCTAAAAAAATGAAAAGACAAGGCAGTCGAATAATGAACCACCCACCCACGGTTCGAAATTCAAACCTGCAAATGGCCCGATAGAATTAGACAATGGTATATCATCTTAGATTTTGTGTTTTTCCTTTTACTTTTCTTGGTTAGATAATCTATACAACTAGAATTGTGAAGTAGAAGTTTCAATTGTTGCAGCCACTGATCAGATTTTCTATCTAAAGATGAAAATAAAACAATTAAAATGGATACATACAGGGCATCCAAAAATGATTGATTGAGCAAATTCACTTTGCTGTTCAAAACGTACGGTCAAGTTGCTGTCCTTTAAACGTACGGTCAAGTTGCAGTCAGGACTACCTCCTAAGTCTTATGGGAGTGTTAATCTAGCAGCTAGATTAGCGATCCCACGTCACCAATATTTGAGTGGTTTAGCGCTTTAAATCTCAAATTAAATCGATCAAAAATAAATCTCTCAAATTTGAACCATTCCGCGAAAAGGTAGTTTTCAAGCCACCAATCATTCAACAGTAACTATCTAGCATGGTAGTTCACATGCTAGCAACTGGTAGGAGAGAGAACTAGTGTTAACTTTTTTGCCACACTTTTTTTTTTTGAATTGCAACACTTAAGTGCTAATCTAGCACCTCCAATCTTGCCCATAGACTTAGTCTTATAATATCTACTATACTACCTAGGTGAGAAAATAACCGTAGAACTACAAAATCGCACAAACTAAAATTTGATATGCAACTCAATACTTCCTTCGTCAATTATCTACAATTGTTGCGCGGCCCAATTGATAATTTCCATTGCTGTTAAAATCTTCAGGTGGCCCTCCTTGGAAGGACATACCTCCATTTTGCTTAGGAGCATGTCCGCATTCTCCACCATCGTTGTTGGGCATATTGTTGTTATAATATCTAGTATTAGGTGTTGGTCCACTTCCCAAGTTTGCATTTGGTGGCGGTGTACCTCCCATGTTGTTCGGTCCATGTGCGTCATGTTGCAGGCCTCCCGTATTAGGCTGCACATCTCCACCAGGTGACGACTTAAGTTGCATGTCTCTTTCTCTGGCGCGTTGTCTATTTTGGTTATGAATCCATAACTCATGGTATTTGGGATCATAAGGAACAGCTTTTCCGTTGATAAAAGGCTCCCCTGCATCCAAAAAACATGTATATTAATAAATCACAGCTAACCTAGAACTAAATACAGATGAAGAAACAGGCACCTCCATAATCTTTAGTTGCTTCATCCAAGTAAGAATCCGGTAAGACCCAGCGCACTCCAGGCAGATCTACACAGGTTGTCAACAGAAAATGGAACAGATCGTATAAGAAAGATAGGATTTGGAAAAGATTTATATATACACACATACATGTAGTTATGAACTTTGTGACAAACAATTAAGTACCAGCGGACATACCTCTGAGCTTGTATGACAATTCCTCTGACATAAGGGCTCCAAAAGCAAAGTAGTGTTTAGTTGACACTGAGTAGATTTTCATCCTTGCTTCCTCTTCACTATAAAATGAAAAGACACATAGCCATCAAACATATACTTCAACACCAACTACAACAGTCAACACTTATATAATGAACTTCCATATCCTGGCACGGATCTTTCTGTTCCATGTCAAGACTCGAGGAAATAATGTGTGCAGAATCCATTTAAGGATATCAAATGTAAGCATTCATAATAAAATGAAAATGCCTGCTTCACAAACAATTTTTTTTTTTTTTTTTTTTGGAGAATATGATACCAGTTTTTCTTTTTCAAATACCCGTAGATAAATTCCTGCCTTTGTGGCAGTCGTTGCCATTATACGCATTTTACAAACCAATATTAAACACTTTAATTGACTAGACGTGTACCACGAATTACACATTCATTCAACCATAATATATTATACATACATTATGTCAAGGAAAGATGCAATAGATTGAACTAATAACGTATTCAAGAGATTAGATCCTAAACAAATAAGTTTATACGCCCAGAAAAACTCACACTTAACAACTAAAGTGCCTCTTTTCTAACAATTCATTACAAATTGTGTAAAGACTTAAACGACATCCTATTTGGTGAGTATTGAATCCAAGTTTCGCCATACATATCCACATGCTTAAAATCACATCTAATAAATTCATATTAGTAAACCCAGTACGATGGATGAGTACTTCTTGGTAGATAAAAATGTAGACATCCTATTTGGTATGCATTTGACTTATCGCGGTAAAATTGATCCACATACAATCCAAAAACATATACTAAAACTGAAATGCAACTAGAAATACAAAGCCATAGAAACAAAATCAGTTGGGCATGTATACCTTCCTAGAACCTTGGAGAGTGTTTTGATATAAGTATCGATGAGTTCATCTCTAGAAGGTTCTCCTTCTGGTTTTTCCATAACGACGAGCCAATGTTTGAAATCACAACCAGGCAGCAAATCAGTGTGTTTATGGCGACTATATTTCCGGTTTGATTGTAGATGATTCACAGATGATAATGATCTTGTAGTAGTAGCAGCAGCATGTGTTGACAAACTGGCAGCAGAAAGAATTGGAAACCGATTCGTGAACTCAGTTATGGCAGCAACAGGACGAGATAGATGAGAAGAAGAAGAATACGAAGAAGACGATGTTATAAGAGATCTAGGAGAAGAAGAAGATGGGATTGATTTGATGATCAGAGCTCCTCCTCTTCTGCAGAGGGCCATCGCCATACCCTAGAGGGAATTTGGAGAGATGATTTTTACTGAGAGAAAAAAGGGTTTAACTTAAATGGGAAGATGTACACTTGGTCCTTTTATGGGACATGGTCCTTCGGATCGGCAGAGTTAGCATAAATATGAATCGGATCAGGGAACGTAGATTTTTGTGTTTCTTGGTTCCGACTCCTCTGGATCAGACATCATGTTTTTTTGTTTTTTCTGGATCTGGTTAGACTCTGGTTAGACTCTGGTTCTGGGCATACTAGATTTGAAATCTTTGCAAACACCCAATGCGAATGTGTTTGTTGTTTCAGTTAGAACAGAGTGAATTGACTTGGAATTGTGGCTTGTTCCCACGAGTCAAAGACATTTTGCTCCCAGACTCAAACGATTCCGAGCCAGGTAACGAGTCATCTGATAAAAACTAATATAACTTGACATCTGACTCGTACAGAGTCAGTTCCAAACACCTAGTAAGGAAAATAAAAAATATAGTCTTAACCGAGTCATCGATTTGAATTGTATCACTCACGCCTCACTGATCACTTTGGATTGGATAGGAACAGTCAACCAAAAATTCCGATTCTATTTTATCCCAACTCCAAGTCTATTCCAGAGCACTGCCATATTAGACTCATGCGGGATATTAGACTTGGATTCATGCATCCCTTGGCTCCATCCAGAGCAGAGCACTGCCATCGAATTGCTACGAGAATGTCGTGCAAATTTTAGCAAACTTATGGAGAAACGGACAAGCTTGTCTACAAATAGTTAGGACAGTTAGGTGGCTGAGTGGGCCAGAAATTTCAAGGCCCAAAAAGTTCTTAGATTTTATGTCTGTTTGGTTTTTACTTTTTTTTTTTTTTTTTTGGGTGGGGGGATCGGCACTGAAATTCGTCAAATTCATATTCACAATACTGGTACTCATATTACTATACATAAGACTTAAAGGTGAGTGAAAAACTTACGAAAACATGCTGAGGGAGGATTCATGGACACTCTTAGATTGATAAGGTCGGACAAGATTTGTGCCATTTTCTCCGCCAAACTCAAACTACAATGAATTTAAGTCTAATATTTGAATTATATGTTCCTATTATAAGACTTTATATTCCTACCAAAAATGAATGCAATTCGAGATAGCAAACCTGACCATCTACCGATCTTAATTTCAACCGTTAATTTTGAACAACTGATATTCAAAGGGGTAGATGGTGCTTTTATATATCTCGAATTGTGCTCATTTTTTTGTAAGAACGTAGAGTCTTATAAGAAGAATATACCACCAAAATATTAGGCTTAAATTCATTATCGTTTGGGTTTTGCGGGGAAAATGGCGCAAATTTTGTCCGACTTTGTCCATCTAAGAGTATCCATTGATCATCCCTCAAACATGCATACCCCTTTCACATCTTGTGTTTGATCAAATAAGACAACTTACTAGATGAGGCTCATTTCAGGTATAACAGGAAGGGAACAGTTCATTGTGGACAGACCTCATATGATCTCTTCTCATATTTTAAAAATCCACCTAAACACTTTAGACTTGCCACTGTCTAATAACAAACATATTGTTACTTAGGCCAAGAAAAATGCGCTCAATTGTACTAATAACACATTCAAGAGATGAAATTCCAAACATGAGAATATATAGGCCGAATTAATCCCACACTTAACGAAGAAGATGCCTCTGAAAATAATATCAAATCAGCAGAACGAGGTATCTTATTGGTAAATATTGAAGCTATCTCTGACCATACACATCCACATGTTGAAAATAACATCGCATAAATACATCAGTAAAGTAACTGCAAATATAAACGGATCCTACAATTGATTCAGATGAGAAAAGAAACAAAACCTTCATACGACTTCAGAAAGAGTATTAGTATAACTAGCAATTGTTAGAACATGTAATTTGTAATTGTGCAAATTAAAAAAATCTGGGAAAAGCAATTTACTTATAGGTGTCTAGAAATATCTAGACAAAGTCTAGAGAAGGCTAATTCTAGAAAAGTCTAGCAAAATATTGTTAAATCTGTTGTAAGAAAAATCTAGTGAATACTCCATGTCAGTCCTAGTTGAGAAAAGTGGAAATTGAATTATTATCCCTCTTTTTGATGGGCCTTCACAAATATCCCTAAGCCTCTTTATAAATGTCCTTAGTAGCATAATATAAATTATGAATTCTAAATTATCAACAATTTTTTTTTTCTCATAGTCCCATTTTTAACCTTTTTGTATCTTATACTCGGCTTTTTCTTTATTTCTCACTCGGAGAAAAATCAACGGAACTCACCAGCACCATCTTCATCTCTGCACCACCACCATCATTTACATGGATCAACTTTCATTGTTGATCCAATATAGTGGATCGACTACCTTTGTTGATCCACTAAATTGGATCAACTTCTACTGTTGATCTTTTTTTTTTTTGGATCAACTACCGTTGTTGATCCCCTAAACTGGATCAACTTCTACTATTGGTTCTATTTTTATTTGAATCAACTACTGTTGTTGATACAAAAATATTTGAACTAGTGCTGGCGGCGACGACAGTAGCGGTGGTGGCGGTGGCGATGGACTAGTGGTGGTGGCGGCGACAAACTAGTGGTGGTGGAGGACTGGTGGTGGTGTAATAGTGGTGGTGAAGGAGTGGTGGTGGAATATTAGTGGTGGCAGCGGTTGGTAGGTGGTGGTTGTTGAACGGTGGTGGTGGAATGGTAGTTGAATGTTGGTGGTGGTGCTAGTGATGGTGGTGAAGTGGTAGAGGAAGAAATTTGTTCCATTTTGAAATAAAGGAAAATATTATATGGATGAGGGTATTAAGGTAATCTAATTTTAAATGGATAAGGTTATTTAAAAGTAGGGACATATTTATTGTTGCATAAGAATATGTTTATTGGGATTCAAAAGTAGGGACATATAAATATTATATATTTATTGTTGCATGAGAAAACTCTAGATAAAACTAGAGTGTGCAGTGATGGTTATGAAAGCCTATAAATAGGCATGGGCATCCTCATTTGTAATTAAGCGAGATTCAATTCAATGGAAGAGAAAGTTTAAATTTACAAAGTCCTTGCTTCCACCTTCACTACTAGAGTTCCAGGAGCTCTATACGAGCTACACCACTATGCAAAATCAGTACAAGAAAAAGTTTAAGAAACCACTAAGTTTTGCTTCACAACCTTCTTTACTAGAGTCCTAGGAGCTCTATACGAGCAACACAACTCTTCTCGTATATCTCCACAAAATATTATTCAGAGTCAAAATTATAAAAATTTCTAACAAGGTATCAGAGCGGGTTCGATCCAAATGGGCGTTAAAGTTTTCGCTACGAGCTGAAGGTGATAATTCCGCACAAATGAAGTTCAAAGAAGATGAGAAGACGCAAAGTATGTCTCAACTATCCAAGTTCCCTACTTGTTTTACAACCCCTAATAGAATCTAATTATCACCCGATTCTAAATTTAGAAAAATATGAAAAGAACAAAAAAAAATTAAAAATTAAAAATTAAGACGTCAAAATGAAAATGTCTCCATACATCATAATAAGAAGAAAAGTAAGAAAACCAAGTGAGCATAATAGCAAGTCAAGTGACTGCCTTCCAAAATTTGTTATATGTTCAAGTGAAATCTGCTCCTTCCGTTAAAAAAAAAAAAAGAAAAAAAAAAAAAAAAGAGAAGTTTCCATCATCACAAAGAAATGCACACAAAAGTGCATTTTTAAAGAAATGTTGAGGGGAGAGAGCATCAAAGAATGCCTCCTCAAATGACAAAGATGATAGAAGTGAGCCATCTTAAACAAATATTCTACTCATAAAGTTGGGTGGGCGCAACCTCTGAACCTAAGGAAACTTGACCATTGTAGGTGGGCGCAACCTCGAAACCTACAATGGTCAAGTTTCGTGAAAGACGAGGAATATCATAAGGAAAAGCATCTGAACCTAAGAAAAATAAGTTTCATGAAATCTGAGAAGGAGAGAACCGGCACAAAGCAGAACCTTTGAATCTACAACGATCAGTCCGCAAAAATGTCAGGTAATCAAAGAATATACGAGTTATGGAGACAATATTAAAACACAAGAGCTGTCAGATACAAAAAGTTGCCAACACGAGCGTAAGAAGCTAAGGGCGACTAAAGATTGGGTGAAGATCACGATCAAAGATCATTACAAATTAAGAGGGGTGTTAGAACATGTAATTTGTAATTGTGCAAATTAAATAAATCTGGGAAAAGTAATTTACTTATAGGTGTCTAGAAACATCTAGACAAAGCCTAGAGAAGGCTAATTCTAGAAAAGTCTAGCAAAATATTGTAAAATCCGTTGTAAGGAAAATCTAGTGAATACTCCATGTCAGTGAACCTTCTAGATGAGAAAACTCTAGATAAAACTAGAGTGTGCAGTGACGGTTATGTAAGCCTATAAATAGGCAAGTCCAGTACATTTGTATTCAACCAAGCAAGAACAAATCAATACAAGAGAAAGTTTAAGAAACCACTAAGTCTTGCTTCACAACCTTCTTCACTAGAGTCCTAGGAGCTCTATACGAGCAACACCACTCTTCTCGTATATCTCCACGAAATATTATTCAGGGTCAAAATTATAAAAATTTCTAACGGCAATCATCACATCATTTGTAGTAGTATTGGCGAATCTCGTCTCGCTTCTCCTCTAACTGATCTTGAATTTTATCTTGTAGTACTTCTCGATCTGGTATTTTGTAATCTTATATTTTCCATCCTTAATTCATGGCTTTGTCGTGTTAAATTCGCACGTTCTTCTGCTTCTACTCTCCTTTCTTCGAACAACCTTTGTCTTAATGCCTCTAGCGTTTCATTCTCCTGCTCTCCATGAATTGTTTCTTCTTCTACTTCTCCGTCCCTATCTATTCGTCTCAATTGTTGTGTTTCTTCTACTTCCTCTGTTGAGTCCGTCTGCCAAGTGTGTACACTGACTCTATCATAATCAATGATTCCGTCTTGTACCGGTGCATGCTGAATTGGTGGTTGAACTCGTTCTCCTTCATTGTTTCTTTCTCCAATTTCACCTCTCCTTCTTCCAGCGATTGTTCTACTCCTCCTAATTGTTACCGGTTGTTCCAAAATATTTGCTCGTCTTACCATCTTTTCGATTTTAATAATCTGTTAAAAATCACACAAACTCTTCACTATTTATTCCAAACTTTTTCAACTCACAATAACAATCCTCCCTGTTTCCAGCGCCAATATGTGATTGCCGGTTTCCCAACTCACACCCTAATGAATATACACAATTATTTGACCAAACTTCAAGAACAATCACCAAATCTTTATTAACTTCTTTTATGAATCTTACAAGAATGATAAGAATACATGGAAATAAGAGTTACTCTGGAATTTCTCTCTCCTATTTGCTTTCTCCCTATCCTCCTTAAAAAGATATCTCCCTCTCTCAAGTCTACTTGGTCCTTTATATAGGATGTTACATAGTGGATGACAGCTAAGCTAACCTTTATTTTCGGATCTGGATTGCGTCATTCTCGCAAGCTTACAAAGGTTTTTCTTCGCACGTGTTCTTCAATCTCGCAAAGTCTTCACACTTTCCTCGTGATCAGGATGATGTCACCTGCTACGTCATTCCTCAAATAGTCTGTAATGGTCTTCGCAAATATTTGTTGGTTAAATCTTCGCTGGGACACTGCTGTTGCGAGATTCTACTCCTACATCCTACTGATCATAAGATAAGTGTACCTGCAAGAGAAGATCACGACTCACAATGCAGCGTATACTACTAGCTCATGCATGTACCTCAAAGAAAATGCGAAATGGTTTAAAAATGTCGTGATTTTTATTTTCCGACACAGACTGATTGGAATGACAACTAGTAAACGGTGCTTTGATTCGAGAGATGCTGAGTAACGCTATTGTTGTCATGACGAAGAGAGAAGTCGTCGAGGCAAGACGTAAAACAAAGTTTAACTTCGCAAGACGTACTACTTTATCTTTTGGTAAATGTTTTTATTTTGACATGGGTCTCTTCATTTAGTTTGCTTATTGGTAAGTGAAGGATTTCTAATTATATTTTGACATGGGTCTCTTCACTGGTCACTAAGAGGAAGCTTGTACAACTTGATTAAGTCTACCGTAGGGGGAGAAATGGATAGACAACACCAATATGCACAGGATCCTAACTTACCGCACCGAGAATAAAATTCACATAAATCGATCGAAAGTATAGTCCAAGTTGATAGAAGTATGGTAGGCGAAATGAAGCTAGTAGAGACAATAATAGATGGTGTCCCCTCCTAGAGGAAAATTAAAAATCAACATTGATGCTTCTATTTTACCTAATCATAATATTGCTGGTATTGCTCTAATCATCAGAGATTTTACAGGGAGGATGGTGGAAGCCTGGACGCTGGTAAAAAGAGCCAGAGATGTTGCCCAAGCTGAAGCAGTGGCAGTGCTTAAAGCTCTTCAGTAGATTGTTCAGATGCAGATTTAGCAGGTCATAGTGGAAGGAGATAACAAAGAAGTCATGGAAAGCGTAAAGGGTCCTCAGATTACAACAAGATGGGAGGATGCCAATATTATCAGAGATTGTCAACATCTAGTTAAGTGTCTAGGGAATGTTCAAGTTTGTTTTAGAAATAGGAAGTGTAACCAAGTAACTGATCTACTTGCTAAGTTTGCTAGAAATAACAATTGTACTAAGAAATGGAGTTCTGAACTCCCTCAGTGTGTCGAGTCTAGATTAGAAAGTGAAAGAATAGTGTTGTAATACCTTAGGGCGGCTTTTGTGCTTAATGAAAATCTTTCATGTTTCGTTTCAAAAAAAAAAAAAAAAAAAAAAAAACCAATATGCACATATTTGAAAGAGTGCAAAGGGCCTAAAATAGTTAAAAAATACTGTAGAAACTCTATAAATTAATACTGTCGGGACCACCCAAATTTATTAATTAAGCGAGATATTAATTAACCGATAAATTAATAATTATTAGTTTATATATTAATTAATATTTTATTAACTTATAAATAAGTTAGATGCAATGAATCTTGCAATTTCAGCATGGAATATCGATGATCGTATAAGTACGCTTGCAAAATGATTTCATCATTGTAAACTTCGATCAATAGATAACACAAGTTTAGACAATTTGGATGAACATACAGACCACTAAATCACTTAATACTTGCAAAATTTGATCGAGAAGTTGGGCTATCGCAATTCAATCAATGTCGAAGATGTCCTAAATTATCCAGAAGAAAACGAAGTTGCACAGTTGTTGACTGATGAAATAATCGAGAGAATTATGGGAGATGTGGAAGAAGATGATAAAAGTTCTACAATAGAGTCCCCTTCACGAAACGAGGCTATTAAAGCGGAAATCACATTGAATAATTTCTTGCTTAATGAGAAAATATAACCAAAATTTGTTACCATGATAAGAATAGTTAGAGATGAAGTTCAATGCTATATTGATTTTAGCAAAATACAAAAGACAATTAAATCATGTTTCAAAAAGTCTTCATAAATCATTAATGAATTAAATATATGTATTGCATTATTAATTTATATTTCATATGGGTTACATAGGTAATTGAAAATGTATTATCTGTTACAGGGCCTACATCCCATGGATGTGCGGTCCATCTAGTTACCTAGTGTTTTCCCTTTATATATATTGTATCCATGTAACCCTAAGAGACTGATGAATGAAAACTCTCTTTCCTCTTTGTCTTCCCTACATTTCCACTACAATACGTTATCATGCACGATGCTATACCACGGTGCTAAATCGGATTGATTTTTATTTATTTTTCTACACGGATATATTAACGTCAAGATAATGTGGAAATCCCTGGAAAGAAATCGCTAAGTTGGATCTACTTTCCCCTATTTTTTTTCTTTTCCTCTTTTCCCTATTTTGATTTCGGCATAATACCCAATATAATGGTGACTCTCTGCATACATAGTGCATAATCGTAAACTGATTTGATCTAATGTAATTTTCTTATATGCATATGTCTGTGCAAATCCTTCCATCAAATGATTACATTTAATAGTAATTGATTTGAATTCATAATCGTGAATTGAGTTGATCTGATTCTAATGTAATTTTTTTTTATATGCATATGTCTATGGAAAGCCATTCATCAAATGATTATATTTTCTAATAATAATTTATTTGAATTCCCGTCTGTGTATGTTGTTTGGGTTTCCATTGGAGCGTTTGATTTTAATCCGCCGCCTTGAGTCCCTTCGAGAATCTGAGGAGAAGGAACGAGTTCTTTGCGAAACAATCTGTTCGTGTTCCATCCAACTCGGTCTCGTTCTGGCTCGGCGATCCAACTCGGCCCGTTCCGACTCGCTGATCCAACTCGGACCGATTCTTCTGATCCAACTCGGACCGGTTCCAGCAGTTGTGACTGTGTCCTGTTGTGACTCCATCCCGGTTTTGGGCCGTGCGCGACCAAGTCTGTTTCGGTTTTGTGTATATGCAATGGGAACCAAAGTTCGAGGTATGTAACTAATATGGGTTTGTACATTCAATACCTTTTGGGATTATTTATTTGTTCTTTTTTTTTAGAACATGCCTAGTTTTGTTTATTTTTGTCTTAAGATAAGTCCACATCATATAAACGGTAAACTTGAATTATGATTGCTTATCTCGATCATTAAGAATTTTGGTCTTAATGCTATTTTGTTCTATTGAATATGATATTGGTTATGGTTGAATGATGTCTTTTGTTTAATTGGTTGTACCAACTCGACTCTAATGTATTCATTTGAGGTTTAAAGGTACTTGAGAACCATTGTTGCAGAGACATGATATTTTCTCCTTAAATTTGAATGTTCCATGGGATGTAATCCACTTGCTCGACTTTTACATGTATTCTAATTTTTTGTGGAAGAACTCACAAAAGGTGATATGTGTCAGAAAATTTCCATTTCTCTACTTCATCCATCATACTAACGAGCCGGTATATGTTGAAGTATGACAACAAGAGAACTATCTTTAGTAATATATTCAACCTAAAGTAAGTGGTTGACATGTGTAGTGAGGTTCTCTTGGCCCGTTGAGATAAAGAAATTTCTCAAATTAAGCTAAATGTAGCAAAAATGAAAATGGAAAGAACCCCAAAGTAATAAGGGTTAGACGTAATGACTCATATAAAGCATGAGAAAAGGGACATATATATCATGAGATGAAGCTAAAATGTAATTCTAGCCTCCATCATAAATGAAAAAGTTGGAAATGCACCTTGTCATAGGGAAATGCACCTGGTCATAGGTATTGGTATATACAATGTAATGTGTGTATCATATTAGCAACCAATTTTCACATCAACTTTAATGGCAACAAGAAATTTGCCTAGCCAATTGACTATCTTATTCAGTTGAACTAGATCCAATGTCTGTACTTATGGAATGAAAACACGAGACATAAATTCTCTAAAGAACTTGAGATATATTGGGTGACACGTAATATATATTCACTCTAAAGTACTTGAATTGAATCCCACTTTTATTCCGTAATAAGGCCACACCACCTGTTAAAACTCTCAAGACCCAAGTGTCTAACTCATAATTGTTTTTCTTCCATTATCTTAAGGAATTTAAACTAGTTGTTGAACTACTTTCTTGTAATATGACTACGATGATTGGATCATTGAGCGAAGCATTGTTCAAAATTTGTTTCCAAGATGAAACAAAGTCACAAAAGCTCTATATGTACTGAGAGTTAATCACCTTGTTAAATTCCAAAAAAAAAAAAAACATGAGAGTGGATATCATATGGAAACTCACAGTGATGAGAATGTAATTGATTGCATCTTTTATAGTCTCTAATATATTTGGAAGGAAATATATTTTAGAGAAACTAATGAGTCAATCTAGTGCAATATAATTCACTATAATATTTGGATTATTGAATCATATTGACTCCGACGATGAAATGTTGGAAACTGACTCATACAGGCTTTGGGCATAACCATAAAGAAACTTTGGTTGTGACATGATGATTGTTTTGAAAGAACTCATACAAATATCACTTTAATTGAGTGAACGAAAATGGGAAAAAGATTGACAGAATGCAAAGTGACGACATATCTCTCAATAAGTGTTTTTCTAAATTACTGAATGCACAACCCCCCCTTCCCATTATGCTTTTAGGTAAGAAAGCATATCACTCATTTTTACAAAGTCTTGTAAAAACAGGATCGAGACCATCCTAAGATGCAAATGGTAAAAATTCCATATTACAAAGAAAACAAGGTGAACTTTAGAAAAATATTCATGCAGAATGCGGACCATTAAAGTGACTGATGGATCTGGTGAATGTTTTGACTGTTTGGACTAGTTATAGTTCCTAAGAAATTTGCGTTTGAAAACTACTAGCACATACCACACAATGCAAAGTGCAAAGGCTAACCACCCTTGTTAATGCTAGAGAATTTATATCAAAAGGACTTGATGAATATTGCATGTTTAATAAGATCAATATAGAACATCTTATACCCAATGGTCTCGCAGAGGCTACCATCAAAGGTTACAGATGGTGTCTAAGGAATAGGGTATGCGTACCAACCTATCTTTTATTGCTTTGGGGATATGCAATATTACACGCATCTTACTTAATTTGTTTTTATAACCCAATATTAGTCAACCTTTTCTGCGTACCAGTTGGTAACTGGATTTAAGCCTGACATTCGTGTTTTTACGCATTTTTGGTTACACTATATATGTGCCATTACGACTCCACTTCGTACTATGATGGGTCTTCAAAACTGTTAAGTAGTTATGTTGGAAATGAGTTACCAACAATTATCCGCATTTTAAAACTTTTAGCAGGAGATCTCTTACCGCTAGATTTGCGGGTTGTCATTTTAATGAGACATTCTTCCCGTCGTTAGGGGGAGATAAGAAAAAGTATTTTCTAAGGGAACGACAGGAATTGTCGTGGTGTGTTCCCACTCTGTCTCATGTTGATTCTTGTACTCCAAAAATGTAAATGTGAAGTGACAAAGAATAATCGATTTTCAGAATGTACATTGATGTCGCTAAAGTGACAAGATCACACATACCAGCTGCAAATATTCCTGCAAGGTTAGAAATCCTCAGTATGGGGTACACCATAGACTAAGGTGTTGTAACTACACTTGGTGGAAGTGTAGTTAAGGCCGTGCCTTCATAAGGAAGATGGAGATGCCACTAGGTTCGATCAATGCTCACCTAGAAAGGAAGTAGATGAGTAAGGCACAACCTAATTTGTATCATTAATGAAATCATCTCATTTGATTGTCTCGACTATGTCCATGAATCAATACTGGAGGACGCTCCAAAGTTTAACGATTCCAGAGAACAATGACATCCCAAGTGGATTATGAGAACACACACGAGTCAATGGAAAGATCGTGTGATCATATTAATGATTATTATTTTCATATACAGTTGCTAAAGGAAATAGAGCACGATGAGATCGAACCATGCTTCTTATTGTTTGAATATCAACAATAAAGACCATATTTGGCCTACACAATCCAGGTAGAATTTGATTCTTTGACAAATATATAGGTATTTGGTGTGGTAGTGCTAACCAACCAAGTGTAAAGCCTGTGGACATGCATGATTATTTGTCACAAAGCACAGTGAGAATAATGAAGTCGAAATGGTATAAAGACTCTCCTTGTGGCGCGAGGTATCTCACAAAGCCCTGGAATTGTTTACTTTGTCATAATGAGCATTATAGCATTTTGCTACTTAGTTAGCTTGGTAATTTCAAAAGGACTTGAAATGCAGCTTATGTTTGTGGTTGTTACGTATCTCTGAAAGAATCAAGAGATAGAAGATATTTACAAAAGTACTTGATAGACTTTTGTTTCCCAAATCAAATGCCTCTAAACCACAGAGTGCGTTTACAGTTAGATAGAACGCTCACTTATAGATTCAAGCAATCAGGCGGATGTGGTATACTAGTCTAAGTGGCTATTCAATTTGGAGGGGATAAACAAGTAAGTTATTTTTCTTTGCGTATTCACAAGAAAGTTCCTGATTTGGAATTGCAGCTATTTATGTCGATGGTACAGACATGATGGGTACTCTTGATGTAATAAGAGACCTTAAAAGCTATTTAAAAATCCGAATTTGAGATGAAAAATCTAGGGAAGCTCGACCGAGTATTGAGCTTGTGGGATATTATTCCACCAGTTTGCATATGTCTAAAGTTTTCAGGCAATTTAACAAAGACATGCATCCTGATAGCACTCCCATGATTAGTCGAGGTTCAAATGTAAGTAAGTGACCATTTCGTCTAAAGGAAGATGAAGAATATGTGTTGGGAGATGAAATTCCCATATCTAAGTACAATATACCCATTGTTGTACTTAGTATAATAATGTACTCGATTAAATTTTACATACTCAGGTAACTTGTTAGCTAGATATAGCCCAGCGCCAACGCAACATCATTGGAATGGTATAGTGAATGTAATCATGTACTTAAAGGTAACCATTGACATAAATTTGTTTTATCCATACAAAGACATTAAAAGGAATGCTAATGAAAGTGCAATCCAAAAGTTGTTGATTATAAATGAACAATAATCTTTTCTCCAATGAAAGTAATCAGAGGGAGATATGGTAGATTATTTTCTAAGTCATTACCAATACTCTGTTTCGAAAAATACATGACTAAAGGAACTATCTGGAATAACTCTGAAAGTAATCAGGGGGAGATGCCGACATCAGGGGGAGGATCTAAGGATATGATGTCGACATATTTTACTTCGAAATTGAAGTTGTGTTGTACTCTTTTTCCCTTCGATCGAGAATAGTTTTTCCCAAAGGGTTTTGTCTCTCGACAAGGTTTTTAGCGAGACAATACTAAAAATCGCCGTTGGTGTTACTGAAAATATCTGGATCAAAGAAATGAAATGCGATATTCTGTTAAGCAACATAACTTCCAGAATCAACAACAATGTCTTATAAACATTCAAGTCACCAAAGTAAAGTGTGATAAACCCCTTATGACTGCATTAGACAAACGAAAATTGTCTGACATCAGGGGGAGCATCTAATAGTGTGTTGAACTATTTTCCTTCACCGAGGTTGTTTTTTCTTACATGGTTTTATAACTCGGCAAGTTTTTTTTTAATGAGACAACAACAAACACCGGGAATGTAATTTCCTAACTAAGGCTATTGTCTTTCCCACACGGATTTTCTGCCTTAAGAGTTGTGAAACAACTAGTCAACTTCAACGGAGCAAAGTGATCATCTGCAACGAATCACCTGTACTTGCATCTTTCACGTTGTACTCATTTCCCTTCGTCAATGTTTTATCCAACTAGATTTTCCTTGTCAAGGTTTTAATGAGGCAACATATGATCGAGTCCAACTGTGTTCTAAGTTTGCTTAATATTGTACTCTTTTTCTTTAGTTCAGGTTTTGTCCCTATGGGTTTCCTTGGCGAAGTTTTAACGAGACAATTAACTTAGACTCATCGATCTTTGAAGATCGTATTGCATGTGATGAGCTACATGTAAAGTACGAGACAACATGTGAAGTCCTACATGTGAAGAGTTGTACCAAGGTTTTATCCCACTGGGTTTTTCCTTGTCAAAGCTTTAGTAAGGAAATTGATTAAAGCACAAGTCATCAAGGAGAGGACGACATTTGAAGAACTACATTCGAAGCACTATATGTGAAGCACTATGTATAAAGTTTTGTTATTGAACCGCACAAGGGGGAGTGTTACAGGGCCTACAGCCCATGGATGTGCGGTCCATCTAGTTACCTAGTGTTTTCCCTTTATATATATTGTATCCATGTAACCCTAAGAGACTGATGAATGAAAACTCTCTTTCCTCTTTATCTTCCCTACATTTCCACTACAATATTATCTTATAATTTTAACGAATTATTAATTTGGCACATTGTCCCCGACTTGGGACCGGCAAAAATATTATTTAAGAGAGCTTATTAAATAATCGAGTATTAATTAAAAGAGTTTCTAATGTAGCTTAAATTAGCTTAAATTAGACTTGGAAACCAGCTAAGCTAGGTGGGGAACTGCACGCGCACACTTGCATGTAGCTCCGCCCTTAAGTTACTCAACCAGAGTTTGGGTCAGTTTTGAAAGTCCTTTGTGTCACCATGCCGGTGAGAAAGAGGGCAATCGATCGTATTTACAAATTAAAATATGTAAATGTAAGCTACAATCTGCCATTTTTGTACTACACATTGTTAGTTTAGAGTTAGACTACGCTTGGCATAGATAGCCTATCTAATGTGTAATAATAATTGTAAATAATTCCATTGCTAGAGCCAAGGTGCTAAGAAACTTCAGTTTTTTATGTTACATCATCAAAGGTTCTCCAATTGTGAGACACTCCGTGCCTCTGTGGACGATAGGCCCGAATATTATTGAACAGACAAGTTTGAATTTTCAGAAAATAAACAATTAGCATCGGTGGATGACTTGTAATCATCAAAGACTAGCTAATCCATGATGTAACGCCCTGTATATATTAACTTGACCTTTCATAAGTATACTTAATTCTAATCATTGAAGAGCTGTATATGAACTTGCTAGGAGATAAGAGATTGTAATATTTTACTTGGTTTTTCGGCTATATACTGTATGTGCACCTAGTCTCTGGTATTAGGAGATAAGAGATTTTCATTTCCCAATTCATTTATTTCACAATCTAGGTCCTTCCTTTTCTTAGAGGAGTTTCTCCCATTATCCTCTCACTTTTCCGTTAACGAAGTAAAGATGTCTTGGTATACAGATCCTCAATTGTTTATCATGGGTTATAATTCGGCGTTTTACATATATAGGGTTACGAAAGAATTTGGTGTCACCCCTATTGTGCGAAGTGATCTTTATGAATACCAACCTTTACAGGCACTGAATCATTATCCTAATCAACAGTTGGTCCAAAAACCGAAAATCAGATCGGCAATTGTGCAGATTTGCGAATCCGAAAATCTAACGGATCTTCAGCAGCAAAATATACCGGATCTTCACCAGCAAAATCAAACTCTTTCCTATTGTGACGCAGTTAAATCTGTAACGAATAAATCATATCCTGCATGTCCTGCTTTCTCGCCAAGGAATAAGTCACAAGAATATTCAAATTCAAACAGTGCATCATTTACGTCTAATTTGGCGGTAAGAAGGTTGAACAAGGTTTGGAAAAGGGTGACCAAGATTCAGCTAGGGGACAACCAAAAGACAGATAAACATATGGAAAAAGTCGAAAATGATATTTGCATTCCTTGGGTAACTGTTAGAAAGAAAAAAACTTTTAGAAGAAAAGATACGGGTTCGGGTCGAAATATGGACCAGATGGGGGGAGTGTTACCAACTACTATTGGTTTCGGCTCTACATTATCTAAGAATGGAACTCCTGTCCATGACCTGACGGATCAGTTAGATCAAAATATGGGCCAGATGGGGAGAGTGGTATCTTCAGGTGCGGAATTTGACTTGGATATCGGCTCTACACCAGGTAAGGGTGGAACTCCTGCCCATGATCTAAATGTTTCTGAACCGTTGGATATTTCTTCTGTGCCGTTGGTTGTTTCCTCAATTTCAAATAAAAGTTTGAACCATCATAAAGACAATGTAATAGAGCCGTTGTCTCAGGACAACTCGGTTTCAACTCCAAGGCATATGGATTTGGAGGAATCGCATCTTCAAGATTTAATTAAAAATCAAGTTGTTTTTAACAAAAACATGGGACTTAATACAGAGCATCCATTGATGTTGAGTATTAGCAAAGATTTGCTATCCAGAGATACAAAAAACAACATTGAAATGGAAATTCCGTTAATTGATGATGATGACGGCATGGCTGAGTATGATAATGAGGACTTACAGGGAGGTGAAGCTGAAGGACAAATTGAAGCTGTGAAATGTTCTTTTGAGGCTGAAAATCTTGAGGTGGAGGCAGTGTTTAATCCGATTGCTTCCAGGTATGTTAATGTGAGTTAATGGATCACAAAATTCTAAGTTGGAACATTAGGGGATTAGGTCAAGACCCTAAGATAAATGCAATTAGGAGTGCAATTGCTAAAAATAATCCAACAATTGTCACTATTCAGGAATCTAAAAAGGAAGTAGTAGATGATGCATTAATAAGATCTCTTTGGGGCAGTAATAACTGTAATTATGTTTTCTTAGCTTCTGAAGGGGCCTCTGGTGGTATTATTGTGATGTGGAAAGAAGGCATTGTGGTTATGGAGGATCATTTGATTGGTGCTTTCACAGTTTCTATAAAATTTCGAAACGTTGTGGATGATTTTGTTTGGATTTTTACTGCTGTGTATGGAGCTGCTGAATCAGGTTATTATAATCAATTTTGGCAGGAAATTAGAGACATAAGAATCTTATTTGATGAACCTTGGCTAGTTGGTGGTGATTTTAATGCTACTTTACTTCCTGATGATAGAAATGTGGTCGTGGAGGTATTGCAAACAGGAAATCTTTCAAATCTTTTGTGAACAAATTTGCTCTAATTGATCTTCCAATGGCAGGTGGTAGATTTACTTGGACAAATTCTCAAAATCCTCCTATTTTGATAAGGTTAGATAGATTCTTATTGTCTCCTGATTTTCAAGAGCATTGCCCGGCTCCAATGCAAGTAAGATTGAAGAGGCCTATCTCTGATCATGCTCCTATCATGTTATGCTGCAATTCAGGTGAAAAATTCAAGTCACCTTTCAGACTGGATAATTTTATTCTTACTCATCCTGATTTTTTAAATAATCTAGAAATGTGGTGGAATAATTTATCATTTGTGGGGAAGCCAAGTTTTGTGTTTTCAAAGAAACTTCAAGCTCTTAAATTTCTGATTAAGAGCTGGCAGAAAGCTACGTTTGGCAATTTGCAGACTCAATTAGATAATTTAGAACTTACAATTGAGGTTCTAGATAACTTGGAGGAAATTAATGTGCTGGATGATGAGGAGGTGGTGGCTAGAGAACAAGCAAAAATTAAGCATGCAGAAGTGTCCATGACTTTGGCCAGAAGAATTGCTCAGAGAGCAAAAGAAAGATGGATTAAAGATGGTGAGTCTAATTCAAGCTATTTACATCAACTTGCTTCTTTCAAATATAAACACAATAGTATAAATTGTTTGAAAATTGAAGGTACCTTGTGTTTTGACAAGAAGAAAATAGCTGATGAGACAAAAAGATTCTACTCTTCTTTGTTCACTGAACAGTTTAGTGCAAGGCCTTCTTTTGAAAATTTGGAGATGCCTACCATTTCTGTTAATGAGAGTATTAATCTTGAGAAGCCTTTTTCTGAAGAAGAAGTTAAGAAAGTTGTGGATAATTTTGGTTCCAACAAAAGTCCAGGCCCTGATGGTTTTACTATGGAGTTCTACAAGATTGGGTGGGAAGTGATTAAAGATGATCTCATGAAGGTTGTGAAAGAGTTTGAAGCTACTAGTGTGCTGGATTGGAGGGTGAATTGCACAAACATTACTCTGATTCCCAAATGTAGTGGTGCAGTTTCTTTGCATAATTTTAGGCCTATAAGTCTCATTGGGAGTATTTATAAGATTATTTCTAAACTTCTTGCTGAGAGGTTAAAAATAGTGCTTCCTTCTATTATTTCTGAATCTCAAGGGGCTTTTGTGCATGGAAGGCAAATCCAGGATGGTATTTTAATTGCTTCTGAGCTCATAGATTCAAAATTAAGGCTTTTGGAAACTGGTTTAGTGTGCAAAGTGGATTTTGAAAAGGCTTTTGACAATGTTAATTGGGGCTGTGTGGACACTGTTCTTGCTAGATTTGGGTTTGGGTGTAAATGGAGAAGCTGGATCAAATGGTGCATAACTACACCAAGATTTGCTGTTTTGCTCAAAGGAGAAGCTACCAATTTATTCAAGAGTCAAAAAGGTATTAGACAGGGGGATCCTATCTCTCCCTTCCTTTTCATTTTAGTTGCTGAGGTTCTTTCTTTGATGTTCAAAAAAGCAGCTGCTCAAGGTCTTATCACTGGCTTCAGAGTTGCTCAACAAGGTACTGAAATTACTCATTTGCAATTTGCAGATGATTTAATTGTCTTTCTTAAGGATGATGAATCTCAGATTAACAATTTGAAAAGCATTTTATTAGCCTTTGAAACTATTTCTGGTCTAAAGGTTAATTTTAGGAAAAGCACAATTGTGGGTATTGGCCAAATGCACAATGGTGAGGTTTGTGCTGACTTGTTTGGTTGCTCCTTAACAAATTTTCCTTTGAACTACTTGGGAATTCCTTCCGGGCAGCAAGTCTAAATGTAAAAGTGTTTGGAATGATATTATTCAAAAATTTCACAAAAGACTAGGTGCTTGGAAGAAGAGATATCTTTCAAAAAGGTCGAGGCTTATTATGATTCAAAGTGTGCTAGCAAGCTTGCCTGTTTATTATCTTTCAATGTTTCAGATGCCAGTCAGTGTTGTCAAGGATTTGGAAAGAATCATAAGGAATTTCTTATGGGGTTCTTCTACTACAGTTAAGAAAAGAAGTTGGGTTTCTTGGACCGAGTCAATCAAAAAAAGTAGAGGAGGTGCTGGTATAAAGAAGTTGCATTTGGTGAATAAGGCTTTGCATGCTAAATGGATTTGGAGATATGGGAGTGAGAAATCTGCTTTGTGGAGAAGGATTATTAACCAGAAATTTGGTGGTATTACTGAAGCTTTATTTCCTAATCACTCTAACAAATCGGTTTGTTTCAGTTTGTGGGCTGGTATTCTGAAATCCAAAGATTTTGTTAAATCAGGTACTTCTTTGATAGTTGGTAATGGAAATAGTATTTATTTTTGGAATGATGTTTGGGTGGGAGAGCAGTCTCTGGATGTTCTATTCCCTACATTGTTTCATCTGTCTAAAAAGAAAAATGCAGTCATTAAGGATTTGATCTCTTCAAGGAGCCCGGGATCCTGAATTTTGCAAGGAGTCTGAATGAGAATGAGATGATAGAGGTTGTGAATTTATTGGCAGTGATTGGTGATCCAGGTGATCGGGTTTGAATGGAGTGGTTACTACAGATGAAAGACATTGGATCTATGGAAAAGGGAAAGGATTTTCTGTGGCTAATGCTTATAGTGCTCTGGAGACAGATGGTTTTCTTGCTTTCCCTGATAAGCAGCTTTGGAATCCTAAAGTTCCATTGAAAGTGGCTTTTCTGGTGTGGACTTTATGCTATGATGGTGCTCCTACTTTTGATTACATGCTTAGTGCAGGGATGATTCAAAATGCAGATTGTTTACTCTGTGACTCTCATACAGAAACCAATGCGCACCTTTTCATTCATTGTGACACTACAGCTTCAGTGTGGGCTTTTTTCTTGAGAAGTTTTGGCATTACTTGGGTTCATTGCAGTGATGTCAGAAGAACAATTTGGGAGTGGCGCAAAGCAAGAAAAGCAAGAGCGAGAATTAAGAGATTGTGGGGGTATTTGCCTTTTGCAATCTGGTGGTGTATCCGGAAAGAGCGTAATAATAGACTACATAACAATGTGATGAAGTCTATTGATCGATTATTACCGAGGTCAAGTGTTTGTTGTTCAATTGGACAATAAACACTGACATCTTTGAGAGTTATAGTTTGTCTACTCTTTTATGTAATTGGGATGCTTTGATGCAAGCATCTTTGTAATTTTTCAGCTTGGTCACTTTGGGTGACTGAGTTCTCTCTTTATAAATTTGCCCTTTTTAGTCAAAAAAAAAAAATACCAACCTTTAAGCTTCTCCCAACATCTTTCTTTGGCCACCAACAAAGAGAGCGATTTCGACGCTTTCAAAGCCACTTTTCCTAAATCTGGGATCCTTAAGTGTATAAACTCTCAGGGTTTGGTGTTCCTCTGGGATTATGGCAAACAGACAAGTACCATCTGGTTGCGTGAGGAACTAAATTCGCCGTTATGGAGTCTACCTGGTATACTTAAACAAAAATCAGTAGCAGAACAAGCTCTTGAGGAAAAAGTTTCCGACTTGGAAGCAAAAGTATCTTCTCTTCAAGGTGAAGTCGACAACAACAAGGTTGAGAAAGAATCTCTAGATAAAAGAGCTATCGATTTAGATGCAGAAAACTCTATCCTCAGAGATGAAGTCAACAACAGCCAGGTCAAAAAAGAAGCTATAGATAGAAGAGTTTTAAACTTAGAAGCAGAAAATACCATCCTAAGAGCTCAAGTCAATAGAGAGAGGGATGATAAAATACTTGCCGGTCTAGAAGCTTTAGAAAACCAAGTTTCAGATTTAACATCGAAATTTGTTCAATGTTGTGGTGCTCCTGGAGGTGGATCATCTGTTGAGGGATCATGGATCACTGGTCAAACAACTCCTCCTAGCAACTGGGTGTCTTTCGAAGATCTCGATGTTCTATCGTTTCCAAAGAATATTTCCTTGACAATCACCAAAGCCACCGGTGATCTGAAATTCACAGACGACCATACAACCAACGTTCATGCTAACCGTTTCTATCATGGAATATATCCTATAGTGGTTGTCAACATTGCAGAGTTGACTCCCAACAGAAAAGATGCGAGATTTGATCCGTACGTTTGGGGTTCGTTTGACAATGCTGGAATCAGTTATGTAGCCCGTAAACCATTCCCCTCAGAGATGTCGGTCATGTCTTCATCAAGTCAGTTGGTCGAAGCTACCGTTTGAGAGAATTTATAGGCCGGCGCCGTTTCTATTCTTAAGTAAAGTAAGTTGTTAATTTTCGTTTGGTTTGCGTTTGCTTTTGTTGCAATAAGTGGTGAGGTCGGAGGTTGTAAAGTCTATTCGGACTCTGTATTATCAGAATTCACTGTTTACCGAAATGTTCTTTTGTACCATCCGCAGATCGGATTGGGATCAGTAGCTTCCAGTCCGATTCATTGTACAAAAATGTAGTAAATCGTTTTAGATCGTGGATCGTTACGAAGTCACTTTGGAATCTGGATTGGACCAATGGCGACATCCAATGCTGACATAAGATCCCTTATTCTAAAACTAAAATAAAATCTGTAGAAAATTGCCTGATGTCATGGATATATAGTTTGTTACTTAAATAAAATTACAATCTACAGTCGACACGGCGTAAATCAAATAAAAAAACTAGACTCGAGTCAAGCTGTCCAAAAAAGTTAACACTCAATCTGGCTACTTCTCTCTCCTAGCATTTGCTCGCACTCGGACTATCGGCGAGATTGAAACGCCAAATGGTGCGGCGCTCAAAAAGTGTCTCAACGCCGAACCATTCGGCGTTGAAGAAAAGATATGTAAAAAAAAAAGAAAAAAGTGATGGATTGGAGAGAGGAAGTGATGGAGACTAGTAGTATATTGTTGGAAAAAAACGTTGTGTAGTGGGGGAGAGAGAAGAAAAGGTGGGGAGAGAGAGGAAAAGGTGGAGAGAGAGAGAGGAATAATTAGTTTTTAAAAAAAAAATTGTGGAGAGAGAGAGGAATAATTAGTTTTTTAAAAAAAAATTGTGGAGAGAGAGAAGAAAAAGGTGGAGAGAGAGAGGAAAACGCCGTTCGGTTCGGCGTTCGACGCCGAATTGTTAGGCGTTTCACTGCTAGATTGGCCATCCCATAGGGGTTAGGAGGTTGCCCAAGCTGACGTGGATGGCCAATCTAGCAGCTAGATATCTAGCCCATAGGACTAAGCCTATGGGCTAGATAAAAGCAAGTCTTATGGTGGAATCCAACTTATTCCAAGTGTGGAAAATTCATAGAATGTCAAGTCTAGTGGTTTTCAAGTTGGGGTTTTTCACAGAAAATCTAATCAACGTTCCATGGTTTGGTGGAAGGGTCTGTGGAATCCATCTAAAACGCCAATAAGAATAGCGCTAAACGCCAATAAGATTAGCGCAGTAGAGGACAAGAAACGCCAATATGAATGGCGCTGAACGCTAACCAAAACAGCGTAAGTCAAGCGCCAAAAAGAATGGCGTTTAGCGCTGTTAACAACAGCGTTTTCTTAGCGCCATTAACAATAGCGTTTTGCGCTATTAACAATAGTATTTCGTGTTATTTATTTTTCTTACACTCTTCTCACATCACTCATGTTTCTTTACCTATAAATTGAAAATAAAAAATCTTTAAAAAGTACAAAACAAAATTTATAAATTTGAAATTGAAACAAGATTTAAATTAGCTAATTTTTATTTTATAGATTAAGTTACATGGATTAAAAAAACTAAAAGCGACGTTACATGGATTGAAAAAACTAATATTTAGAATTTAACATGATCCAATTTTCATTGTCAAGCTTCATCATTTCTCAAAGTTCACTTCATCATCGGTAAGATCACGATATTTAATTTCCGAAAGCGGGATGGTTTTTAAGAATTTGGTACACATGATCATATGCAAAATCTTTGTTGTTTTGTTGAGAATATAGAGTTTTAGCATGTGCCTCCTACAAAATAAATAAACATAATCTCTCATTTAGAAAACTAATGACTTAAAATATGTAGATAATTGAAAATAAGAGGTTCCATTGAATAATACTTACAACTTCTTCTAACGTCCATCCTCCTCCGGGCATATTTGCATAAATTGAATGTATGATACCCATGTAAATTTTGGTTTGCTTTTTTATCACCGACCACCTATTTACTTTGTCTTGTTCTTCCATTTTCATTACCACCCGCTTCTTCTACAAAGGCTTGAAGCACCCTTTCCTAATAGTTGTTGACTCCTTGATTTTGTCGAACAATCGGTTGGAGACTAATTCTCATCCAAGCTTTGGTGATTGCAACATCTTCATTTGTAGTGTATGCCATACTTGCACTTGATTGAAGGAAGGTTTGGAATTAAAAATATAAAATCAAGAGAGATAGGAAGCAAGGAAAATCTTGAGATTTTGGGATGGTTTGATTTGTGTTGAAGAAGCCAATTTATAGATAAATTTTTAATTTGAAAATATGACCGTTGAAACACTATTGAGAATAGCGTTAAGCGCTATTCTTAGTAGCGTTTATTTTGAGTCGTTGATTAGAAGGAGCCGTTGAGAATCCAATGGTTTAGAATAAACCCAATTGAGAATAGCGTTAAGCGCCATTATTATTTGCGCCAAACGCCAATCCTAATTGCGCTAACCACAAAAAACATCCAGGAGCCACTCGACTTCTCCTATCCTATACTTAGTTTTTTTTCTAATCTCTCATTTTTTCCTCTTGAACAAACTAGTTTTTTGGTTTCATATATTAATCAAATCAAATCAGAAAGAAGATAAAATTGAATGAAATTGAAACTTGATTGATACTAAAAATATTTCAACTACATTGATTCCACTACATCAAATTGAAAAAAAAAAAAATGAAAAAAACATAATTGAAGCTACATAGTTCCATAAGCTACATGGTTTCATATATTGAAATGACGAACATTGCTAGTGCTAGGATAACCAAGTGTTCTAGGACGATAACCATGTTTTTCCAAAATCTTAATTTGTTTATCCAACATAAATTGCTGCTTCCATTCCGGCAAGGTCTCAACCACCGCATCCGACACAAGAGCATTGAATGATATGAAAGACTTTTGTGTAACTCATGAGGGGAGAGAGCATGAATGCACGATCATATCCTCATCCTTGTTCATTATATTATACAGTTGTTAGTTTAGAATTAGACCAGGCCTGGTAAGTTGCATACTTAACCTATCACAAAACAATTAATTATAGCCGGTGGATGAGATGTCATCATCAAAGGCTAGGTAATCCATGATGTAATAACACCGACTCTGCAGAATAATAAACTATAACTAATACTTGACTTTGTTTAAGCAGTATACTTAATTCTAATTGCTGAGCTGTATGTGATATTTTACTCTGTTTCAAACCTATATATATATATATATATATATGCACCTTGTTGCTGATACGTATAATATTATAGTGCCTTTCATCTCAATTAGGAGATACCAAAATTCTAGTATCCTCGCTCACTCATTTTCTTTCACAACCTAGGTAGCTAGGTTCTTCCGTTTGAAAGACTTCCTCTCATTATCACTCTCACATTCTGTTATCAAAGCGAGTTAATTCCTATGTCGTGGTATAGAGATCCACAGTTATTTATATTTGGTCATACCGAATCTTCATTTTCCGTTTATAGGATTACAAAAGGGTTCAGTAGCAGCCCTATCGGGACAGGGGATTATAAAAGTGAAGGAGAATTAAATTTCTCTACACATCTGTGGTTGGGAAAGAATAAAGAGAGTGATTTTAACGCTTTCAAAGCTTCCTTTAAGCCTGAATCTGGGATTTATAAGTTTATAAATTCTCACGGTTTGGTTATATACTGGGATAATGGCAACAGGATAGGTGTCTGGTCACGTGAGGAACCAAATTCCCCTATCTGGAGTCTACCTGGTATTACTCAACAAAAATCATCTACAGAACAAGCTCTCGTTGAAGAAAACACTGATTTAAAAGCAAAAATTATCTCTCTTCAAGATCAAGTTGTCAACAACAAAGTCGCGAAAGAAGCTCTAGATAAAAGAATTTTAGATTTAGAAGAAGAAATCTCCATCCATAAAGCTGAAGTTATTAGAGAGAGGGATGAAAAAAGTTCTCTAATCAATGGACTTAAAAAAGAGGAAATACTTACCGGTCTAGAAGCTCTAGAAAAACAGGTTTTGGATATGACATCAAAATTTGAACAGTGTTGTGGTGCTGCTGGAGGTGCATTGTCCGTTGACGAACAACCATGGATCACTGGTCAAACAATTCCTAGCAACTGGGTCCCTTTCGAGGAACTCGATGTTCACCATGCGTTTTCGAAAATCATTCCTTTGGCAATCAGCAAAGCTGCAGGTGGTCTGAAATTCACAGACGATACTACGACCAACATTCAAGCTAACCGTTTCTATCAAGGAATATATCCTATAGTGGTTGTCAACATTGCAGAGTTGACTCCGAACAGAAAAGAGGCCAGATTCGATCCAGACGTTTGGAGTTTGTATACCAATGCTGGAATTAGTTACGCAGCTCGTAAGCCATTTCCTTCTGAGATGTCAGTCGATGCACACAAAGCATGCTAATATGTCTGCACATCAGCGGATCGAAGTATGTGTTATGTTACTGTTTATGTTTGTAATTTTCTTTTAGTATGTGTTATGTTACTGTTTATGTTTGCAATTTGTGAGGTTGGAGGTTGTAAAGTCTATTATTCAGACTTGTGTTTTATCCCTTCGGTTCATTTGAATTTATGTTTGTCTGCTAGGTACTTATGATTGAACTATCGTTTAGTTAACAAGTGATTCATTTGAATCCAATGTCTATGAAAGTGGGTTTTCCAATCGAAATTGGATCAGCAGCTTCCAATCCGATTCATTATACATATATGAATTATTTTAGATCGGCTGACTCAGTCGTGAATCCTTGTGTCATCACTTTTGATATGGGATGTGGGACCAACCAATGATAAGGATCCAAAGCTGACATGAAATCCCTTCTTCTATCATCTGTACTCTGAACTCGAGAAAATTTTTGATGGGGGCAAAATCCGAAGGGGGCATGGGGGACAAATAATATGTTGACACATGTCTTTGATTCCCATGAATTCTGTTTCCAAAAATACGAAAGAAATGTATTTTTGGAGAGAAAATTTGTTTTCTTAATTGCTGTTAGTATTTTTGGAAACAGAATTCATGAGAATCAAAGACATGTGTCAACATATCATTTGTCCCCCATGCCCCCTTCGGATTTTGCCCTCATCAAAAATTTTCTCTCTGAACTCAATGGAATTGAGGCATATCCAAGTTTATTTTCAGTAATGTTGTGACAAAACTTGCTTAATATCAAGGATTTATAATTTGGGACTTCAAAAAAAGAAGGAAAAAAAAAGTAAATTACAATAAAAAAAGGCGTAATAATTACTAAGACAAAGGTATCAAATCATAATTCTAGACCCAAGTCAAACTACCTAACACAACAACATGGATACATGTGATAATTTTTGTTATAGTTGACTACTAGTTAGAGTCTTGCCCTTTGTACAACGTCAATTAAGTTGGTCTGATCCCAACAGAAAGTTCTCATTTTGTATAACTACTAGTTAGAGCCCTTCATACAATGAAGTTAGTAGCTAAAGAAAAGGAAATTACAACACCATTGACAATCTAGCGCATTAAACTAATTAAATGACAGGTTAGTCTTTTGCCTCTCAAAAACATGGTTTGTCCATTCGGACTTGGATCAGGATTCAATGTACAAATATGAGTCGTGTTGGATAGTGTGACCTGGTTGTGGATCGTAGTGGAAATTAGTTGGTCAATGCAAAATGATTCCATTAGAAAAAGGATTCCATGAGCGTGATCAAAATTCTATCAAGGCTGGTAAATGGGAAGTTCTTCATCAGGATTTATGGATTCGAAATTGGATACCTAATTTTCTCCCAGAAAATCATCGTACATCATCTGCAATGATTTGGGTTCATCTCCTTGGACTTAGCTTGGAGTATTGGGATGAAAAAACACTTTTCACCATCTATAGTGCTTTGGGTGATCCTGTAAAAATGGATAAAGCTACATTAAACTTTGAGAATGGTTTTTATGCAAGAGTTTTAGTCAACATTGATCTGGCAAAGAAGATACCACACAAACTCTAGATCAAAACAAAATTTGGAGGTTTTATGCAAGATGTGTTACTTACTAAGTTACCTAAATTCTTCCATAACTGCAAAATTGTTGGTCATCTACAATCTGAATGCGGATTTAAGAAAGTATCACAAGAAACAAGTAATCAACAAACCAACAATAACTCTCTACTGTTTGGCTCTACATCAATGAAGATTCAGGATAAATTTGATACTAATAAAGCACATGAAGAAGACAAGAGCACTAACTCTACAAAGCCTGTATCACCTCCAACAAATAGAGAGAAGTTTGATATTTGTTTTACTCATTTGACAAATATTAATCAACAAAATGTAACACCTCAACACTCCAGTAATGTAGTTAAAATTACTTCAGGAAGGTTTGATTCATTAAATACTTTGGTTGAAGAAGAAATTGTTATAAATATGACTGAAGAAAGAAGTACTCCAGATTCAAAAAGAACATCACAAATAACTGAAGAAAATGTAGTGGAGAAGAGTGTTATCAAATACATTAATGGGAAGGATGGCTCAATATCATAGGAAAGAATACATACTTCCTCTTGGTCTAAAATAATCCAAAAACCAGCTTCATCAAATGCAACATCTAATTCTGAAGAACAAAAATAGGAAGCAGAGCCAAAGGTTAGAATTTTACAAACTACTAATAAATATAATTTTAGGAAAAATCAAGGAAAGGGAGGCACAAAAGGCCTCCATCTACGACTATGAAAATACTTTTTTGGAACATAAGGGGCCTTAGAAGGACTAGGGCTCAAGATAAGTTGTGGTCTTTAGTGAATCAATTTAATCCATCCTTAGTTTTTATAGTTGAACCTAAAATTGTTTGTAGTGAAAGTTTCTGTAATAAATTGAATCTTCCTGGTATGCAAAATAAGGTTATCCATAACTCAATGGCTAATAAAAAAAAAGGGCAATATCTGGTTATTCTGGAATAAACATTTACCTACTCCTTTTGTAGTTTCAATGTCAAGCCAAATGATAACAGTGAATATAGGGGGAGCTCTTATTTCTGGTATTCATGCTCATGTTGGAGTAGTACAAAGAAGGTTTTTATGGTCTGAGATGGAAGTGATTAGTGAATTAAAACAACCATGGCTTGCAATTGGTGATTTTAATGCTATTACATCTGTTGAAGAAAAAATTGGAGGTAGAACTTCTAACATAAGAGCAATGCTTGAATTTACTTCATGCATGCATAAATGTGTGTCACACCAAGCTCCCGAAACTGGTCTTCAACACTCTTGGTCTAACTGTCAGCATGACACAAGTAGGATACTATGTAATTTGGAAAGAGCAGTTTTTAACAATCTGGAGGATATAAAGTTGGTCTTAGAATTGCTGCAGATCACTCTCCTCTCTTGGGTGGTAATGTAAGTATTCCTAAACCAAAAAATGTACCACAAAAATTTCAGAAAATTTGGATTGATCATCCTGGCTTTATCGAGGTAGTAAATAAATGTTCGTCTGAAAAAGTAGTAGGTGACCCTGCTTATGTATTTCAAAGTAAACTAAGAAAGATCAAGAAAATTTTGGTTGACTGGAATTGGAATGTATTTGGTAATGTGAATGTGAAGATTAGAGAAGCAGAAAAAAGAGTTCAAGAAGATACGACTTAGTCTGATCAAAATCCTTTTAATGATGAATTATTAAACAGTCTTGTGGAAGTAGAAAATGATCTTAACTCCAAGGAAGTGCAGCTGAATACAATGATGAAAATGAAATCTAAAATTAAATGGGTAAATAAGGGATCTGCAATTACTAGTTTTTTCCATACTAATCTTAAAATCAGGCAAGCCAGAATCTTTATTGGAGAGTTAGAGGATAACAACAATGATATTGTTACAGATCAAGAAAAAATTATTGAAGTACTCATTAATCACTTTGAGCAAAATTTTAAATTTAGAGATGTTGAAGTTAGAAATTCATTACTTGATGTGATACCAAAAGTAATAACTGAAGAAGATCAAGAAATGTTAGATGTTATTCCATCAGCTGAGGAAATCAAGCAAACTCTCTTTGAAATGGATCTTGACAGCTCTTCAAGACCAGGATGGATTCTCGTGCATCTTTGACAAAGCTTGTTGGAACATAATTCAATGTGATGTAGTGGATGCAGTTCCATTTTGCTGGAGAAGAAGATTCATCCCAAAAGGATTGAACTCAAATTTTCTTGTTCTACTTCCAAAAGTTGAAGGTGCTATATCTCCTAATCAATTTAGACCAATTGGTCACATCAATGTCAGTTTTAAAATCTTCATGAAGATTATTAATTCAAGAATGTCTAATTTGATGCATAAGATTATCTCTCCTCAACAAGCAGCTTACATTAAGGGAAGAAGTATTAAAGATCAAATAGTTCTTGCTTTTGAGATGGTAAATGAAATGAAGAAGAAAATAAGAGGGGGAAATATTGGACTTAAACTAGATATATCCCAGGCATATGACTCTGTCAGCTGGAATTTCTAATGTCAAGTTTTAACAAAATATGGATTTTCAGACTCTTGGTGTAAGTGGATTTGTATTCTATTTGAATCTGCAAAGATATCTATAATGATTAATGGAGGGCCAAATGGTTTCTTTCTATTGGAAGGGGGTTAAGACAGCCTGACAGGGAGACCCATTATCTCCAACTCTGTTTGTACTCATGGAGGATGTCCTAAGCAAAAGTATTACAAAAATGGTTGTTGAAGGTAAGATAGCTCCAATGGTAATTAGAAATGGAATTCATCCCACTCAAATGTTCTTTGCAGATGATGTTTTATTTTGTAATGGAGCAAAGAAGAGCATTCAGAATCTAATGAAGCTTTTGGAAAGTTATCAACATAGTTCAGGGCAAATGATAAATAAGAGTAAAAGCAAGCTTTTCATTGATGGGACAACTGAAGAAAGAAAGATGTACATTCAAAATCTGATCCAAATGGAGCTAAGCACATTACCTGACAAGTACTTGGGTGTTTTCCTACATGCAGGAAGGGTCAAAATTTCAATTGTGTGGCCCATGGTAGAATTAATACAAAGAAAGCTTGCAGCTTGAAAAGGAAAATTGATATCTTTTCATGACAGGTTGGTGTTAATAAACAGTGTTATGTAGTTGTTGATGGTGGTTTTTAAACAAGGGGTAAAATCGTAAAACCCCATGACCTAGTGTTACCCGCAACACATTAACTAAGAGCATTTAACTCAGGTGTAAATAATTAATAGGGGTATTTTTTCAAAATACCAGATTAGGGTTTTCGACGCAGAACCCTAATTCCAAAACCAAGCCGCACACTGCGCACCATGGCAACAATGCCAAACCAAGCCGCATACTGCGCACCGTGGCAACAATGCCAAACCAAGCCGCATACTGCGCACCATGGCAACAATGCCAAACCAAGCCGCACACTGCGCACCATGGCAACAATGCCAAACCAAGCCACACACTGCGCACCATGGCAACAATGCCAAACCAAGCCGCACACTACGCACCATGGCAACAATGCCAAACCAAGCCGCACACTACGCACCATGGCAACAATTCCAAACCAAGCCGCACACTGCAACAACACCAAAACCAAGCCGCACACTGCGCACCATGGCGCGACGCCAAAACCAAACTACATATCGCACTCATTGGAAACCATGCCAAACTAAGCCGCTATGCCATTGGCACATGCCAAATATAGCGCCCTAGGCCTGCAAAACGTGCAACTAGGTCAACATGGCCGTACGTGCCATTGGCACATGCCAACACGTACCACAAGCCATATTTCCAAGCCGCTATGCCATTGGCACATGCTAAATATAGCGCCCTAGGCTTGCGAAACGTGCAACTAGGTCAACATGGCCGTACGTGCCATTGACACATGCCAACACGTAACACAAGCCATATTTCCAAGCCGCTATGCCATTGGCACATGCCAAATATAGCGCCCTAGGCTTGCAAAACGTGCGACTAGGTCAACATGGCCGTACGTGCCATTGGCACATGCCAACACGTACCACAAGCCATATTTCCAAGCCGCCATGCCATTGGCGCATGCCAAATATAGCGCCCTAGGCTTACAAACCATGCAACCTAGGCCAAGTCGGCCACGCATGCCATTGGCACATGCCAACATGCTCGCTGGTAGCTTTTCCTACCAAGGCCACGGCCCTAACGGCCACGTATGCCATTGGCACATGCCAACATGCTCATTGGGTAGCTTTTCCTACCAAGGCCACGGCCCTAACGGCCACGCATGCCATTGGCACATGCCAACATGCTCGCTGGTAGCTTTTCCTGCCAAGGCCACGGCCCTAACGGCCACGCACGCCATTGGCACATGCCAACATGCTCGCTGGTAGCTTTTCTTACCAAGGCCACGGCCCTAACGACCACGCATGCCATTGGCACATGCCAAAAACACACGCTGGTAGCCTAACTTGCAAACCGTGCAACCTACCACCAAGGCATTCCGCACATGCCATTGGCACATGCCAAACACACACGCTGGTAGCCTAACTTGCAAACCGTGCAACCTACCACCAAGGCATGCCATTGGCACATGCCAAACACACACGCTGGTAGCCTAACTTGCAAACCGTGCAACCTACCACCAAGGCATTCCGCACATGCCATTGGCACATGCCAAACACACACGCTGGTAGCCTAACTTGCAAACCGCAACCAACCACCAAGGCATTCCGCACATGCCATTGGCACATGCCATACACACACGCTGGTAGCCTAACTTGCAAACCGTGCAACCTACCACCAAGGCATTCCGCACATGCCATTGGCACATGCCACGCACGCCACTAGCAGCTCTGGCATTGCCACTTACACTCAACGTACAACCTACCACCAAGGCATTCCGCACATGCCATTGGCACATGCCACGCACGCCACTAGCATCTCTCGGCATTGCCACTTACGCCGAGGTACAACCCGCAACAAGGGCATTCCGCACATGCCAATGGCACATGCCACACGCGCCACTAGCAAAGACCACTTGCACTCAAGGTGCAACCAACACTCGAGATATCAACACAAACTGGGGATGCTTTCTAGGGTTTTGGTTTGGCGGTCACGGCTTACGGCGTACACTACGCTCACATTAAGAAAGCGTGAAAGGGAATAAAGTGGTCAAATAAATGAGGAAATAATGGTGAAAACGTTTTCACCCATAAACACCTTGCGGTTACCACCTCCTCCCATTATTTCACCCTTTAATCTCTTCCTTCATGAGGCCAGTACGTTTCAATCTCGACTTGTATAAATAGGTCTTACCTATTTCCACCGTTTCTACAAGTCTCGGTCGGGAGAAAATACTACACTCTCAGAAAGGCAACTTTGCAAGCTCTCCCAAAAGCTTTCATCTCTTGCAAGCTTCCCAAGATTTTACTTTCTGATACAAGTCGAGATACTACTCTCCCAGAACTATTCTCGGTCTCAACACCTTTCTTTGCTTCCCTCCCCAAATCAACCCTTCTCCTCCACTTTGTGACCGAAGCAAGTCCGGGAACGGCCATTTCTTGGTTTAGGACGGACTTGTGCAGATTGATCTCTCGAATCTATGAAGTGCTCACGTGTAGCACATTTGTTTAGGGTTTGAATCGTTTCTCACTCACCTACCGAATTTACCGAAATCGGCGAAACGATTTTCACCCATAAACAATTGGCGACCACAAATGGGAGGATTGATCTATCGGCTACAATGTCAGACTATCGATCTCGTCCTTCGACCCAGATGTCAAGATGGTAGGGGAAGGCGACTCAATCTAACGCAACTACCAGACGACCCAGTTACTAGTTGTAAAAACTACATGAGAAAACTGGGGACTCGCCGAAGATGCTACCAGCGATTGGGGACTTGCTGGCGATGCTACCAACAAAACCGCCTTTACATGGAGAGGGGCATGTTCGCAAAAACCTATGAAGTGAGTAAATTCAGATTGCGCAAGATATACGATCTGTTTTTAGGTTCTTAGTAAAACCGTTACACTACTGAATCTTGTGCCTATCGCTAGTACACACTTTCATAAAAGCAATATTCCTTTACCAAAACATAATAAGAGTCATATTATCAAAACCATTCATCCCAGAAATAATCCAATATCCTCAAAAGCTACCAGCTGTCTACCAAAAACTGGTCAAACTTTGAACCAGGCATCCAGTGTGTCTTTCAAAAAAAAAAAAAAAAAAAAAAAAAAAGAACCTAAATGGAAGTTTAACAGAGAAACATTCAAGGAAAATCATCCAACAGAGGTATGTTCTTCTTGGAGAAAGTCAACTTTGCATCTTCAAGAGCCGCTCTCTTCATAGTCAACATCTTGGAAAGCTTTTCAAGTTCTGCCTCCTGTCGTGCAATCTCCTCGGCGGAAAGGCTTTCGATTACTGCATCTTTCAACTTTTGGATCTCAGCAAGGCCTTCGACAAACCACGAAGTGTTGAACTCCTTTTCTACGCACACGTCGCGGTGGTGCTCCCAGTCGGCAATAACGTCTTCAGAAACTTGTGACCGGTCACCTCACGCATATCCTCGATGGAAGATAAAGCCTCTTCCACACGCTTAACCAACGCGAATCGACTAGTGACTTTCTTGGTTGTGGCCATATGTCCGTACTTCTCCCAGATTCTGGTGTACAGCGCCTCATGCTTAGCCGGCACGCTAAAGCCGCCAACCAGCACATGACCTGGATAGGGAACCAAGTATGGGGGATCAAAAATGGCGCCTGCACCTGGCCTCACGACTCGCAGAGGGTCTTCCTCCATGTCTATGGCAACAACCATCCGAGAATCATCCACCGTTTGAACCACATCTGTGCCCGGCGATTGGCTAACTCCCATCTCCAAGTCACCGGCGGTGGTCACCAAAGGCAAGTTTTCGTGTGACTCCACCCCAGAATCGTCCTCCGAACCGGATTCCTCCTGCGAACTTGAGTTAGACATTTTTCAAAAGAGGAAACAGAAGAAGAAGAAAGAAAAGAAGCGCGAAACTCACCGAACCACTTCCCGAAAAAGAACCAGTGCTTCCAGAGGAATCACTCTCACTTGTTGAACTTTCTTCTTTCTCTGACTCATCACCGCTATGAGTAGGCTCAGTGCCGCCGGAATTCTTCGAAGAAATTGCCGTCTCCTGGCAACGTGCAAGGGCAGCGAAAGCATTAACACTACCGAAGCCCTAGAAGAAACAAGACAGATGTTTTCAGCAGAAATTCACGTATTTTGAGACAAACCAACAAGGAGATGACACATACCTGATTATTGGAAGAACGAAAGACACGAGAACTGTGGGAGGATCTTTTGAAACCGTCCGGAACCCACCAAAGACGATTTTTCGTTCTTCGTTCCTTGGCCTGGGGACTTTCCGAGTTGCTAGGCAACTTTCGCTTGAGGTCTCTCAACATTGGGTACTTCTTCAAAATTGCCGTGGAAGGTTTACAACGAACATTCTCCACCACGCTGCTTACAAAATCTTGGATCATAATAAACTCATCGCACCAGAACTCATTATAGCCAAAGGTCGTCGAAGTTACTCTTCCCATTTGAAAGAAGGTAGGCGGATACCCACTCGAGGGCACCGGCATTGAGGGCGGCATGCAATGAATCCTTAGGAATCACCGGCTGGTAAGCAAGAGGTACCCCTTGATCGAAACCCATGTGACGAGCAGCACGGTCAATATTGTAGGCAGCTATCTGGAAAGACCCCATGAAGAAAGACGGCATATAATCGGGCAAGCAGCTTTGAATGAACAAGTTTTCACCAACGCTCAAATCGCCATCAGAAGACAAAGACGTGAGCGGAGCAGAAGCAAAGGTGTCAATTTGAGTCACTGACCTATGGACCGGCTCCCATGGGCGAAAATTGATTTCATACGACTTATCAAGAAGACTAACCAAGCTCCCGCCAACTCTTGGACGCCTGTTCACCCATCGAAGAATTCGAGAGCCGCCCCAACTCGCGGGAATCGAAGGCATCGGTTTCGGAGCATACTTCTCAAAGTGCTCCCATAGCCGACTTGCAGAAAAGCAACGTGCACATATGAATTCACTTTCATGAAACCATTCGAAACTCGCATGTTCGCAACTAGGTGATCCAGATGCACATACAGGGAACCGAGGAATAGCTTGTCAATGGGAAGAACTTCACCTTTCGCCAACTTCACAGCAATCCCTAGCAACTCTGGTCGTATCTCCTTCTTGCCAGAACCGTCGTCAAAACTGTCTCTAGACAACCAGAGAGCCAAAAATGCTGCAACGTGAAGATCACTGCTTTTCTGTTTAGGTTCCAGCTCGTCCGGAAACCATTGAGATATCCACCAGCTGTAAAGGCACCTTTCATCCTCTTTCCGGACAGAGTCCTTCGACTTCGCAGTGGAGTCTTTCCGAGCGAAATCTTCCAACTTAGCGGCAAGGTCATCCCGCATCTTCCCCTCACTTTCAGATAATTGGATTTTAAGATTCCCAGTTACCGGAAGATTCATCAAGAGGGCCACACTCTCCAAGGAGAAAGTTATCTCACCCCATCTACATATGATCGTATGGGTGTCCGAACACCATCTGGAGATGAAAGCAACCAAGCCCGGGGTATCCTTCCTAATCTGGAGATTTCTTGAAGTTCTAACAAAGATCAATAATCATTGCTCGAGTCAAGTTGGTATTTATATGCTCCTTACTCACCATGAACTCAACCCATCTATCAAAAGAACGCAATGGGCTTTGGCACATCCTGAAATCAATGTTGGAAGAGGAATATACCCCTTTATGAAGACAAAACCGTATGGTGTTCTCTGGGCGAACCGAACGTGTCTTCCTTTCATCTTCACCACCGATTAACAAAATTAGCACGAAACCTGGGTGATTTTTCCGACCAGAGACAAGTTTTTTGGCGAAGAACTCATCATCCGTGTTTGGTTTGGAAATATGGACATCCTTTGATGAAGCGAAATTTTGTTCAGGTAACATCTTGTCGGATCTCTTAATAACAACTTAGTAACAAGATACCTGCACACAAAAAAAAAAAAAAAAAAAAATTATCTCCCTGACACATAACCGCGCCAACAAAAGGAAAACCCGAAAGAAAAAAAAAAAAGAGGAGGGCGTATTCTCTACGGGTTCAAAACTATATACGCAGTATTTTCCTCGGGTTCAAGACTATATACGCGGTATTTTATACGGGTTCAAGTGTGTCTACAGTATCCTTCTTCGGGTTCAAAAATTATATATGAAGCATTTTTCTACGGGTTCAAAATTGCACGCGCAGTATTTCTTTCAAGACCGAAATTCATATATGCAATATTTCCTACGGGTTCGAAGTCATATGAAGCATATATACAGTATTCTTCTTCGGGATTCATATACAGTATTCTCCACGGGTTCGAAACTGCACACGCAGTTTTTTTCTTCAGGGTTCAAAATTATATACGCAATATTTTATACGGGCTCAAGTGCGTCTGCAGTATCCTTCTTCGGGTTCAAAATTGTATATGGAGCACTTTCCTACGGGTTCGAATAATATATACAGTATTTCCCTTGGGTGCATACATACAATATTTTCTACAAGAGGCACGCCAAGAAATTATATGCGCAATATCATTGCAAGGATTATAAAGAAAAACGCCTACTCTTAGGGTTTGCACCTACATGAAAAGGGAAACAAGAGAAGTACTAGAAGACATACCTGGAAGCCGGTTTTTTCTTTGTGACTCTGCCGCTAGTAGAAAAGGATGAAAAGATGAAAGTGCAAGATGGGAGCAAGGGACTTTATATATATAGGCGTGAAGACTTCGAAATAGGGAAGGATTTCCCTTTACCAAAATCGTGCGTGTAAGAAACGGGCCCACAAGGGCGCAACTTCCCAATGTCTCCCAAGCTGCACCGGCCCCACCAATTGCACCGACTTCCCTATGACCGCCCAAGTCACGCCTGCAAGCACGCACAGCTTCCACATTGCGTCGGTCCCACCAGCTAGCACACTCAGTTTCCCAAGTCACGCCTGCAAGCACGCACAGCTTCCACATTGCGCCGGTCCCACCAGCTAGCACACTCAGTTTCCCAACTCACGTCAACTTCCCAACGTCGCCCAAGCTGCACCGGCCCCACCAATTGTGCCAGCCTCCCGATTTGTGCAAAACTACCAGAGGCAAGGATTCCAAATCCTATTTATAAAAGGTCAGACAAGCCCCCTCAATTCTCTTTACGGTTTGTTGTTGATAGTTTGTCACCATCTTATGCTTACCTCGCAACAAAGCCCCTGTTCCGAGCTAAGCAGGGGACTTAATGTTGATGGTGGTTTTTAAACAAGGGGTAAAATCGTAAAACCCCATGACCTAGTGTTACCCGCAACACATTAACTAAGAGCATTTAACTCAGGTGTAAATAATTAATAGGGGTATTTTTTCAAAATACCAGATTAGGGTTTTCGACGCAGAACCCTAATTCCAAAACCAAGCCGCACACTGCGCACCATGGCAACAATGCAAAACCAAGACGCACACTGCGCACCGTGGCAACAATGCCAAACCAAGCCGCACACTGCGCACCATGGCAACAATGCCAAACCAAGCCGCACACTGCGCACCATGGCAACAATGCCAAACCAAGCCGCATGCCATCGCGCACCATGGAAACAATGCCAAACCAAGCCGCACACTGGCACCATGGCAACAATGCCAAACCAAGCCGCACACTCCGCACCATGGCAACAATGCCAAACCAAGCCGCACACTGCGCACCATGGCAACAATGCCAAACCAAGCCGCACATCTGCGCACCATGGCAACAATGCCAAACCAAGCCGCACATCGCACACCATGGCAACAATGCCAAACCAAGCGCATTAACCGCAACAACGCCAAAACCAAGCCGCACACTGCGCACCATGGCAGCGACGCCAAAACCAAACTACATATCGCACTCATTGGCAACCATTCCAAACTAAGCCGCTATGCCATTGGCACATGCCAAATATAGCGCCCTAGGCCTGCAAAACGTGCAACTAGGTCAACATGGCCGTACGTGCGATTGGCACATGCCAACACGTACCACAAGCCATATTTCCAAGCCGCTATGCCATTGGCACATGCCAAATATAGCGCCCTAGGCTTGCAAAACGTGCAACTAGGTCAACATGGCCGTACGTGCCATTGACACATGCCAACACATAACACAAGCCATATTTCCAAGCCGCTATGCCATTGGCACATGCCAAATATTGCGCCCTAGGCTTGCAAAACGTGCAACTAGGTCAACATGGCCGTACGTGCCATTGGCACATGCCAACACGTACCACAAGCCATATTTCCAAGCCGCTATGCCATTGGTGCATGCCAAATATAGCGCCCTAGGCTTACAAACCATGCAACCTAGGCCAAGTCGACCACGCATGCCATTGGCACATGCCAACATGCTCATTGGTAGCTTTTCCTACCAAGGCCATGGCCCTAACGACCACGCATGCCATTGGCACATGCCAACATGCTCGCTGGTAGCTTTTCCTACCAAGGCCACGGCCCTAACGGCCACGCATGCCATTGGCACATGCCAACATGCTCGCTTGGTAGCTTTTCCTACCAAGGCCACGGCCCTAACGGCCACGCACGCCATTGGCACATGCCAACATGCTCGCTGGTAGCTTTTCTTACCAAGGCCACGGCCTAACCACGCATGCCATTGGCACATGCCAAAAACACACGCTGGTAGCCTAACTTGCAAACCGTGCAACCTACCACCAAGGCATTTCGCACATGCCATTGGCACATGCCAAACACACACGCTGGTAGCCTAACTTGCAAACCGTGCAACCTACCACCAAGGCATTCCGCACATGCCATTGGCACATGCCACGCACGCCACTAGCCTAACATTGCCACTTACACTCAACGTACAACCTACCACCAAGGCATTCCGCACATGCCATTGGCACATGCCACGCACGCCACTAGCAGCTCTAGCATTGCCACTTACGCTCGAGGTACAACCCGCAACAAGGGCATTCCTCACATGCCACACGCGCCACTAGCAGCACTACTTGCACTCAAGGTGCAACCAACACTCGAGATATCAACACAAACTGGGAGATGCTTTCCAGGGTTTTGGTTTGGCGGTCACAGCTTGCAGCGTACACTACGCTCACATTAAGAAAGCGTGAAAGGGAATAAAGTGGTCAAATAAATGAGGAAATAATGGTGAAAACGTTTTCACCCATAAACACCTTGCGGTTACCACCTCCTCCCATTATTTCACCCTTTACTCTCTTCCTTCATGAGGCCAGTACGTTTCAATCTCGACTTGTATAAATAGGTCTTACCTATTTCCACCGTTTCACAAGTCTCGGTCGGAGAAAAATACTACACTCTCGGAAAGGCAACTTTGCAAGCTCTCCCAAAAGCTTTCATCTCTTGCAAGCTTCCCAAGCTTTTACTTTTTCGATACAAGTCGAGATACTACTCTCCCCTGAATTATTCGGTCTCAACACCTTTCTTTGCTTCCCTCCCCAAATCAACCCTTCTCCTCCACTTTGTGACCGAAGCAAATCTGGAACGGCCATTTCTTGGTTTAGGCCGGACTTGTACAGATTGATCTCTCGAATCTATGAAGTTCTCACGTGCAGCACATTTGTTTAGGGTTTGAATCTGTTTCTCACTCACCTACCGAATTTACTGAAATCGGCAGAAACGATTTTCACCCGTAAACAGTAGTGTGCCAATTTACAACATGTCAATATACAAGTGGACTTCCTGTGTAATTAAGACTTGTGAAATAATTATTAGGAATTTTTTGTGGTCTGGAGATGGAGAAACCAGAAAATACACAATATTATCTTGGAAGAAGGTCTGTTCTCCTTACAATGAAGGTGGCTTGGGAATTTAAAGGTTAGAAGTACTTAACAGAGCACTACTTATGAAGATGCTATGGAGAATCATTAACTCTGGTGAAGAGTAGGCCTTATTCATAAAATCCAAATTTCAAGATAAGCAGGGGCAATGGAAGAACAACTGGCAATTATCATCCATTTGGCCAGGATTAAAAATGGCATGGAATCACCTAATTAAAGGAAAATATTAGATGGTGGTTAGGTGATGGTAAGAAAGTATCATTATGGTTTGATTCTTGGATCAATGACACCCCTCTTATTGAAGTTATTGGTTACACAGATTATGTCAAAGATCATATAAATATGAAGGTAGTAGATATCATCCTTAATGGAGAATGGTGCATTCCTGTGGAAATTAATCAAATACTTTCATCTTATACACTGCTAGAAATTGGAGCAGATCATGACTATTTAATATGGAAAAGTGATATAAAAGGTACATTTTCAACTTCTTCAGCAATTAACATTCTACGAAATAGGGAACCTCAGTTGCATGGTTATAAATTTATATGGAACTCATATCTTCATCCAAATATAGCAAGCAATTGGTGGAAAATAGTGCAAGCAGTATTTTTTGATGATCTTAAAATGATTAAATATGGTTAAGATATGGTTTCAAGATGCTGCATTTGTGAAGAAACTTAGGACACTATGTATCATCTCTTATGGGAGTGCAAGTTCAGTACTGAGAATTAGAGTTGGATATGCTCTGTCTTCAACTTCAAAAACCCAAAATCCTTTGAAGATGTGTGGATTTGTGCAAAGAACAAGAGTCATATGATTAAAGAATCTGGTAACTTCAATTGTTTTCATTGTAAGGAACAAGGGTAGTTGAAGAAGGATTATCCAAAAAGGAATAATATTGAGAAGAATACTAACCAAGGCACCGCGGAAAATGTTTAAGTAGAAAGTGATGATGGAACGGTTCTCACGATTTATACTGAAATCTCGGAGAATGGGTGGATTCTTGATTCAGGGTGTACTTTTCACATGTGTCCTCATAGGGAGAGGTTTACTACTTATCAAGCTAGAGAAGGTGGTAAACTTCTTATGGGAAATAATGTCACTTGTAAAGTGGTGGGTATAGGTACAATTCAAATTAAGATGTATGACGGTATGGTGAGGACTTTAACTAAGGTTAGGCATGTTCCGGACTTGAGAAGAAGTCTGATTTCTTTGGGTAAACTTGATTCAAATGGTTGCAAGTATCAAGGTGAAGGTGGAGTTATTGGTATCTCAAGGGTAAGTCTTACATTTATGAAGGGTGGGAGAATTAATGGTCTTGATACGCTGCAAGGTACTACTGTGACAGGTGATGCAGTAATCGATGTTGAAGCCAAATAATGGAGAACTAGATGGAAGAGTTGAAGAGGTTGTTAGTGATAAGGTGGAGCTTGGTGACCAGGTGGAACTTGAGATGCAAGTTCAAGAAAACAATGAGACTTTTGTTTCTGATGATGATGATGATCAACATATTGTGCAAGAACTTGCCCAGGAAGAAGAAGCACAAGATCATCAGTACAATCTTTTAAGAGATAAAGAGAGGAGGAAAGTTAGATCACCTCAGAGATATGGCCATACTGATTTGGTTGCGTATGCACTTGCATTGGGTGAGAGCATTGATAGGGATGAGCCAAGAACCTATGAAGAAGCAATCAGTGGTGAAGAATCAACAGAATGGGGAGCTTCTGCAATTGAAGAAACTGAGTCTCTTGACAAGAATGACACTTGGGAGATAGTTGTAAGACCTAAGCGACATAATCTTGTGGAAGCAAGTGGGTTTTCAAGAAGAAACAAGGTACTTCAGATGGTGAAGGAATAAGTACAAGGCAAGGCTTGTAGCAAAGGGGTTTACACAAAGAGAAGGCATTGACTACAATGAGGTATTTTCTCCCGTTGTTAAACATAGTTCTATTAGAACATTGCTTGCTATAGTTGCTTTGAAAGATCTAGAATTGGAACAACTAGATGTTAAGACAGCTTTCCTTCATGGTGATTTGGAAGAGCGTATTTATATGCAACAACCAAAAGGGTTTGAAGTTCCTGGCAAAGAAGACCATGTATGTTTGTTGAAGAAATCTTTGTATGGTTTGGAGAAATCTCCAAGGAAGTGGTATAAACATTTTGATACGTTTATGTTGGCAAATGGCTATGATAGGAGTAACTATGACAGTTGTGTATATCACAGGAAACTCCAAGATGGTTAATTTGTGTATTTGCTATTGTATGTTGATGATATGTTGATTGCTTGCAAAGACATGTCAGAAATATAAAGACTGAAGGAGAAGTTGAGTAGTGAGTTTGAGATGAAAGACTTAGGAGTAGCAAAGAATATATTGGGCATGGAGATTCATAGAAACCAAGATGAAGGAAAGTTGTATTTGTCCCGGAAGGCTTACATCGAGAAGATGTTGGAGTGGTTTGGTATGAAAGACACAAAAGCAGTAAGTACTCCTTTGGCAACTCATTTTAAATTTTCTAGAAGGCAATCACCTCAAACTGCAGATGAGGCAGAGTATATGTCTCGAGTTCCATATGCAAGAGCAGTTGGTAGCATCATGTATGCTATGGTTTGTACAAGGTCGGATATTGCACAAGCTGTGAGTGTAGTAAGTAGATACATAGGAAGTCCCGGGAAAGCTCATTGGCAAGATGTAAAGTGGATTTTGAGGTATCTAAGGGGAAGTACAGATGTTGGTTTAGTGTTTGATAAACACTATGGTGGTTCGACGAATGTTGTGGGTTATGTTGATTCTGATTATCCAAGTGATCTTGATAGAAGAAGGTCATTGACAGGTTATACTTTTACATTTTGTGGTAGTACTATCAGTTGGAGTTCGTTTTTGCAAAGCACAGTTGCATTGTCTACAACTGAAGCAGAGAACATGGCAGTCGCGGAAGCAGTGAAGGAAGGTATATGGTTGATTGGTTTGGTGGGTGATTTGGGTTTCAAGCAAGAGAGTGCAACTTTGTTCAGTGACAGTCGAAGTGCCATTCACTTGACCAAGAACCAGATGTATCATGAGAGAACGAAGCACATCGATGTCAGGTATCATTTTATCAAGGATGCAGTTGAGGAAGGTAGGATAGCGATGCTAAAGGTTCCTACAACGGATAACCCTGCATATATGTTGACAAAGCCGGTTCCAAGTATCAAGTTCAAGCATTGCTTGGACTTGGTTGGTGTCAACAGGTGTTGAGAGCCCTTGAGGGGGCTAAGCGAATACGATGATGATGAGTGGTTATGGTATTCAATTCAAGGTGGAGATTTGTTGTATTTATACCTTGAATACAGGTTTTGTATTCAGTTGGGTTTACTCACTTACCCGACCCATTTCCCGTTTACCTTTTGTGCTTTAAAAGGCATCAGGAGATAAGAAGAAAGTCTTCTTCTTATTTTATGGTTAAGAGCAGGGGCGGAGCTACGCCAAGACTAGGGACAGTTGTCCTCCCTAGTTTTTGGTAAACTTAAAATTAGCAGAGATAATTCGGGGAAATTGAATATTTGTCCCCCCAAAATTTCGGAAGACAAAGGAAAATTCTGTTTATATCAGTAAAATTGATAACTATTTATGGTTAAAATTGGAAAATTAATTAGTTTATCTACCATAATTATAATAATTTACTTAATTGGAACTAACGTAAATAGATTATTCACTTATATCTTTTGCAGTTACAATTGGTAACTTAATTATATGCTTAAATTACATTAATTGATTGTATATTGACTTGGTAAGTTTAAGAATTCACCAAATTAAGTGCTTTTCCCTTGAGAGTATAACAAATTTTCACAGTTGTTGAGTAAATATCCAAAAAAAAAAAATTGTTGATCATGTATTAGAAAAGAGAGAGTAAGGCACCAAAAAAAAAAAGGGGGCTAGGGTTCTTGAGAGGGGATAAGCCCAAAGATAACAGAACACAAGTTTGAATTTCGGAAAAAATAAAGAATTAGCGTCGGTGGATGAGATGTAATCATCAAAGACTAGCTAATCCTTGACTTTGTGCAAGTATACTTAATCTTATCATCGAGAAGCTGTTTATGAAACTGCTTAGGAAATGAACAGCAATCCCATGTGAATATACATACAAATTTTATAAAAATTTATTACTTAGTTTCTCGGTTGTACATATACGTACACGTAATTGTAATATTTTACTACGACTTCAGCGACGAAGCCAGACTGTTTTTCTGGTTGGGGAAAATTCAAGTCGGCAAGGGGTTAGCGGCAGGACATTCGATTTTTTTTCGTGGAACACCTAAAGTAACTACGGTGGATAAACAGACTAAACATAACTGAAGAGACAAGTTTGAATTAGTTATCGCATAACAATTAGTGGGTGGATGAGATGTCATTAGCATTTGGCTAACCAAACCATTATATATAATCTTTTGTATAAACTATTATTCTTGACTTTGTATAAGTATATTTAATTCTGATTGTTGAGCTGTATACGAACTTGCTCATGATGGAAACGACACTTCCATGTGAACAGACGTACAAATTGTAATATTTTACTTTGTTTCTCACCTATATATTCGGCTAATTGTTTTGCTGATATACATCATAGTGTTTGATCTTAATCAGGAGATACAAAAATTCCTATATCTTCACTCGTTTCTTTCACAACCCAGCTAGGTTCTTCTCTTTTTAGTTATCACTCTCACTTTTCCTTCAAAAAAGTATAGGTAATTAATTATGTCGTGGTATAGAGATCCTCAATTGTTTATATATCAATTTGTTGCCATACATAGAGTTACGGTTGAATTCGGTATCAGACCTGTTGTGACAAGTGATCTTGGAGTTTACCTGGTATTACTAAACCAAAATCAGCTACACTGTTGGCTGACAATCAAGCTCTTGCGGAAGAAAACGCCGAGCTAAAAGCAAAAATTTCTTCTCTGCAAGATGAAGTCAGCAACAACAAGGCCGGGAAAGAAGCTATGATAGATAAAAGAGTTTTGGCTTTAGAAGCAGAAAACGCCATCCTCAAAGGTGAAGTCAATAGAGAAAGGGATGAGAAAAATGCTCTGATCGATGGTCTTAAAAGAGAGGACATGCTTGCCGGGTTAAAAGCTCTCCAACAACAAGTTATGGATTTGACATCCAAACTTGATCAGTGTTGTGGTGTTGCTGGAGATGTATCACCCATTGAGGAACCATGGGTCACTGGTCAAACAGTTCCTAGCAACTGGGTCTCTTTCGGGGAGCTTGATGTTCTACCGTTGTCGAAAAATCCGACTTTGACAATCACCAAAGCCGCAGGTGGTTCGAAATTTGGAGATGATAAAACGACCAACGTTCAAGCTAAGTGTTTTTATAGAGGTTTATACCCTATAGTGGTGGTGGATGTTGCTGAGTTGACTCCGGGCAGGGAAGAGGCGAGATTTGATTCCAGCGTTTGGGGTTTGTATGAAAACGCTGGAATTTGTTATGCTGCCCGCAAGCCATTTGCCTCAGAGATGTTGGTTGATGCACACAACACCTGTTAATATGGCTTCAAATCAGCGTGTTGAAGCTGCCGTTTAAGGGAATTTACAGGTTTATTAGAGGACGTTTCCGCGCTTATAGTTGTATCAACTTACCTTTCGATTTGTGTTTTCTGTTGTTTATGTTTGCAAGTGGTGAGGTTGTAAAGTCTATTCAGACTTGTATCATCCCTTTGGCTCATTCAAATTTATATATCTTTGGCTGCTAAAGTTTCTCTTTAGTCATTTTTTTTCTTCCTTGATTTAGTTGATCTGATCTCAACGGAAAATTCTCATAAGTCTTGCCCTTCATACAAGGAATGACCATGGTACCCAGGGGCAAATCCACAGTCCCCACTGCCCCCCATAAGATTCCTGAGAGAGCAAAATTCGTATGCAATTTTCGTTTAAGATTACTTTGTGCCCCCATAATATTTACGTTAATCACCCGTATAAGATGATACTTTCCAAACTATTCTCAACCTTATTTCCGTATCCAATCCCACGAAATTTTCCCGTATACAAATTGATCTCCTTAAGTTTAACAACATACTGTATATGCTTCGTATGAACAGTTGAAGACTAGTCAGTTTCCAACCACATTGATTCCATTTTCAAGTTAGGGTTCTTAGTCCTATGTTACACAGTTTTTGATTTTTTCTTCTTCAAACTCATTTCTTTTTATTTTTCTTGCCTATAAATAGTGGAGTAGAATGCTGTACTTGTGAATGGCTACAAAATCTTCGATACCGACTGATTAAGTAGAATGCGATTGTGTATATAGTGGAGTGATTCGATTGATGTAAAGAAACACTAGTACAACCAAGTTTGTTACTTGGCAAGATGTACATGCATGGTTACTGTCTTTTGGTAAATGTTATGTTCTTGTTTTTCCTAGAAATCGTAAATGTTTACATTATATAGGGTACTTTGTTTTGTATATGCTGAATATTTGGATGGGTATTATGTTAAAGTTTCAAATCAAAGTGGTTTATTAGAAGGATCCGAGTCATCCGAGCTATGTAATTACTAATCACCGAGCACAAGCGTATAAAGTTTGATTAACTACTGGTACTGGTGCATTGAATGGTATGAAAGACTTTAGTGTAACTCATCGGGGGAGAGAGCACGATCATTTTCTCATCACTATACAAATTAAAATCAGCAAGTAGGCTACAATTTGCAGTTATTATATTATCCAGTTGTTAGTATAGAATTGGACAAGGCTTGGTAAGTTGCATACTTAACCTACCAAGCTTAAGCACTTTGTGAGTAAACAGCCTAAACATGACTGAAGAGACAAGTTTGAACTATCACAAAACAATTAATTAGCCGGTTGGTGAGATGCCATCATCAAATGCTAGATAATCCATGATGTAATACTGACTCTGTATAGACTATAATATAGTTGACTGACTCTGTTTAAGCAGTATACTTAATTCTAATTGCTGAATTTGTATATGAACTTGCTGTAATGATGTGAACGACACTCTATGTGAATATACATATAAATATTGGGATATGCTGTGTGGCGTATGCTGTATAAGGGAATATGTAATTTTCTAATAACAGATCGTAATACTTTACTTTGTTTCTCACCTATATAAATGCACCTAGTGGTTGCTGATGCATATCATATCATTGTGCGTTTGATCTTTCTCACCTATATATATGCACATATTGGTTGCTGATACATACCATGTCATTGTTCGTTTGATCTCAATTAGGAGGTAAGAAAAATCTAAGATTTTTAAAAGCTAAGATTTCCTCTCTTCAAGATGAAGTTAACAACAAAAAGGTCGAGAAAGAAGCTGCAGATAAAAGAATTTTTGATTTAGAAGCAGAAAACTCCTACTTCAAAGCTCAAGTCAATGGAGAGAGGGATGAGAAAATACTTACCGGTCTAGAAGCCCTTGAAAAACAAGTTTCGGATATGACATCAAAATTTGAACAGTGTTGTGGTGCTGCTGGAGGTGCATCGTCGGTTGAGGAACCATGGACCACAGGCCGAACAATTCCTAGCAACTGGGTCCCTTTCGAGGAACTCGATGTTCATCTAGCGTTTTCAAAAATCATTCCTTTAGCAATCAGCAAAGCCACAGGTGGTCTGAAATTCGGAGATGATAATACGACCAACATTCAAGCTAACCGATTCTATCAAGGAATATATCCTATAGTTGTTGTCAACATTGCAGAGTTGACTCCGAACAGAAGAGAGGCGAGGTTCGATCCCGAAGTTTGGAGTTTGTATACCAATGCTGGAATTAGTTATGCAGCCCGTAAGCCATTTCCCTCAGAGATGGCTGTCGATGCACACAAGACATGTTGACATGTTCTCAAATCAGCGGGTCAAAGCTGTAACGTTCCAGGGGATTCACAGTTTCATTGATTAAACGGCATTTTCATGCTTAACTATAATTATGCCGTTAAGTTTCATTTATTGTGTTTGTTAATTTTAGTTAATGTTTGCAATTGGTTAGGTTGGAGCTTGTAAAGTCTATTCGGACTTGTATTATCCCTTTGGGTTCATTTCAATTTATGTCTGTTGCTTGGAACTTATGATGAAGTTTTCATTTTGAGTTCACTAATTTGAATTCATTGTCATCCGAAATTGGGAAAGGTTGTACTCAATTTACAATAAAGTGGCAGGTATTGGTCCTTCGGACGAATCGGACCGTGACATTGGTACTATATATAAAAAGAAAATTTAATAGGATCTGGATCCGTGGCTTCTAAGCCGATTCTTCACTTTGGATCGATTGACTCAGTTGTGGATCACTATGCAACAGACCAAGGATCCAAATGTGATCAAGTGAGATATTAAATCGGAACTGCACGAGAAGATCACAATGCAGTGTGTAAACATAGAACTGTTAAATGGCAGAAACTTAATCATATTCAACTACAACTGCAACCCTTCTTGAATTTCTGTCCAAGATGTTTCGTGTTTGATGGATTTTTGAGATTCATCAAACACCCATATTGACCTTAAAATCTACTTACTTGACCTAAGTCAGTGTTACCCTAATTCACATAGCTTTTCCTATAACAAAACATACTGAAAGAAGAGAAAAAGATCACCCAAACCCTTCCGTTATACAACTTACTACTTCCTTTGTCAATTTTCTACAGTTACAACACACTCCACTTGTTCCCATTGTTGTTTACATCTACAGGTGGCCCACCTTGATAGGACATACCTCAACTTCCCTGCAGAGAAATTCATTCTGTACTCTGCACGTCTCTCTCCCTTTGCATATCCTTTCTTAATTCATTACGCATCCATTCCTCACAGGAACCGGGTTTGACAGCTTTTCTATTGATGGAAGGCCTCCCTGCTGAATAAAGCCAATAGTAGAAAAGCATAGAACAATAAGTCATAACGAACTAAAATTTGATGATTGTTGCAAAATATACTCAAACACTGAAAGACATAGTGCTCTCCAGCATATAGGACTCCACACTGCTACATTAAGCGTAGTCCATTATCGAGATATCTCAGGTTTACCATAGCAAAATAAACTAATCAAGACTGTGCAGCCTGTGCTTAAGAAGTCGGTTCAAAGTACAAACTGGATCTGCATGCACACATGTGAGAATTGATGTTTGTTTGATACTGCAGAATCATATAATAGAGATGTGTAATTGTGAAAGCCTTGCTCAAAAAGAATTTGAAAAACAACCAACAAAAGGAAGCAGAGAAAACATATACAGATGAAAAAACATGCACCTTCATTTGCATCATCATCCATGTAAGAAGCATGTTTGATCGAGCGCGCTTCAGCAAGTTCTGCATAGGTTGTCAACAGAAAATGAAACTGATTGTATACAAAAGATTGTACAAAAGGAATTTGAAAAACAACCAACGAAATGAAGCAGAGAAAACATATACTGATGAAGAAACATGCACCTCCATTTTTAATATCATCAAAGTAAGAAGCAGGTTCAACCCAGCGCACTCCAGGTAGTTCTGCACATGTTGTCAAAAGAAAATGAAACTGACTGTATACAAAAGATAAGATTCGGAATCGATTTGAATAGACATACAAATGGTTACCAACTTTGACACAAAGAAAAGAACAAACACCGGCGGTGACAATACCTTCGATCTTGTTTGCCAGTTCTTCTGAAAACGCTCCAAAAGCAAAGTAGTATCCATCATAGCACGAGTATATTTTAATCCTTGAATCCTCCTCACTATACATAGCCATCAAACAAACAGTTAAACACCTATTACAACACTTAAATAATGAGCTTTCAGATCCAGATACTGATCTCTTTGTTGAGTATCAAGACTCAAGCATAATGTCCATTTAAGGATATCGAATGTCAAAAGTAAGCATGTATAATAATATGAAATAGTCTATTTCACGAAAATTAAACTTGGAGAAATTTTCTAGCAATCATTCCCAAACACCCATAGATAGAATTCCTGGCTTCACTGATTGCGAAGATACTACTTTTCTTTGCCTTGTTAATGTTCATCAACTTCATCTTCAATTTTAAGACAAGGATGGGGCAGTAGGCTTACAATATTACAGTTAGAAAAAGTAAATTGCTACCTTTCTTCTGCCAAAGTATTGTACTTTGTCGAGTTTCTAGTCGCAATACTGGTACTCAATTTTATTGTGCGTAAGAATTAAATTAAAAGTTAGTGAATAACATAAAAAACCTGAGTACCCCTCTTAGAAATTAAGACTTCCCAAGCAGAGACCCCATATAATCTCTTCTCAGGTTTTAAAACTCAAGCTAAACACTTAGAATTAACAATGACTAAAACTGTTACTGAGGCCAAGAGAAATGCACTAAATCGTACTAATAGCGCATTTAAGAGATGAAACCCCAAACTCTTGAATATATATGGCGAATATTAGAGTTATCTCTTGCCGTACACATCCACATGTTTAAAATCACATCGCACAAATACATACTAGTAATGTACAAATACTTCGGTAACAGATACTACAACTGAATCATATCATCTATAGTAGTATTGATACACCTCCTTAGACAACATCATGTGCAATCTCAGTTGAACCAATATATTCACCAAAGATGCCTCTTCAACATATTTGGTCCTCCTTACGACAATTATCTTATAGTTAGAATCTCAGTATCCAAAAAGTACTCATAAGAGACTTAGAATTCAGGTATTTGAGAGTCAAAAGTGATAGAAAAACTACAAATGTGAATACGCATACAACAAACCAATATTTACCTCTTTTAAATGGAGATATCTGATCTCATCTCATACATCAATGATCAAATTATGCCAAGAAAAAAATGCACGTATCTTTACCAGTAATGCGTTTAAGAGATAAAATCCTAAAAGCGTAAGTGTACATGCCCAATTAGCCAAACAACTAAAACACCTATCTCAACAATTCAATACACAAACAAAGCAATATATCTGTACCAAAATCATGTCAAGAGACATACTATTTGCTGAGTATTAGATTCATCTTTCTCCCCACACATCCAGGTGCTTAACATCACATGCCATCATTACAAATCAACAACATATCTAAATTCATGGAGCAAATATCTTATAATTGAAAAGTGAAACTATCATATACTACCTCCATTTCCAGAAAAGTGATGCTTTCACTTTTCAATTTTTGCATAAAACCGGACCAAATTGAAAGAAGTGAAAGTATCACTTTTCCTGAAACATATACTAAAATTATAATGCAACTTGAAATACAAAACCATAGAAAACAAAATCAGTGAAATATGTATACCTTTCGATGATATCCGTTAGAGTATTAAAAAAATCTAACAATAATTTCAGGATCTCCTTCAGGTAATCTTATAAGCATAATCCAACATTCAAAATCAAAATCTTCCGGTACTATATTCACTTCAGGCGGATGATTATTGTTTGGTTTTGGATCACTCACTGATGATGATGTTGTTGTAGTGAACATACTTTTCAAAGTAGCGGCAGAAGGAAGAATTGTTTTTGTTGATGGAAATCGATTTGTGAACTCAGTTAGGGCAACAACAGGACGAAGACCACGAGATAGATTAGAAGAAGGAGAAGAAAATGATCGAAAAACAGAAGAAGAAGATGGGATTGATTTGATCAGAGCTCCTCCTCTTCTACAGAGAGCCATCGCCATTGTTTTGGAACCGTAGAGGAATTTGGAGAAATGATTTCGATTTCTACTACTGAGCTGAGCCAACAAGGGTTTATGAAAGAAATTGGGAAAGGTTATACTCAATTTACAATATTGTCCTCAGTGAATCGGATTAAGATCGGTAGTTCTTATCAATTTTGGATGGGCTGACTCAGTTTTGGCGGATGCGTAAGTTAAACCGCAAAGACATTGGCGCTTATTTGACCATTGCCACCACACGATGGGACCGCCAACCAAGAAATGGATGGGCAAACACTAATTGAACTTGGGAGTTTGCCCATCCCGTCTCAAATTGAACTGAGAGTCTTAGCAAGAGACGAGCGGTTCAAACTGGGACGGTCGTCCTAGTCTAGGTCGAGCCTCGAATAATGTTGAGACCTAGCTCGTCTCTATACAAGATGGTCGGTCATGTTTTAGTCGAGAACGACTATGTTCATCCAAAGGTTATAATCTCATTCACTATAAATTCAATCAATTTCAAATCCAAAATCGCACCTTCTACAGCTTTAGCACCCATAATTTTCAACGATTGGTTCAATCATAAATTAATTCTACAGAGCTTACCGTAGGTGAAGATTTACCTTTATGGTAATTTTGTAGTATGTTATTCGGCTAGGGGTTCGGAACCATGAAAAAATGGTTTAGTGAGAATTAGTTATTGGAAAAGAATTTATGAGAACTTCTGTACTCGCACCGGTTATCTAAATAACCATACTGCAGCTGGGTTATTTTGTCGATATCGAACTATTAAAAACCAAGCGGCAGACTTCATAGCTATAGATGAGACCTGATTGGCTAACAAAGAAGCACGTCACCCATTTTCTTCTTATGAACTACGATGAAACACGTCACACATTTGGGCTTTTAAAAAAATAAAGAGACAAAGTATTATAAAGATGAGACCTGATTGGCTAACAAAGGCTCACCCGGAGTGTGGAGCTTTTAGTGATTCTAAAACAAGGCCTTACGATATGCGGTTATCAACGGTGGTGCTTCTCATTTAAGAATCGAAGAAAAAATGAAAACGGTGCCCTTTTCTACGTGGCACTTTTAGGGGCGACCCCGAAAGAATTAGGGGCGACTTTTTTATTCCCAACTCATATACACCGTTAAGGGATGTCCAAAACGGGAGAATACGTTAATGCCCTTACACAATCGGAAGCTATTTTGTTCCCGATTATTATAACGAAATCGGGAAGCTTAGTAACTATATTATACTCACAGATTATTATCGATTTTGTGCCAAACTACACTGGCTTTTATAACAATCGGAAGGGAAATAACCTCACGAGACTACGATTGTTAAAGTATAGAAATAAGAAATCTTTTGAATTTTGCAATGGTGAAATTTGGGGCTCCTATATAATCGGACGAATAAAAAAATGTGTAAGCTCTGGATTTAGGGTTTCCCATAATCGGGTGGTAAAAGTAATAATTCCTACCGATTATGGTAGATTTCAAATTTCCACGCAATGAAGGATTTTGAAAAAACTCATTTTGGGGCAACCTATAATCGGGAGGTTGGGTAACCTATTTGGCTTCCGATTATTGATAAATCCAAATCACGAACCACATGGTTATGGTCGGCTCTGCACCCCTCAAAACCTAGGGAATTTGGCCAATGCTCAATTTGGGGCTTCCAATAATCGGTAGGTTATAAGTAACCATTTCTACCGATTTTTGGCTACTCAACAATCGGTAGATAATTAGGTGGTATTACCTACCGATTAATAACCGTTTGACAGATACTTACTCGTTTTTCATACGTCCACCAAGAAAAAGAGTTCCTAACAAATCGTTCTTCATCTTCAATTTTGTCAATCTCCTTGTCGACCGCCTTCTTTCTCATCTTAATGTCATTGGATGATCTTCGAATTCGATTACCATCTAACGCCTCAAATACCATTAGAATACGGTTCCATAAGCGCTCTTGGATTCCGTTTGTGGAGCTTGTGAACACGATCATGGCGTTACCACAACCCACACTCTATAAATAGCACAATCTTCTTCTTCGGCAAAAGCAATATCCATGTTTTTGGTTTTCAAAATTAGAACTCAAGAGAGGAAAGAGTTTGGTGCAATTGGGTTGATAGATATGAGTTTCTTTATATAGGTTTAGGGTCCAACGACTCTTTTTCTTTTTCCCAAAAACTACAACGGCTATTTCTTAAATTTTTTTTAAAGCGCAAACTAAATTTGACGTAGGTGATATCTTGGAAAACCAATAATCGGTAGGTATGTAAGTTAGTAAATCTACCGATTATGGTAGCTTTCAAAATTTTAAAAAAAACATGATTTTTGAAAAAACTCATTTTGGGGCAACTATTAATCGGTAGTTTGTGGAACCTATTATCCTTCCGATTATGGATGCATCCAAATCACGAACCACATGGTCATGCACAGCTCTGTGCACTCAAAACCTATGGAATTTGGCAAGGGTTCGATCTGGGGCTCCTCATAATCGGTAGGTTGTCAAGTTTTTAACGCTACCGATTGTGTTATATTTCAAATTCCCTTACATGAAGGATTTTAGAAAAAACTCATTTTGGGGCAACCCATAATCGGATGGTTTGGTAATATATTTAACTCCCGATTAACGCTGCATCCAAAACATGAACCAAGTGGTTATGGCTGGCTGTGTGCACTCAAAACCCATGAAATATGGCAAAGGTTGGATCTGGGGCTCGTTATAATCGGTGGGTTATATAATTATATACCCTACCGATTATAGTAGATTTCAAAATTCATCACATGAAGGATTTTAGAAAAAACTAAATTTGGGGCAACCTATAATCGGTAGGTTGTGGAACCTATTAGGCTCCCGATTAACGCTGCATCCAAAACACGAACCAAGTGGTTATGGCTGGCTCTGCACCCCTCAAAACCTATGGAATTTGGCCAAGACTGAATATGGGGCTCCTTATAATCGGTAGTCTTACAAGTCGGATAAGCTACCGATTATAAAAGGGATTATTAGCCGAAGTATCTACACAACAATCGGTAGGTATATTTTCAATTTAACCTACCGATTTACCTTTAACCTACCGATTATTGTGTTGGCTACCGATTATATAAGGGCATATTGGCCATTTCGAAAAATCGAAGATAAGGGGTAGCTTAGATTTACGTTTGGGTGACCTTTTTTGTCTTTTAGTGTCGCCCATAATTCTTTCGGGGTCGCCCCTAAAAGTGCCAGGCTTTTCTATTCGCTTAATACAAACCTCAGTGCCGTAATTTATTTTAAGGATTTATTTTGCTTGAAACTAAAAAAAAATTGAGCACAAGTTCCCAAAGCATTTTTTCTTTCTATCGAGTCTTTCTGGAACTGCTTCAAAAAGAAAAAAAAAATTTAACCCAGCACATTATGAAGTAAAACCAAGCCACCTTAACCATATATTTTCTAAATGGCTAATATACTCTTGTTTAATTAACACTAAAAAAAATCTGATTAGCTTAATTAATTGAGTTTAGATTGATTAATTGAGTAGATTAAAACTTATGACATGAAATTTTGTTTTTGATTGAACTTATTTGGGAAGATTTTTGAGGAAAAAAAAAATATTTTGAGAAAATCTTTTGCAACGGAATTGAAAGCACACTACCCCAAACACTTCTAAAAAGGGGATTGCAAAGCTGTTGTATGAAATCATACTCAAATTTAGATCAGAAATCAACACTTTCAGTTCTGGAAGTATGAAAAGTCGGCAGGGTCGACGGATGAAGAACATGCCGATTATATCTAGCCGGCAAGGTCTGCGGATGAAGAACATGCCGACTTTATTAATTTTGACACACAGGAGACTGTTGTAAATGCTTCACTAGTCGGCATCTTATTGATTTCTTACCTTGTCGGCTACCTTATAATAGGCAAGGTCGATAAAAAAAATACCCTGCCGACTATAGGATTTTTGACATACAGAGAGGTGTTACAAATGCATGATTAGTCGGTAAGGTATTAATTTCATAACCTGCCGACTAAACTATAGTCGGCAAGGTATAAGGATGAATATCGTGCCGACTAAAATATAGTCGGCAGGGTATAAGGTTGAATACCATGCCGACCCTGTAACTACTAATTTCAGAGATGAAAAATCAACACATCAAGTACAATCAAACTAAAAATAAGTGTACCAAAACTGAAATGAGCACTGCTTGTATGGTGATAAGAATACCTCCTGATAGATTCGAACAACTTCCCTCGGTCAAATAGCGTTCTAGCAACAACCAGGCTATCACATAAGCATTTTATACTTCTTGCACATATAAGAATTAACCCACCAATTCTCATTCTTGTGCAGTTCGGTCTATTCTCACTTGGATTTGAAGTTGCTACAATAAAACCTTTCTGAACTTGTCCCTTTTGAGTCAGAAAACTGATATCTCTAGCCAGACCTTGATCAAGTATTTCCTGTGCAATAACATACTCAATTCTCCTTGTTACTTGAGTAATCAATAGAGTCAAAACAATCCAGAGAATACTATGTTGTTGACAATCACCAATGTTAACCAACAACTTCCTATTTGCATTAGTAAACATAGAATCCAGAAAGTACCCCATCTCCAGAATCTCATACACAAAATTTGTATTGCATTGAAGTATTAAATTCAACCCATGAAGAATCCTCAAATACCAAAATGTATCAAGGCTGAGTTTAAAACTACTATGATAATAATACAAATACCTCCTCATAACTTCGCACTCCTTACCTCGATCGAAAGGCGTACAACCATAATAAGAATTAGGTGAAAAAACACACAGAAGCTCTTTTGAATGCGCAATGAACAGTTCTACACCATACCCAAGTTCTAGCACCGGCTTATAAACAAAATCATTAGCATATTTACTCCTTAAAACAGACTCATCAAACTCTTTACCAAGATCAAAAAGCATGTAGACAAAATCATAACTAGATAGAACAACACATACAGAAGTAGTTTGTTTGGATATTAACTTGAGAAACTGGAAAATGTAAGAAGTAGAGTGATTAAGCTTAACATCTGTAATTAACCTTCGGTCTTCAAACTGCTGAAATTCAGTAATGAAATTCTGATTTGACCAGTTAAAATCCTTTGCCTCAATATTTGTGACATTCCTAACTTGATAATTCGAAACAACATTAAGAGAATTATATTCAGAAAAGAAGGGTTTACCCTCTTGATATTCTATAAACTTCGACCTCACCTTGTAATCCTTAATTGAATTAGTAGCACAAGCTCCATTAATATCAGTAAAATCAATTTTGGGTGTAGATCGACAATTACTTTCTTCGACTGTTGTAGGAGTTACCTTCAAATCGGCATAGATTTTGGGTGTGAATCCAGATGAGGGTTCGGAAAGCCTTCATCGATTTTCACTTTGCTCAAATGATCCTGTACAGCCTTCAATTCAGCAGATAAATTCTTAATGCTGGTGGAGCTGTGGTGAAGGATTGTCGTAATTATCCTTGAATTCCATAACTAAGTCTTGTTGGATGCTTATCAGAGAATCAACCTTCATAGATAGCTCATCAAATTCTTTTTGATTTTCCATTTTAACCAGGTCACTCTGGAAAGAGTGATCTGATACCAATTGTAGTGATCTACACTAAAAATTAGCAAAAAAACATCTCTGAATCTCTAAGGATAGAGATTGGATTGGGGAGAACAGAAATTTGGGAGAGAAAGATAGTTTTTCTTATTATTTTCCATAAGAACATCAATCTGCAGAACTGGGAATATAAAAACTACCCTAAGACAGCAGAACGTGTGACTCACACAATGACTACTAAACATGGCTAACAACGGTTCATTATGGGATAATTACCACTAACCCACTCAAATATCCCATAGTAATGGGTCAGCCCTTAACAACTCCGAACTGTGCGAACAGGTTCATGACATTCATATAGAATTAGTGCACGGCACGGGTCAAGCCCTAGTAGTCAAATAAAAAGACTCCTCATTTGGGACATACATATGGATGACCCTAACTAGTGTGGGGTGATAAGGGGTATCAAATGAGTGGTTAAGTTACTTAAATACCCTTGATTAATTAATTAGTTTTTAGTATTAACTTTTTTAGTTTATTTTTTTTATACTTTATAATTTTTATTTTATTTTTTATAATTTTATTTTTTGAAATTTTTTTTTCTTTTATTATTGCATGGAATTTTTTTTTACGACAATTACAGAGCAAAGTTCGGCTAACAATAAAATCAAAATTATCAGCCGAACTTCTCTTTTTTTTTTCATCCTAAAAGTGTCGAACACAAAGATATTAGCCGAACTTCACTTTATGAAGAATAAAATTAAGTTCGGTTGTCCTATTTTTTTTATCGAATCTGCCGAACCTAGGTATGTTTTCACAAAACACAAGTTCGGCTGACATATTATCAGCCGAACCTACGTATGTTTAGGTTCGGCATATCACTTGTCCCCCGAACTTAGATTCGTAAATAAAAAAATGTAACAAAAAAAAATAATTTTAAAAAAAGTAACAAATTAAATTAAAAAAATAAAATATTTTTTTAAGAATATTTTTTTTTAATTTAATAATAATTAAATAAAAAATATAAATAATAAGGGCATTTTTGCCTTTATGAAAAATGGCTAGATAAGGGGCACCCTAGAAACACTATTTCCACTTGTGTTTTTGTCTTATTCAAGAGGCCCCAAAATCTTTGGGTATGCCCCAAATGATGGCTGAATAAAAATAGAAAAATATTAAAAGGCCCATGTCCATGGATGTGGGTCCAAAACAGAAGTCTTTTGGTTTTCCCCTCTCCATGTATATAAAGGATAATCTATCCATGTAACCTACAAAACTCTTATGAATGAAATCCTTCTCTTTCTCGGTCTCTTTCTATTTCCCTAATATTTTGACGCTTTCAAAGCATACAAATTTTCCAGACACAAAGCGGGATCGGAGTGGGCCTCCTCAGCTTTTCATGCAGAATCAAAAGCCTTGTTAAAAGCCTCCTCATGGTTAAGTGAAAATATATTATCCAGTGTCTCGATAGCAACGGATTGCAAAACACTGGCGGAAACGATCAACAAGACTTGCAAAGATTCTCCTTGGAACGCGGATAATACCATTCAGGAAACTATATCAATATTGGAAAATCTTCCACAGGCCCAGGTAAAGTATATAAATAGGAAATATAACTATGCAGCGGATTACATTGCTAAAGAAGCTCGGATAAAGCATCTTAGGCACATGTCTTCCAATATTCAGCAAAGAGTTTTACAGGGGGTTAGTCAAATAAGATTTTGAATGACTTCTGGGGAGTTCACAAATCTACTCTTAGTCCATAGAGATTTTTAGAGAGTCTCTTAATATCTCTTGTTATTGGTTAGAGACTTTTTTCAAGTCATTTAAATTCTCTGAAGCTCCATGTTATTGGATTGGGATTTCATAAGAGTCACTACAACGCTCCTGTTATTCGAATGAGAATTGAAAGTCATGATTTGTTGTTTTCAGAGATTTGGAGAGACTTTTTCTTAAAAATAGGCATGGTAGAAATCTCTCCTCAAGAGGTGATATTTCTAGAGACTTGGAAATTTGGAGATTTTTTGGTTTTGGGAGTGAATCATTTTTCTCTCTCCTTATGCCTTAATACACTTAAGGACCACTTGGAAAGGAGTAACCAAGACAAAATGTAGAATAATGTGATTTTTTAAATTGGAGAATATATATTTTAAAAACCGGTTATGTGAAGTCTTTGTGATATATATAGATTTTAAAATATATATTTTAGAAGTCATGATTTTTCTCATATAGAAAATAAAATGTGGGACGACTGGAATAAAGTGAATGAAAATTTAGGCATAGGACAGCAGTGAGATTTATTTTGACAATGGACACATATTTCATTAGGTGGTCATGGTACTTTTATTATTATTGTAACATGAATAATAAAAAAATCGGTAATATAGGGAATTAATCAGGGGATATTATACAATTTTGTCTCTACAAATCACATAAACTTTCTACAAGTCTCATTTTTTGTCCCTACAAATCTCATTTTTTGTCTTTATAAGTCACAATGACTCTCTAAAATTCTCTCAGAGAATCACTAGAAATATCTAGATTTTCAGAGAATCTCTAGAAGTCACTCAAATTAAAAATCTATGAAAGTCCATAGAAATCGTGTTTGACTACCCCTTGTTAAAATCTAGTGTTATTTCCAATATTTTTGTCAAAAATGAGATTATAAATCTCTTGTACTCTGTTATTTGATTAATAAGACTTTCCTTTTCATCCAAAAAATAAAAAAATAGACAAATTGTAATATTTTACTACGTTTCTGGGTCATACATGCATGTATGTACACCTAGTGTGTGGTTTAGAGCAACTCCAGTGGCGCGACTATTACCAAAGATCAAAGACCAAAAAAAAAAGACCAAATTTTAGTTTTGTCCGCAGTGTGACGCAGTGGGTGCCGACTAAATTTGGTGGGGCGGGAACATATAAGTTCGCTTTGGTGTGGGCGAACATTTTATCCCCGCCCGACTAAAAAAAAAAAAAAAAAAAAAAAAAAAAAGGGCGAACATATAATGTCACTTTGGTGTGGGGATCACATATAATGTTCGCCCACACCAGGCGAACTTTTATATGTTCGCCTCAACAAAAAAAAAAAAAAAAAAAAAAAAAAAAAGGTGGGGCGAACATTTTACCCCGCTTGGTGTGGGGCGTAAACTATATCCCCATGGTGTGGGGCGAAAACTTTAAGTTCGCCTGGTTTTGGGGCGAACATTATATGAACGCTCGACTATATTTGGGTTTAGTCTTTGGTCCCCGACCAAATATAATCGCCCACTGTTCATTTAGTCTGGTATTTGGTCGATGGTATGTCCCGCTACGCCTGGTTCAGAGACCAAATAAATGGGTTTAGTCGCCCACTGCAGTTGCTCTTATAGCTTAAATGTAGCTAAACTAAATGAGAGTGAAAATGCACCTCATTAAATCAACCACCATGATAACATATCTCGCCTGGCTTCAGCTTAAGGTGGATTTGTTGGTATTACTGTGATTTTTTCAACTTATCTGAGACATCCAAGTATAAGTCGATGTTGCCAAAGGGATCAAAAAAGACCGCCAGAAAAGAATAATCGGTGCGTATAGATGAAAAAAAATGCAGAAACCACTCAAATCTAGGCTTGATCGATCTAAAAATATTAAAGTAAAATTTCGATAAATTAATAAATTCGCTAAGATAATAATTTTATCAGTCCCGACTTGGGCCAATGCGCTGAATTACTAACCTTGTAAATTTCTAAGATAATGAGAATTTTAAGTTTCCAATATGACCCATCCAATATGTAAATTAATAATTTGTGTCGTAGCACTATTTTATGGTGACTCATTATTATGATGACTTATTAAAAGAGGAATCTACAATAATTTGTTTTTTGTTCACATTTATAATACTCCCTCCGTCCCATCATTAAGTGACCTATTTATTTTTACATTTTGTCCCACTATTAAGTGATCTATATCAATAAACAAGATAAATTTCTAAAATTATCATTTTAATTGATTATAAGAAATATGCATAATTTGATAGGCATGTTTATATTCGTTAGGTAGGTGTTTTAAAATGATTTTCAATGGTATGAAGTTTGGGAACATCCGTGGTGTAGTTTGAGAGATAAATCATTTCAAAACTTCACTAATCATTATCCATAAGGGTATAACTGTAAAATATGCTTAAAAATACTCTTTTCCCTTGTTTGCCTTAAGAATTGTGCAAACTTGGACTAGGTCACTTAATAGTGGGAAGGAGGGAGTATATTAGACTTCATCTCTAATTTATCGTACTCCCTCGAGGGATTTGGAAATGATTTTTATGTGTTTTGTTCTTCTTGTTTTAATTTTAACATCATGGTATATAATACGCCATAAGAAAATTAGAAAATATAATTTGAACTGAAATAAAATCTCTAGATATTTCATACTACACACTTATCTAAGGAATTTAAAGTTAAATTTGAAATGTTTTGATATAATAATAACTTATTAATTTATCAATAAATTGATAAATTTAGCAGTCCCAAGATTATTAATTTATTGAAGTTTTACTCTCTTTTTTTTTCTATTTTTTTATTGCAGATGACACAAAGTTATTGTTTGTCTAACTTAAACTGTAATAAAGTTGAGTTTCCATACATGAGAATCACAATTATCATGATGTGGTCAAGTTTGCAGCTTATAAACTCGACGTACATGACGAAGTATGTAACACAACCAAACATATTGTAGTTCTTCATTGTTTTAGGGGATGAACAAGCTTGGTATCTTTAATATGGATTACGAGAATACAACTCATGTGGAATGGGCATTTGATTTGCTAAGCAATACAAGAGATATAGTGGCAACTATATAGTGGAGATTCTTCCTTTATTGTTCTTATTTGAGAACACTTAGATTCATTCAATTGAACTTACAAAAGTTATAAAAAAATTGCTGCTATTTTTTTTTTCTGATACGAAAATTTGATTACTATTTAAAAGTTATTACAAGAAAAGGAAGAAAATAATCAATAATAAAAACAAAGAAAGAAAACACCAAGATCCCTAGAGTGAACGGTGTTGGATACGCATGTGATGCCTCGTTAAAATCTTGATAAGGAAAATCCATAGGGACAAAACCTTGACGAGGGAAAGAGTACAACGCGATAAATCCAAAAATAAAATGATACTTAAAACAAGTTTCAGTGTAATCTAAACAAAGGTAAAAATTCAGTAAACAAGAAAGATGCGGTTCTCCGTCGGTACCCAATGAGAAGTCTTCTAATACTGGCAGTATGTAATAGTCAGCGAACAAGTTGTGGATGCAAAACGCCTCAGCTCGTGATAGAACTATCAATGTAGGTTCCTGCGCCCTTCTAGTCACCTAATGAGTGGTAGAACTGTCACGAAGACGTATCGGGGTTCCTGGTGTTGGCTGCGAATGGCGAAAAACTAACATTATACTAATTAAAACTTAGTACATAACATCACATGTAATAAGGAAAAGGGAATTAAATCTAAATAATCTAAAACTAAAGGCATCAAAACTGTACAAGATGATGGAAAAATTTGTTGATATAACATTTTGCAAACTGAGGTAGCGTGTGGTGACAGCAATAAAAAATGTTTCCTAATGCTTTGTAATAAATTGGTATATTGTTGGTGAATGAACAAGGGGATCTGCCTGGCAGATGAGTATTCCTCCTCTAATTATCTAATTGGGCCGACCGAGCGAAGCGAGGGAGGACCCTATATATGGTGACTTTATGTCAATGTGAAGCGTGACATTTTTTCCAATTAAACACAAAAGATTGGATTTGGTTCAACGATGAAAGGATGACATAGTCCCTCCTTAATTTTTTTCCATCTTTGAACAGATGTAAATAACTGAAATGTCGAGGACATTTTTGTAAAAGATTGGATTTGGTTCAACGAAGAAAGGACGACATAGTCCCTCCTTAATTTTTTTTTCCATCTTTGAACAGATGTAAATAACTGAAATGTCGAGGACATTTTTGTAAAATGAAAAACACAAAAACACGGGAATAGTTTTAGAGGTCCTGGGGTCGAATCCCTACCACCTCAAAATTTTCATTCTTTCCTCCTTTTTCTTCTTCTTCTTCTTCCTCCTATCTCTAATCTTATATTCTTTCTACCAAACGAACAGCAGCAGAAATCTCTCTCGCCAACATGATTACAACCACCGCCATTGCACATCTCCAGCACCACCATCACCACCACCACCAGTAACACTACCACCATTAGCACAACCAAAAATACCACCGCCACCATCACTACCACCAACACCAACAGATTCTCCACTCTTTAACCATCACCGTAACCAACACCAACACCACCACCAAATTCTCCAACCTAATCGTTCATAGCCAAAATCTCTACCCTAATCACAATAATAATCAGAATCTCCACCACCACTGCCACACCAGCAACACCACCATAACCCCCACCACCACCCACCACCGTAACCAGCGAAAACATCAACACCACCGTAACAATACGATTTTCATTCAATAAATCGTACACAAACTGATAATAGGCTTTAACTAATTCTACTTCAATCAATCATACAAACACTGATAACAAACAATTATAATCAAACTCATCACAAACATCTAAGATTTTGATTATTAATAAAATTACTAAGAAGAAGCGGAAGATCGAGTATGACGTTTTCCAGACAACCCAGAAGTTCATTAAATCATCAATCGTGGTAGAAAGAGAGACCGGCGGAGATTGGAAGAGACGGTGGTGATGGTTGCTGCTATTTGAGATAATTATTAGACACTGTAAGTGTGTCAATAGTTTGTGTGTCTAGTCAATAGTAGTCAGTAGTTGACTTGACTATTGTGGTCATATAAAGTTTGTAAGAAAACACTGAAGAAGATAACTTGGACGATTATTGAATAATAAAATCTTTCTCTAGTTTCTCTAGTTTCTCATGGTATCTATCGGTTCGATCCAAGGGAATTGAAGGTTTTCAACACAAATTGTTCTGCAACATCTTTCATCCATACTCTTTTCAGGCAGATCTGTGAATCACACAAATTTTTCATCAATATTTTTTTCAGATTTCTCTATTTCTTGACTGATTTAGGTCAAAAATTTTAACAAATTTTTTGGATACAGTTTTATCAATCGGCTCTTTGGTTATCGTATGTCAACAATAGTTTACACCAGAAGACGTAGTATGGCTTCTTCTTCCGCTGCTTCAGAGGGTAATTTTACTCTACCTTTCTCTAATATTGGAAATTTTGTTTCAGCAAAGTTAGATTCAACAAATTTTTTGCTATGGCGTGATCAATTCGAATCTATTCTATATTCTACCTCTTTGTTTGGTTATGTTAATGGTGAAGAATCAGAACCCTCCAAGGAAATTTTTATTAATGGTGTTCTTGCTCTCAATCCAAAATGGGTTTATTGGAAAAAGGCTGATTCTTTTGTTATGAGTTGTTTGAAGGCTACTCTCACACCGTCTGTTTCTGGGGATGTGTTGGGTTTATCTACTGCACGAGACATATGGTTATATCTTGAAGTTAGTTTCAAAAATCAGTTTATGGCACGCAAGAGTCTACTCAGGAATCAATTATATGGGTGCAAGAAAGGTAATTCTTCAATTCTTGTTTATCTACAGAGTATAAAGACAATTGCTGATGCTCTAGCTGCCATAGGAGAGAAAGTAAATGATTCTGACCTGGTAATGCACGTATTGAATGGTCTAGGAAGGGAATTTGATAATTTTGTTATCTCTGCTCAAAATAGAGAAGTATCTTTCACATTTGCAGAATTAAAACCTAGGTTACTTAATCATGAGCAATGGTTGCTTGCACAACATCAAGATACAAATATGCTTTTTGATGCACAACAACCATCTGGTTTCTATTCAAGATCAGTGAACAATATATGGTAATTCTGGTAATGGGTTTGGTAGAGGCAAAGGAAAGAATTCAGTAAATGGTGGTTATAATAATAATAAGAATGTGCAACATTTTAAGTCCAATGGGAATTCTTCTGATGGCTATAGACCAAATAATGGTTCTTATGTTGGTTCATCTGGTTCTTCTAGTAATTCCAATGGTAGGAGGGATTTCTCACAGATTGAATGTCAAATTTGTCGAAAAAGAGGTCACTATGCTAGCAGGTGCCATTTTCGTTACTATCCTCCATCTACTTCAAATACTGGTTCAGCTAATACAGCACAACAACAGCAGGCTTTTACTTCTATAAGTGAAGATATGCATCATTCAACTTTTACAGCTCCATCAACATCTGAGATTCCACATTGGTTAGCTGATTCTGGTGCCACTGCTCATATGACCGGCAATGAGGAGCTTCTTCAACATACTTCTTCTTATAAAGGCAAAGAACATGTTCAAGTTGGTAATGGTAAGTCTCTGAAAATAACTTCAACTGGAACATCTATTATTGACACTCCTAAAACTAGTTTTAGGCTCAACACTGTTCTTTTGGTTCCGGACATGAAGCATAACTTACTTTCTGTAGCTAAGTTTACAAAAGACAATTCTTGTTACTTTAAGCTTTATCCTTATGGGTATGAGATTAGAGACTTATCATCTGATATGTTGCTTGCTAGAGGGACTGTAGTTAACAATTTGTATCCCATTAATAAAACTTTCATTTCATCCCATATTCCTTTTTGTTTGACTGCTTCTTTAAAAGCTCCTTCTCATCTTTGGCATGATAGGTTAGGTCATCCATCAAGTAATATTATTCAAAAGTTGCATTCTTCCAAACAAATTGTTTTAACTTCTCCTCAGTCTTCCTCTTTATGTCATCCTTGTCAGTTGGCCAAGAGTAAACAACTTCCTTTTCATTTGTCTTCTTCTCATGAACAAAAACCTCTCTCCTTAATTCACTGTGATGTTTGGGGTCCAACTATTCCATCTTTAAATGGTTATAGATATTATATTGTTTTTATTGACGATTTTAGTAGGTTTCATTGGATTTATCCAATGGAACTGAAAACAGATGCTGTTCAATGTTTTGTACACTTTAAAACTCATACTAAGAATCAGTTTTCCACCAAAATTATTTCTTTTCAAGTTGATGGTGCAGCAGAACTTGTTAAGGGAGTTTTCAAAAATGTTTTAGATCAAAGTGGTATTACTGTTCGAATTTCTTGTCCTAAAACACCTCAGCAAAATGGTCTTGCTGAGAGAAAGCATAGACATATAACTGAGATGGGGAACACACTTTTATTCAATGCTTTTTGTCCAAAAGAGATGTGGTATGATGCTTATCTCACAGCCACTTATCTTATAAACAGGACACCAACTAGACTTTTACAATATAAATCTCCTTTTGAAGTTCTTTTTGGTACAGCTCCAGATTATTCTATTTTAAAAGTTTTTGGTACTATTTGTTACCCTCATTTGGCTCATATTAGAAATGATAAATTGTCCCCAAAGTCTGTTAAGTGCATTTTTTTGGGTTACAGTCCTTTGCACAAGGGTTACAAGTGCTATAATACTGTTACTAAGAAATCTTATGTTTCTAGAAATGTTATTTTTGATGAGTCAAATTTTTATTTCTCAAATCCTGTGCCTCCAATTTTAGATTCTACATCTACTGATGTTTCTTCTATTTCTAATTCTTTACCTATTCATGATTCCATTACTTCTGATAGGGATAATTCTACTACCACTATGGTTACAAGATCAAAAACAGGCATTTCCAAATCCAAAATTTTTCCTGATTTTGTGTCTCATGTTTCTGTAAAACATCCTATTTCCTCTTCATATGCATCTTTGTTAACTACAGTCATTGAACCTAAGACTTTTAAGCAAGCAATCACAGATCCTAAGTGGCAATTTTCTATGAAAGATGAGTATACAGCATTACGAGATAATGATACTTGGGACTATGTAGCTCCAGAGCCACACATGAATATTTTGGGTTCAAAGTGGGTATACAAAGTTAAACAAAAGTCAGATGGTACTATTGACAGACTTAAGTCTAGATTGGTTGCTAAGGGATATAACCAGCAGGATGGTATTGATTATAATGAGACCTTTAGTCCAGTTGTCAAGTGTACTACTGTGAGAGTTGTTTTGTGTATGGCTATCTTCTATGATTGGCAGATTAGACAGTTGGATGTCAGTAATGCGTTTCTTCATGGATATTTAGATGAGGATGTTTATATGTCACAGCCACAGGGTTTTACTAATCCAGATTATCCTTCAAATTATGTATGCAAACTTAAGAAGAGCTTGTATGGATTGAAACAAGCTCCTAGAGCATGGTTTCACAGATTTAGCACTTTTCTCTGTTCAAATGGTTTTAAGAAGTCTATTTCTGACAATTCTATGTTTGTGTTTACTTCAGAGCATGACATGCTTGTTTTGTTATTATATGTGGATGACATTTTGTTAACTGGTAGCTCCCCTGCTTTAATTGATTCTTTGATTTCTTCTCTTAAGAAAGAATTTGCCATGAAGGAGTTAGGTGATTTGTCATATTTTTTAGGCATTGAAGCTGTCAGAAGTAGAGACTCTTTATTATTGACACAGAAAAAGTATACTTTAGAATTGCTCACAAAGGCAAATATGTTGGAGAGTAAACCCTGTGATACTCCTGTGGTAAAAGGTGCAAGAGTGTCAGTTCATGATGGAAATAAATTAGCTGATCCAAGTGAATATAGAACAATTGTTGGTAGCTTACAGTATTTGACAGTTACAAGGCCAGATATCTGTTTTGGAGTAAATTATGTCTCCCAGTTTATGCATGCTCCATCAGATGCACATATGCAATTAGTTAAAAGAATACTTAGATATTTGAAAGGTACAGTTGGGCTAGGAATAACTTTAAGAAGGGATCATTTACATCAGTTAAAGGCATACACAGATTCTGATTGGGCAGGATGCCCAGATACAAGGCGATCAACTTCTGGCTATGTTGTTTTTCTGGGTAACAATTTAATTTCTTGGTCCTCTAAAAAGCAGCCAACTGTGTCCAAATCCTCTGCTGAGGCTGAGTATAAGTGTCTTTCAGTTGCATCTGCAGAATTAAAGTGGCTTTCAGATTTATTGTCAGAGTTACAAGTTTCTATTTCTACACCAACATTACTTCTTTGTGACAATACCAGTGCTTTGTCTTTAGCATCTAATCCGGTTTTTCATGCTAGGACCAAGCACATAGAAATTCAATATCATACAATCAGAGAGCTGGTGGAGCAAGGATTTGTGCAGCTTCAACATGTGCCTAGTGAAGAACAAGTTGCTGATATTTTTACCAAGGGGCTTTGTGCTCCTACTTTTTCAAGATTGCTGAGAAGATTGATAGATACAACAGTGCAGTAACTTTGACAGAGTTCTGTGTTTTTTCTGCAACTTATCAGTTTGTGTGTTTATGTTGTTCTTTTTACTTTGTCAGATTTTTGGTTTTTCTGTTCTTATTAGACACTGTAAGTGTGTCAATAGTTTGTGTGTCTAGCTCTTTCAAACTGTTTAGTTTACCTCATAACAGTTTGAGGGGGTGTATTAGACACTGTAAGTGTGTCAATAGTTTGTGTGTCTAGTCAATAGTAGTCAGTAGTTGACTTGACTATTGTGGTCATATAAAGTTTGTAAGAAAACACTGAAGAAGATAACTTGGACGATTATTGAATAATAAAATCTTTCTCTAGTTTCTCTAGTTTCTCAATAATGAGAGAGGAAGATGGGGGCAACAGAAGTCGCAGCCTTGAATTTGGACGTTTGTAAAGCAGCCAAGCCGAGTAAAACTATTTTAACAGCCTAATGACACGTGCAGAATCATACTTAGCAGCCTATGAGTATCCTTACTTTTTTTTTTCTTTAAATGTTTTTTGAACACCTGCTGACCATGCGTCAGTAACACGTGGAGTGACTAGTTGTATGTGGTGAGAGGCACCAACTGTTCTTTATACGGGACACCCTGCTAAATTACCGAATTGTTGATATTTCATTTTTACAATTTTTTTTATTATGCGGGCATTCTCGCGAGCATAAAAGAAAATGACGCGCGTCGTAGAGGATTTAGAAATGGAAATGGCCTAGAATCGGCCGGGAACAATCAGATTATAGGTAAAATTTGATCGGGATCGGAGTACGGCGAGTTAAAACAGTATACCAGTTGAATTTTACAATTTCACTTTATAAATTTACAAGTCCAATTCCGTGTCATTATGAGGAATTAAATTTTGAGTATAAAATTCAGTTTTGTGTCAATTATTTCGGTCGGCCGTCCCACCGTGGCAGCGGTCATCTAGTTAGCAGTGTAATGACATATTTTTGCGTCTAGTTTGATCTTATTAATTCTCTCATTTGTTAATGCTAGTCATCAGGGTCGACATTTGAACAAGGAATCATCTAAGTAACAAATAGTCGTTGTCGGGACGACAACAATATACTCTGCTGACTAAAAAGTAGTCGGCAAGGTTGTATTCAAATAGCATGCCAGCGAATAAGAAAATGGAACACGGGATACACGAAGATTTTCCACACTATTAGTCGGAAAGGTCGATAGTCTTTAAAGTGTCGACTGATACTCAGTCGGCAAGGTTGTATTCAAATAACTTTCCGGCATTATAACTACATGGGACATAGGAAAGAAATTTCATGACCTTAACCGGCAGGTTGGGAATTTCAAAAGCCAACGACTAACGAAACTACATTTAGTCGGCAAGGTTTTAAGGTTGAATACTTTGCCGACACTGTAAATGCCACTTCCAGATAAGAAATACCTGCATGATATTCAACCTAGGAAGATAACAACATTCTAGATATGAAAAGCTGATAGGGTCATGCATAAGAAAGCCTGCCGGCTTAGTAATTGCAGATTCACAAATTCGATGTTTCTAACCTAATTCGACATACAAACATAAAATTGGAATACTGGAGTGAATTTAAGTAGTCCCTTACTTTCTCAATCACGTCATTTTTTCAGTTTCACCGTGTCAATAATTTCTTCTTCAACGGTTTTTTTTAGGAAAAATAGTCAAAATGCCCCAATTTAGATGCCACGGTTGGAAAAATGCCCCAATATTTGAAACAAAGTTAAAATGCCCGGAAACGGCGCGGGTTATAACCCCAAAGGTGTCACTATCCATGTACAAAAACCCCAACAAAACAAATTGTTCACAAAAACCCCATTTAACATAAACTGTCTATATTAACCTTCTAGTTTAAATCACCCCAATAAAAATAAAAACAACCCCACCTTTAATTTTAAATCACTCCAACAAAAATAAAAATCAACCCCACCATTAATTTCTATTATATTATCACCACCACAAAATAACCCCACCAGCAGAACCACCACTGTGCCGCCACCACTGACCACCGCCAACGCCAACCACCACCGAGCCGCCGCCGCCAACCACCACCGCGCCACCACCATCGATAATTACCACCGCGTCGCCGCCGCCGCCAACCACCACCGCGCCACCACCACCGATAATTACCACCGCGTCGCCGCCGTCGCCAACCACCACTACCACCTCGCCACCACCACCACCACCGCCAACCAATACGTCGCCACCACCACCATCCCCGAAAAACACCACCGCGACACCGCCGACCACCACTATCGCCAACCACCACCAGCAGCAACAACACCATTATCGCCGACCACCACCGCCGACCAGAAAAAAAAATGATGAAACCAAACAGAAACAAATGATGAAACCAAACAGAAAAATGATGAAACCAAAAATAAAAAATGATGAAACCAAAATTGGTTTCACCAAAACTAGATGAAACCTAATTAGGTTTCATCATTTTTCCACATATTGTCATTTCACCAACACAGCTTCAATGATGAAACCAAAATTGGTTTCACCAAAACTTGATGAAACCTAATTATGTTTCTTAACTCCAAGCGTTGCTTATACTCATATTCAGTACCAAACGCACCACCTGCGACTCGGTCACCTCTTTCCACTGCGGTTTAAGCTCAACCTTAACTCAAGCTTCAATACCAAATGCAAAACATTCCACCGCCGTCATTTGGTATCTCTTCTGCCTCGATCCATGCCAAGAACCATCTCCTACTACAACTTTGTTTGAGCTGCATTAGGTGACTTATCAAGTCCAAATGCTCCATAACATTACTGAGATACCAGTCAGAACTTCATTCACCACAGATAACTCAACCACATATACCACCCCTCTACACAGCATCACAAAACCTCCATCTGAACTGCGGTCTCACACCTCCAGTTCTCCGCAATGCAATCAACATCACCGCATCTTCTCAATGCAATTCAATTTCTGACTCCATGTGTTCTGCAATTCACAACACACAACCTAGGCATACATCTATTCATCTTGTAACTTGAACTTCGCCATTTCCCGACTTTATCACCTGCAACACAATTACAAAGACCAACACCGATAACCTGCAAAATGCCATTAGCCATAACAACTATCCATGAATCACCCGAACAAAACATACCATTCACAATTGCATTTCGAGTTCGGTGCAATCTGTTCATCCAATACACCCCGAGGATCGAGCAATTTAACCGCCGCCTCGTAATTCGAACTCAACTACAAAACCCATTTCAATTTCACCAGAGCAACACCAATCTTCACAAATCAATTCCTCTCAGCTTCTCAATCAAATCTGAAACACATATTCACTACAAACCCCAACTTCAATTTATGTTAAAACCCATTCTAACAAATTAACCATTGAGATTTAATAAAAAATCACCACAGAAAATTGGTGGTGAACGAGAAAGAAAAGAGAAAGAAAAACGAGATCGACGAAATCCCTAATCGATGAAATCCCTAATTGATTTACCTTTTCTGTGAAGTCCGATTTCAATAATCGATTCAACAACAGCTCCTCAGAGATGAAGACCGACAACCCTAAACCACCACGGAGGTGTTGCTGCTGGTGTTCGTGGGGATCTATTGGTGCTGCTGGTGGTGATTGTGGTGCAGAGAAGGAGACGAAGAAAGAAGAAAAAAGAAAAAGAAATTGGAGAAGAAGAAAAAGAGAAGGTAAAGGGTATGTTTGGCTTTTTAAAAAATAACAAAAACTAAATTTACTTATTATTATTTGACCTGGGGTTTTTGTGCCACTTTTTAATCAAATGGTTTTCATTTATTAAAAGTAATATGGCTGGATTTTTTGTACCACAAGTTTGGTCACCTTGGGTTTTTATGACTAGTTTTGGCCCGGAAATGTTATATATAACAGAAGGAGACGTTAATGGTCAACATTGGGGCATTTTGACCAGTCAACGGTTGTATAAAATGTCATATATACCCTTTCACCCAATCATCTTAAAACGACACGTGTAAATTTACGTAACACGTGGCATCCAGAGAGGGAGACACGTGTCACATTGAAATACCATTTTTACCCTTTGTTTTGTTGTTATTTTCGTCGATACCTGGCCGAATTAAATTACGACACTGACGTGGCCGCCAGCAACACCTGCTTCTGATCTAGCTCACGTACATGTGCAGAATAAAGGAATATTCGTTGAATATTTGGTCCATTTGACAGACGTGTAGGCGGCACATGTGCAGATTTAATTAAATCTTTTAACGAACGGTCCAAAATTAACCACGTGTAATCAGATGTGATGATCTTCACGTGATGCTCCTTATTTCTTCGCAACTGACCTGCAATCACAAACAAAAAAGAAAAAAGAAAAAAAGAGAGAGAGAAATGGATCGAGAGTGGGAGAAGAGATAGAGATCAGGAGAGTTTGAGATCTAGAGAGAAATTTAACGATGAGTTGATCCATCGCCGTTGACGGTGGTGGTTGAGTTTTTGGAAAAGAGGTCTTCTTCTATTGTCAAAACGAGTAAGTAATCAAAACTTTTGGCTGTTTTTTTTTTTTTTTTTTTTTTTTTTTTTTTTTTTTTTGTGTGTTTTTGTGTGTTTTTTTGAAAATAGGGTTTGTGAAATTGAGGATTTTGAATTTAGGGTTTGTTTTTTTTTTTTTCCTTTTCTGAAATTAGACTGCAGCATGGAATTAAAATATGAAATGTTTGATGTTTTTATTAATTGTAATTCCAAGATTAAAGATTATTCTTCCAGTAGAAATCAGGGGTTTTATGGAAATTGGGTATGCATGACATTGGGTATGAATGGGTACTAATGAGAAAATCCTAATGGTTTGCAAAATTGTAGTGTAAGAGCAGATTGTGGTATAATTAGGATTTTTATGGTGTTTCATAATTTTGGTGCTAAGAGAATGAGTGTCAGCCTACACTGGTTTGCCTGTGAGTTCAATTTGAGACAGGGAATTGAAATTCATTGTGATACTGCCAGTGATCGGAATCTCCTATTTGTGCTATGTTTGGTGCTATGTTTAGAGGAGTTCGGATCTTCCATGTGAATGTGAAAGACTGGTCCTACCTATTTAATGGGTGTGATTTTGTTTGTTGAGAGGACTTGTGACTGTCTTGAATTAAACTGTTTGGAGTTGATTTTGTGGGTAGATTTTTTATTTTTTTTAAGCATGCATTTTATTAGATTAAACTGAGGTTGTACATGGGTATGTTATGCCCATAGAGTCTGCTATTACAATAGAATTTATAGGTGGCGGTATTACAATAATCTCACACTTTCATTATCACTCTTACTTTTCAGCGGGTAACTATGTCGTGGTACACAGATACTCAGTGGTTTATAGTATATGGTACTGATTCGCAGTTTTACATGCGTAGAGTTACGAAAGAATACGGTAGCAGCCCTATTGGTGGAAGCGATTTGAAAGAGTACGAATTGTTAAGTTTCTCTAAACATCTCTCTTTGGGAAATAATAAAGAGAGCGATTTCGACGCTTTCAAGGCTTCCTTGAAATCTGGGAATAGTGGGAATCAGAAGTACATAAACTCTCAAGGTTTTGTGATTAACTTAAGTAGTGGCACAGGTACGTGGACACGGGAGGAACAAAATTCGCCTTTCTGGAGTCTACCTGGTATTACGAAACAAAAATCATTTACAGAACTGTTGGCTGACAAACAAGCTCTTGAAGGAAAAGTTTCCGACTTAGAAGGGAAAATTTCCTCTCTTCATGATGAAGTCAACAACAACAAAGTCGAGAAAGAATCTCTAGATAAAAGAGTTTTCGATTTAGAATCAGAAAACTCCATCCTTAGAGATGAAGTCAACAACAACAAGAAAGACAAAGAAGCTAAAGATGAAAGAGTTTTATTTTTAGAAGCCGAAATCTCCAATCTTAGAGCTGAAGTTGATAGACAGAGGGATGAGAAAATACTTGCCGGTCTAGAAGCTCTAGAAAAACAAGTTTCAGATTTAACATCAAAACTTGTTCAGTGTTGTGGTGGTGCTACAGAAGGTGGACCGTCGGTTGAGGAACCATGGATCACTATTCAAACAGTTCCTAGCAACTAGGTCCCCTTCAAGGAACTCGATGTTCAAGCAAACTTTTTTTATCGAGGAATATATCCTATAGTGGTTGTCAACATTGAAGAGTTGACTCCGAACAGGGAAGAGGCGAGGTTCGATCCGGACGTTTGGAGTTTGTATACAAATGCTGGAATTAGTTATGCAGCTCGTAAGCCATTTCCCTCTGAGATGTCAGTCGATGACCACAAGACATGTTGATATGTTTCCAATTGATTTTCATATGTGTTTTGTTAATTTTCGTGCAATTGGTAAGGTTGGAGCTTGTAAAGTCTATTCGGACTTGTATTATCCCTTTGGGTTCATTTGAATTTATGTTTGTCTGCTTGGAACTTATGATTAAGTTTTCCTTTTGAGTTCACTGATTTGACTTCATTGTTATTCGAAACTGGGAAAGGTTATACTCAATTTACAATAAAGTGGCGTCCTTTTGACCACCGGACATTGGCACTATAAAAAAAAAATCGGATCAGGATCAGTGTCTACTAAGCCGATTCATCGCTTTGGATCTTCTGACTCAGTTGAACTTTTTATTTTTTTCTTTAACAGCATTTATATCCAAGCCAGATAGACGTCCAAGAAAGCAAACATAGAACTGTTAAATGGGCAGAAACTTAATCATATTCAATTACAACTGCAACCCTTCTTGAATTTCTATCGAAGATGTTTCGTGCTTGATGGATTTTTGAGATTCATCCATCAAACACCCATATTGACCTCAAAATCTACTTACTTTACCTAAGTCAGTGTTACCCTAATTCATACAGCTTTTCCTATAATAAAACCTACCGAAAGAAGAAATAAAAAGAAAAGATCTCTAACCCGAACCCTTCCGTTATACGTACAACTTACTACGTCCTTTGTCAATTTTCTACAGTTACAGCCCGCTCCACTTGTTAGTTCCAATTGTTGTTTACATCCGGAGGTTGCCCACCTTGATAGGACACACCTCCACTTCGTGGCAGAGCGTTCATTCTGTACTCTGCATGTATCTCTCCCTTCGCATATCCTCTTTTAATTCATTACGCATCCATTCCTCACAGGAACCGGATTGAACAGCTTTTCCATTGATGGAAGGCCTCCCTGCTGAATAAAGCCAATAGTAGAAAAGCATAGAACAATAAGTCATAACAAACTAAAATTTGATGTTTGTTGCAAAATATACTCAAACATGACACTTATAGTGCTCTCCGGACAGTCATTAAAAAATATATAGCATATATGACTCCGTACTGCTACTTTAAGGAACCCAACACAGAGCATTAGTTAGTCCAGCATCAAGACATGTCAGGTTTAACACTGTGCGGCCTGTGCTTAAGAAGTCAGTTCAAAATACAAACTGGATATGCATGCACACAGATGTTTGTTTGATACTGCTGAATCATATAATAGAAATGTGCATTTGTGAAAGCCTTGCTCAAAAAGAATTTGATACACAACCAACGAAATGAAGCAGAGAAAACATATACAGATGAAGAAACATGCACCTCCATTTTTTTGATCATCAAAGTAAGAAGCAGGTTCAACCCAGCGCACTCCTTGCAATTCTGCACATGTTGTCAACAGAAAATGAAACTGACTGTATACAAAAGATAGGATCCGGAAAGGATTTAAATAGACATACAAATGGTTACCAACTTTGAAACAAACAAAAGAACAAACACCGGCGGTGACAATACCTTCGATCTTGTTTGCCAGTTCTTCTGAAAAGGCTCCAAAAGCAAAGTAGTATCCATCATAGCACGAGTATATTCTAATCCTTGATTCCTCTTCACTATACATAGCCACCAAACCAGCACTTAAATAATGAACTTTCAGATCCTGATACTGATCTCATTTTTGAAGCATAATGTGAAGACCCATTCAAGGATATCAAATGTAATTGTATAAATAATATGAAAAAGTCAATTTCACGAAAATTAAACTTGGAGAAATGTCCTAGCAGTCATTCCCAAACACCCATAGATAGAATTCCTGGCTTCGCTGATTGCTAAGATACTACTTTTCTTTGCCTTGTTAATGCTCATCAACTACTTCATTTTAAATTTTAAGACAAGGATCGGGCAGTAGGCCTACAATATTACAGTTGGAGAAAGTAAATTGCTATCTTCCTTCTGCCAAAGTATTGTACTTCGTCAAGTTTGTATTCGCAATACTGGTACTCAGTATTGTTGTACGTAAGAATTAAATTAAAAGTGAGTGAATAACATAAAAAACCTGAGTACCCCTCTTAGAAATTAACACTTTGCAAGCAGAGACCCCATAAAATCTCTTCTCAGGTTTTAAAACTCAAGCTAAACAATAAGAATTAACACCGACTAAAAAGCATACTGTTACTTAGGCCAGGAGAAATGCACTAAATTGTACTAATGACGCATTTAAGAGATGAAACACCGAACACTTGAATATATAGGGAGAATATTAGAGTTATCTCTTCCCGTACACATCCATAAGTTTAAAATCGCATTGCACAGATACATATTAGTAAAGTAAGTACAAATACTTCGGTAAACAGATACTACAATTGAAGCATATCATCTATAGTAGTATTGATACACCTCTCCTTAGACAACCTCATGTGCAATCTCTCAGTTAAACCAATATATTCAGCAAATATGCCTCTTCAACATATTTGGTCCTCTTTACCAGAAATCTCAGTATCCAAAAATTACTCATGAGAGACACTTTGAATTCAGGTATTTGATAGTCAAAAGGGATAAAAAAAACAACTACAAATGTGAATACGGCAATTCGCATTCTGCAAACCAATATTTACATGGAAATGTCTGACCTCAGAAGTTAATGGTGTCTAGACAATAGCAAGAACCGCACATTCATTCCAAGATAATACACCCCGTATCTCATCTATACGCCAATAATCAAATTATGCCAAGAAAATAATGCACGAATCTATAACCATAAGGCATTGAAGAGATAAAACCTAGACACTTAAGTGTATATGCCCAATTAACCCCACACTCGAACAACTAAACCCTATCTCAAGAAAACAATATATCTGCACCAAAAATCGTGTGAAGAGACGTACTATTTGCTGAGCATTAGATTCATCTTTCTCCATGTTTAACATCACATGCCATTAATACAAACCAATAACATATCTAAATTCTTGGAGCAATTTGCTGACAAACAAAAACAAAGTGTATCAAATCCCGTAAGCACACATCCTATTTGCTAAGTATTGGACATATCTCGTTCAGGAAGAGTGATACTTCAGTTTTTCAATTTGGCCAATTTTCCGTATATATTGAAATTTATAATGCAAGTTGAAATACAAATCCATAGAAAACAAAATCAGTGAAATATGTATACCTTTCGATGATATCCGTTAGAGTATTAAAAAATCTAACAATAATTTCAGGATCTCCTTCAGGTAATCTTATAAGCATAATCCAACATTCAAAATCAAAATCTTCCGGTACTGTATTCACTTCAGGCGGATGATTATTGTTTGGTTTTGGATCACTCACTGATGATGATGTTGTTGTAGTGAACATACTTTTCAAAGTAGTGGCAGCAGGAAGAATTGTTTTTGTTGATGGAAATCGATTTGTGAACTCAGTTAGGGCAATTACAGGACGAAGACCACGAGATAGATTAGAAGAAGGGGAAGAAAATGATCGAAAAACAGAAGAAGAAGATGGGAATGATTTGATCAGAGCTCCTCCTCTTCTACAGAGAGCCATCGCCATTGTTTTGGAACCGTAGAGGAATTTGGAGAAATGATTTCGATTTCTACTGCTGAGCTGAGCCAACAAGGGTTTAAGAAAGAAATTGGGAAAGGTTATACTCAATTTACAATATTGTCCCCAGTGAATCGGATTAAGATCGGTAGTTCTTAACCGTATTTACTATTAAGTATCAATTTTGGATGGGCTGACTCAGTCCTGGATCACTTTGGATCGGACCAATCGTAACGATCTTAGGCTAAGGCTGAGTTTGGTAATGCTTTTATTTTTCCAAAAGCACTTTCAAAACCTATATATGTCAATAATTTTTGAAATTAGTGTTTGGTAAAAAAAATCAAAGTGCTTTTTACCCAAAGCACTTCCCAAATTCCTCAATTTCCAAAAGCTGGGGAGGAGGAGCTTTTAAAAGCTAAAAAAGCATAAGCTTTGGTCCCACCTAAATTTAATGCATGATTTATTTTTTTTGTTCCTATTTTATTTTAAAAATGACAAAAATTACCCTTAAATTATATACAATCAGTTTTTTATTTCTTATATTTTAGTCTTTATGGAAATATATTTAAGACTTGGTCTTTAAATATTATTATTTCGCAATTTCTATAGGATCGCGCGAGAATGTTCTCGGCGAAGCCAGGGCAAGGTTACTGAGCACTTGCTGAACGAGTTCGTCCCAGAGAAAAAGAAGTTGTATACGCCTGCAACCTTCGTGGAGAATTATTGGTGTCAACAGCCCGATACCTTCGAGGGCTTTGGAGTTGGGATTTCTAGGTCTCGGAAACCTCTCCGAGGTCCTCCTCTTATGTCCGATTTGGATCCTCCCAATCCTAGGAGAATGGGGACTGATGCTACCCAACGAGGCATATGTAATGTCAAGAGAAATACGCTATTGGTCGAAATCAGATAGTACCGCCGGAAGCATGCGAAGTCACGGAAAGTACAACCCAGGTCAAGTCATGCTCTATCATGGAAATACGCTCGCAACCAAGGGAGGAATATTTTCACACGGCCACAAAAGGGAAAGGCAACCTTGAAGCTAGGTTTTCACGAGAGGAAAACTAATAACGGCAACTTACTCATGCACCCATGTTTTGTATAATACTTGGTTTTCTTACTATCGGCATGGCGACTAATATTGCTATGATACTGCTAGCAAGGAAGAATCACTCATACAAAAAAAAAAAAAATTACGGGTTCATGGAGAGTTAATCTACGGCTAGGGCTTGCACCGACAAAAGAAAAAGAGAAAAAAGAAGCGTTGGAGTACATACCTGGAATGTTAGCTCGTTTTACTGCTACCACTCTTCCGCTAGCACAAAGACGTGAGAACAAAGATAAAAAATAAAATAAAAGGAGAACAACCCTTTTATAGGAGTAATATTCTTTTGAAGTTCGAATAAGGAAAGGATTCCCTATTTTAAGCCACGAATAAGAAAAGGCAATCGGGCCCGCAAGGATAAGTCTCACGATGCCCAAAAGTCCGCGCCATGCCTTACCTCACGATACCCCAGTAATCCGCGCCACGCCAGCGTCCAAGTCGCGCCCGCGCCGAGCCAAGCCACCCCCGCCGAGGCAAGCCAAGCCGTGCCCGAGCCAAGCAGCGCCCAATCCACACCAAGCCGGTGAGTTTCTCCATTCCACTTTTCCTCAAATGAGAGAAAAACAAGGCTCTCGCTCACAAAATAAAGTAATTTATCGTTTTTTCCTAAAAGAAACAGTCTTTCCCGGAAACCAAAAAAAAAAAAACCCTCGACTAAGAGCTTCTCCAATGGAATGTGTGTGGGGGAAAAAGTCTTCATCCACGTAGGATACAAATCCATATTTCCAAAAATCTTTCTTCAATCCTAACCTCTTCAACAAACTTGGAGATCACCGGGCCTACGGCCCGGCTCAACCTCTTCAATTGATATATGTTGTATGGCCTATGTTTGCACTCATAGAGGCAAGTAAAACTCTAGACTCAATGAGGCAAGTAAAACTCTAGATAGCATCCTTAAATACACTCATTAACTAATTTGTTTGTATGATTTTATTTTATTTCAGTTTCAGAGATGATGCACATGATGAAATCTAGAGTTGATGTATTCATAGGCTACTGATGAAATCTTAAGATAAAGTAGCAATAAGAATTTTGATAGGGGTTTTGAAGTTATAGATTGAATAATTAAATAAAAGATGATCAGGATTCAAGAGGTTACCATAACATCTTTGGACTCATAATAGATGAAGCCAACGTAACTAATTAGAATTCCAACATGGATCCGTCTCCAAAACCGAGAATTCTTAATAAACTACTAAAGAATCCCATTTCTTTCAATTAATTCCAGACCCAAATCAAATGCATACAGACTACAGAGTGATCCAATCAGTTTATATTGGAACAACGTAACAACTTCAGGAAAGTTACGGTTCTAGAATTCTGTTATACATAGAAGTCTTTGTAACTTAGGAAACTTAGTATACTTGTATTGCAAGTAACTCAACAAGTCGTACATATATATATATACGTAGCACTCTTGTACTTTGTATTCATTCAACTAAGGAATCAATAATTCAATCAAACCTTATTTTATCTTCTCTTCTAACCATGGTCTGTTAAATAACCCAAACCTAAATCTCAACTTGGTATCATCCTGGTTGTGATCTTCATGTCTTCCGCAGCCTCTTCTGTTTTTACAATTTCAACTGTTCTTCAATCTTCTCAATCTATGATGGCTTCCTCTGTTTTCACACAACCTCATCATATCATCACTGTCAAACTCGATGAAACCAATTACTCCATTTGGCCTGCTCAATTTTTACCCTATCTTCAGGGATATGAACTTGATGGTTATGTTACTGGTGACAAACCTTGTCCATCTGCGACTCTTGAAAACTCTGAAAACCCTAACCCTAAATATGCTCATTGGCTCAAACAAGATCGCATTCTTTTAGGATGGATCTTCTCTTCTCTAACCCCTGTCGTACTACGAAAAGTTCATCGTCTTACCTCTTCTTATGAAGTTTGGTCCTCCCTGGAATCTTTGTTTGCTTTTAAATCTGATGTACACATTCACCATCTTCAATGTGAGCTCCGTGCACTGAAGAAAGGGTCTCTTTCTATGAGAGCCTATATTGATCGATCTCGTGACCTTGTTGATGACCTTTGCTGTCACGATACTATTGTGACTAACACTCGAGTTACGTCCACCGTATTCTAGCCTCTGTTTGGACTCCTCGTATGATGCTATCGTAACTTCTCTCACCACCTCAATGGGAACTATGAAACTCGAAGATTTCATCACATACCTTCTCACCTTTGAACTACGTGTTGAACAACAAACAAAGGTACTGAATTTTACACTTGTTGTTGCTGCTGCTTCTCAGAATACTGGTCTCTTACCACGACCTAATACTGGCACCTCTAATGCTAGTGCTCGACAAAGTGATGTCTGTCAGTTATGTGACAAACCTGGACACCTCTATCATTTGTGCTGGAAGCGTTTTGATCGCAATTTCAAGCCACAACCTCCTCGACGCAATCAACCACAGTCATCTTCTCCTCGTGCTTATGCTGCTACAACACAAGGGTCCTCCTCCTATGCTCCGTGGGTACCTGACAGTGGGGCTACTGATCATATCACGAATGATCTAGCTAGATTGCATCCTTTTTCAGAATACATTGGTCCGGATGAAATAAAGATGGGTAATGGTTCTTCCATTCCAATTACTCATGTTGGTTCTTCGATACTAGGTACTCCGGGACGTAAGTTATATCTCAACAATACTTTATTTGCTCCTCAAATCTCCCATAATTTGTTATCAGTTTCTCGGCTTACTACTGATAATGATGTATTGTTTGAGTTTCACCCTGATTTTTATATTGTGAAGGATCGATGTACGGGGAAGGTTCTTCTGCGTGGAAATAGGGTTGGTGGTATCTATATTCTTGATAGTTCGAGCACTTCTACAACAAGTCTTGTTGGTGAACGTACTAGCTTGCAAAACTGGCATTCTAGATTAGGACATCCTATGATGCGAACTGTGCGTCATGTTATTTCTAAATTTTCTCTTCCCATATCTAGTAGAAAACTAAGTTTTTGTTCTTCTTGTCATGAACATCGAAGTCATAAGTTACCTTTCTCTTCTAGTAATACTATTTATTTGAATCCTCTTGATTTGATTGTCTCGGATGTTTGGGGTCCTTCTCATATTGTCTCTAATGATGGTTATCGATATTACATTATCTTTATTGATGCTTATTATCGTTTTACATGGATGTTTCCTCTTACTCATCAATCGGATGTTTACTCTATATTTCTTGTTTTTCAAAAACATGTTGAGAATCTCTTTAATCGCAAGATAAAGATTTTTCAATCTGATAATGCTCTTGAATATCGTAAGCTTACACCCTATCTTCAACAAAATGGGATTTTTCATCGATTTTCTTGTCCACACACCTCTGAGAAAAATGGATTGGTTGAACGTAGGCATCGTCACATTCGTGAAACTGGTCAAACATTATTGTCTACGACCTCTATACCAACTTCTTATTGGTACCTTCATCTGTTCTTGATAAAGCATCTCCGTATGAAGTTTTGTTTGGTTCCCCTCCTGACTACTCTTCTTTTCGAGTGTTTGGATGTCTTTTTTTTCCCCATCTTCGTCCTTAAAAAGCCCATAAGATGGATCCATCATCCTCACTCTGTGTATTCATTGGTTATAATCCACAACATAAAGGCTATAAGTGTCTTCATATTCCCACTGGTCGTGTATATGTTAGAAGGCATGTAGTTTTTGATGAGACCACCTTTCCTTTCGCGGCACCGGTTGAACCATCTCCAGCATCAACTTCCACTGATCAGGTGATATCTTCCCCTTTTCACATTATATCTTCTATCCCAGTGTCTGTTAGTTCAAGTTCGTCTTTACCAACTAATAATCAAGGAATAGAGATACCTGATGTGCATTCACCCTTACAACAAGATCAACCATCTGGAGATACTATTTTTCAGTCTACTTCGGTATCCCCTGCATCTACTTCTGCAGATATATTGTCGGACTCATCCTCATCATCTAATACCCAGGGAAATATTCAGTCTCAACAAAATTCTACAGTGCCAGCTAATTTGCAATCTTCTAATGCTCCAGTAATTCCGTCTCACCATATGGATACTCGAGCTAAAGATGGAATTTTTAAGCCAAATACCTCAAGGTATGCTCTTATCAGTGATTCACTTCTTGAACCGACGTGTTATTCTCAAGCTCAAGATGATCCTAACTGGCGTCAAGCATCTGATGATGAATATAATGCTTTACTCAAAAATGGTACCTGGATATTGGTGCCTTATCATCCTTCCATGAATCTGGTTGGTTGTAAATGGGTATATCGCATAAAACGCAAATCTGATGGTACAATTGAGCGGTTCAAAGCTCGACTTGTAGCTAACGGAAATCATCAACAGGAAGGTGTTGATTATAGTGAAACGTACAGTCCTGTGGTGAAACCTTGCACTATTCGTATTGTTCTCACTATGGCATTGTCTCATAATTGGTCTATTCATCAACTCGATGTTCAGAACGCGCTTTTGCATGGTAATCTTGAAGAAGAAGTCTACATGAAACAACCTCCAGGCTACACGGATCCTAATTTCCCAACTTATGTCGGTAAAATTCAAAAATCACTTTACGGACTTAAGCAAGCACCACGTTCCTGGTATCACAGACTCTGTGCTTTTTTGATTAAACTGGGGCTTACTGCTTTCAAATGTGATTCCTCACTGTTTATTCGACGGGATGCTACTGGCATTATTTTTCTTTTGGTCTACGTTGATGATATTCTTCTCACTGGATCCAATCCTGCAAGCTTGGATTCTATTCGTGCATCTCTACACGAAGAATTTGCAATTAAGGATCTCGGATCTTTGTCTTTCTTTCTTGGAATTGAAGCAACTCGTAACTCTTCGGGTTTGTTTCTTACACAAAAACAGTACACTCATGATCTTCTTATTCGAGCAAAAATGGATGGGGTTAAGCCAATTCAAACTCCAATGAGCACTTCTGGAGCTATCTCATCTGATCACAGTACTCTATTAACAGATGCAACAGAATACAGAAGTATAGTCGGAGCATTACAATACCTGACATTCACTCGTCCTGACATAGCTCATGCTGTCAATAAAGCTTGTCAATTCATGCATGCACCAACAGATTTTCATTGGGCATTGGTTAAACGCATATTAAGGTATCTTAAACATACTTCCACTTATGGAATTCTTCTCAAACCAGCTGATAATCTTCAGTTATCATTCACTGCCTACACTGATTCAGATTGGGCAGGTTCTTTAGAAGATCGGCGTTCTACCAGTGGATACTGCATCTATTTAGGTGGTAATATCATTTCTTGGAGTGCTCGTAAACAGAAGACAGTTTCTCGATCTAGCACTGAAGCTGAGTATCGTGGACTTGCAATTGCCACTGCTGAAATCATGTGGATTCAATCTCTTCTAAAAGAATTACAGATTTCTGCACAATCTCCACCCATTCTGTGGTGTGATAATCTCGGAGCAACCTATCTTACTGTCAATCCAGTCTTTCATGCTCGAACAAAGCATATAGAAATTGATTATCACTTTGTTCGTGATCAAGTTACTTTAAAACTTCTTGATGTTCGATTCGTTTCATCTAAAGATCAGATAGCAGATATATTCACCAAGCCACTCTCCAAGGATCGTTTCAATTCACTAAGATTCAAGCTTACTTTTCAAGATGACCCGTTACGCTTGCGGGAGGGTATTGGAACAACGTAACAACTTCAGGAAAGTTACGGTTCTAGAATTCTGTTATACATAGAAGTCTTTGTAACTTAGGAAACTTAGTATAGTTGTATTGCAAGTAACTCAACAAGTCGTACATATATATAAACGTAGCACTCTTGTACTTTGTATTCATTCAATTAAGGAATCAATAATTCAATCTAACCTTTTATTATCTTCTCTTCTAACCCTAGTCTGTTAAATAACCCAAACCTAAATCTCAACTGTTTATATTATATTAAAGAATAAATGGAAACAGGGTCATACAGGTTTAGCCTATAAGTCCTTTTTGTACACTCACTGCATTATTGCTCTTTCAACCCAGTACCATGTGTTCTTATTTTGGTAAATCTCCATGATAACCATTGTTGTCATCTTTAGGTGATCTTTCACTTAATACATAATATAAAAGCATTGCACCTCCTGCGGCTGCAGCCGTAGTCATTCTTTTACTTAATACATAATATAAAAGCATTGCAGCTCCTGATCGCTGCAGCCATAGCCATTCTCCACAAAAGTAAATTAAGATTAAATTAAATTCGAGAGATTTGGGTTAATGAAAGATTTATTTATTTTTTTGTGAAAAAGAGATTTCACTATTTGTTAGAAAATCGAAGAGAAAGTGAGAATCCAACTCATTACACCCACAGAGCCGAGCCACATAGGTAGGTCTAATGATGTGATGAGGAAAAATCACGGTTAGCTAAGGGTTTTCTTTTTTTTCGGTTACCTTAGGTTAACAGTTAACTTAACTGGGCCACATCATAATCTCTGCTGTCTGAAATTTTGAACGATCTCAACCGTCCTTTATCCATCATAGACACCACATTTCCTTAGAACATTGATGACTTATTTAGCTTTGCACTTAGTTCCAGAGTGTTGCAACCCACAGGAAGATGATCTGTTCATAGATGAAAATTTGAAAAATTCAAGAAGCTAATGAAGTATTTTGAGTGTTCAGTTTGGTTGTCCATCATCCCAGTTGGAACTAAATATTAGTCATTACCCGGTCTTTGGCTTGACAAGTTGTTTATTAATTACATCACTTGCTACATTTGATTGGGAGAAATTTGATTAATGTTTCCCATCATCCCTTATCCCTGTAAGTAGACAATTTCCGTTGATGGATGTTTCTGTCTGGTGGTCCTATAGAAACCTTCAAGTTGTTTCTGAAACTTTATTGGTTTGTTTCTCAACTATGTACATAACTAATTTTCCTTCTCATCAGTCGGCCACTAATAAACAACTTGATGCGAAGGATAAATGACTTAACATTACCCATTCCGCCATTAGAGTTGGATGTTTGAGAGTTACAGATTTTGTTAAATGTCTTAATTAATTTATTTGCACCTCTTCTATAATTGGATTATAGAGTTCTCATATGTATATTTCCATATGAGAATTCTAGCTAAGACTTGAGGAATCTTGTAGCAATGCATGTATACATACTTAGTTATCTGCTCTTGTCTACATACAAATCCCCAATATCTACGAGTAATTTTATCTCACCAGTAGATTATGATGAGCCTTCGGAACTTTCATTATGAAATTAAAAAACTACAACAGTATCAAATACAGAATCATTTATGAAAATCAACAACCAATTGAGATCGATAGTTCTCCGTTGTAAGCCGTCACTATTGCGACTACATAAGAGATTGCAAGTTGTTCGAGTTATGATGTTAGTTGGTGTGTCTTATGTCACTTTCCTGCTACTGATGTTGTCCAGTAATCTCACGTGCATCGATCAGTGGCTTAGAAATTAGAATCCTGCATCCTCTGCGACTTAATCTGTGCGTTCTTATGTCATTATTTAGATGCACTATCAATTTAGAATTACAATAGTTTAAATCCCATGATGCAAGGTTACAAACTTAGTCAGGAAGAAGAAAACAAACACAAAGATACAAAAAAAAAAAAAAAAAAAAAAAAAAATCATGGTGGCATGCAGTTATCTCCGGCACTGGACGTATGTAGACAGGACATTCTTTTTGGACCTCGCTAATTATCTCTGCAAAACTTATAATTATCTCTGCAAAACATATAATTTTCTGTGTAAATATGCAACAAAATCCAAAAAACAAAAACTTGTTAAGAGGGTTCCTATATATTAATTACAAAAAGACAGATTCTCATGCATGCTCAGCAAAATATGACCTGGCCGTCCTTGCAAACTAATGGTGGATCGAAAATATGAAACATTATTTCCACCTTTTCCGACCTCAAGACGCTGTAGAATCAACTTTCCATTCCCATTCAAAAGATAAAACAATGGATGAATAAATTGAACGATTCAACATTAACTGTATCATCTATATACATACGTATGTATAAAAGAAATATTTATATTCCAATTTTATATAGATTCCGTTGTTTTTCTGTGTCGAATGAAGATCCTTAGCTATCCTCTAATCTCTATAAATAACACCCCCTGAACCTCATGTCTCATCAAGAAAACACTCAAAACCAAGCACATACCTCCTTCACAAAATATTTCTTCCTTACATAAAATTTGTCCCTCCTATAGAGTAGTGTTGCACAAGCAGCCAATCATGAATTTCATAGTATTCTTAACCCTAGCCTTATTAATCCATGTCTCTCAAGCCCAAACCTCACCAGAAGACTTTCTAGCTCCACATAACGCAGCTCGTGCTGCGGTTAATGTTGCACCCTTGGTATGGCACGAAACTGTTGCAACCTATGCTCGCAACTACGCTAACCAAAGAGCCGTTGATTGTAAGCTTGTTCACTCTACCGGTGGACCATATGGTGAGAACCTTTCTTGGGGTAGTGGAGCCCTCAGTACAGCAGATGCTGTACGCCTATGGGTTGATGAGAAAAGTAATTATGATTACCAATCAAACACATGTCCAGGAGGAGTGTGTGGGCATTATACACAAGTAGTTTGGAGAAACTCTGTTTACCTAGGGTGTGCCAGTGTGACTTGTAATAACGGTGGTACTTTTGTCACCTGCAACTACTATCCACCAGGCAACGTCGTAGGACAACGTCCTTTCTAGCCATCTGATGAGACTCTTTCAGTCCGCCCAGAGTACCTGTAAGTACACTAATTTATCTCCATTGCCACGTGCGCTAACAGGGCCCACGTGGATGACATCACTCACAGGATGACACATAGGGGCATCCGTGGCACTCAGATAACGTGCCATCTGTCGAGACCAACGGTCAGAAATAAAGAGACACCCAAGATAGATGAGCCCCGCGTAGCACCCAAGGATGGCCTTAACCCATCACGAGGTAAGACGTAATCAACGGTCAGAGGTAATCCAACTGACATGGACATGACAAGGGGACTGACACCACCCGGCGTGGACTGGGACACCCCAACCACCCGCATTTAATGTAGCTCAGAGAATACGTGTCGAACGACCAGCGATGGAAACAAGGGTTGATCAGCGTGATGAACCGGGGTATAGTCGAAGCCGCGGAGTGACATAGAAGTCCGCGGATCACGCCCGCGTACAAGGCACAGAACACAAGAAGATAAGATCCCAACAACTCACTGACAGTGGGACCCACCGAGTTTAGCTATAAATATGTACCCCCCCCCCCCCTTTACTGGAGGGGGATCGGAAAAAAGAGAAAGGAGAGAGAATAGGGAGAAGTAAGTGAGTTTTAGCTCATGCGTTCGATGATCACAAGGTCTTGTGATCATCTTTGTAATCATTTATTTCATAATGTATCCCCTTAGACCCGTGGATGTAGGCTTTAGCGCTGAACCACGTATATCGTCGTCTCTTTCACCTTTTGCACCGTTAGTTCCATTTATATATTCGTATTCCAGATCTATCTGGATCCCCAAGATGATAATGAGATCATGACAAACTAGAGGGGTTTGGAATCTATGATTTATCTTCTGTCTATACTTTTTCCATATTCCTCATACCTCAGTGCATGTATTCAACCTATGTAAAGATTGTTTGTGATCACGTGGAAGCCAAACCCGATCCCCGTGTTCACAATTTGGCGCTAGAAGGAGGGGACCTTGTCCCGGTAAAAAGATTTATCTTTTCCTGTGACTTCACAGCCTCAGCTTCAAAATCTTTGTATTTCAAAAACGCAAACAGATCTATTCATGGATTCGTTTTCGCACACATCTATGTCTATTGTGTTTTCTACCAACAGATCTGAGCATTATATGATCTTTAAACAAACGAGATCTGGGTCTTAGCTAACAGTGTCGTTCTTAGACTAGTTTCTCATTTTTAGCCAACAGATCTGTTCTTAGACTATAGTGTTTTTTACCAATACATCTAGGTTTTAACTAGAATTTCAAACAAAATTTCCACCAAAAGATTCGGACTTTTTTGCAAATAACGACCCATGGATTTTACCTCGGGCAAGTCCGCGTCCGTCTATGTCTTTCGTGTTGATTCATCAAACTAACAACCCAAACACACCCATACCGCTAGAAATCTAGTTTATGAAGATAAAGTTAAACTAACGGCTAACCCGCGGGCTCTTGGGTCTCGGATTACCTCTCATGCCCTTTGTGCAGATTATTACAATGGAAAATAACAAAGATACAGGGAAGACAAAGATAACTTCAAGAGATATTCCAAGGACCACACCAAAGCAATAACAAGGAGCGGAAAAAGGGCGAAGGACGCATAGCCGCGGACAACTTGCAGACCGGGGCGGAAAGCACGTGGCTCTTAGATGCGGGAAACATCGCAATGGAGGCAAAGAAGGCTGCGGCCGCAAGAGCGGCTACACCAAGCAAGGGGATTTCTCAAGTGGTCGCCTCCAAAGTAACAGCTGCAACCAGGCCAGCCGAGCCTCAGGAGGCTATAGCCGAATCAGTGATCCAGAACCATCCCCTACGGAATGCCGCCGAACAATGAACAAGACGAACAACTACCGGCAGGATCCAACGGAATAATCGAGCCGGGCCTACCATTGATAGACGTAATCAATACCACGATCCCCGAGGGACAAGCTCAACTGCAGGAAGGAATCCCCAATCAAGCATCGAACCAAACAGCGCAAATATTGGCACAACCGGAGGAGCTACGGCGGAATCAACTAACGTACGCGGATGCGTGGCCCTATTAGCTCAAGAAAACCAACAATTAAGAGAAAGGATTCTCCGGAGTCCGAACTAGCGAATCGGCAAGACGAAGCTAACTCGGGCAGCATGCAATGAGGGACCGAGGGACGATCTTCGGAAACATCCCGCAACAACTAACCAACCAGAAGGATACCCCAAAGAAATGCGCGGAATAGTAGAAGGTCTGACCCAGACTACCAACCAGAAGCTCCAGATTACTATGACACGGAGGAGGCCACGGCGTCGCAATCCCCAAGAAGGACACGCTCTTCCATTCAAGACGAGCACTGTTTGGCAATGGAAAACCTCCGCGCGGAAATGCTAGCAGAAATCAATCAACTCAAGACCAGGCAAGGAGGTGGAAGACTAGAACAGATTATGAAGGAAGCCAACACTACCCCCCTTGCACGTCAGTTGGCTACGGCTACCATCCCGCAAAAATGTCCGGTCCCAACCTTTGAGTGTTACGACGGGTCCGCGGATCCCTCAGCTCACCTACGATATTACAACAGGGTAATGGCCAGGTGGGATTACGACGAGGCCATACTATGCAGATATTTCCCTTCAAGTCTGAAAGGATCCGCGCTATCTTGGTTTGATAACCTCAAGCCAGGATGCATTGAGTCATATGATCAACTCACCGAAAAATTCCTGGCCACCTACATGTACAATAAAGTTGTGAACACAGGAATGGACAAGCTCTTCTCACTTGCAATTAAGTACAGGGAGTCCGTTCGAGAATACACGGATAGATGGCATAAAGTATGTCAGGCCATTGGGCATGTAGATCCTGTGGTGAGTATTAACTGTTACAAATGGGGGCTTGATAGGATGAGCCCGTTATTTGTTGAAATCCACGGTACCTCCCCAACCACTGAGGGAGATTTAAGGATAATCATTGAAAAACATGCAAGGTTGGAAGAAATTCAAAAAGATAATCCCCGAGCGCAGGCACAACGAACTCCACGGACAAATTCCGCGGAACTAGCAGACAGGCCCAGGCCATACCAAAAGGATCGAAAAGACGATCACAAAAGGAATGGCCGAAAATTTGAAGACCGGGTCTATACGAAACTCAACACCAGCTATCCGCGCATACTAAAGGAGATCAAGGATCGCGAAGACTTAGATTGGCCCTGGTCTAAAGGGAAACAACCACCAGCCTCTGCAGAATCTAAAGAGTACTGCGATTTCCACTGCTTCTACGGACACACGACAGAGAAATGCAAAAATCTCAAGATAGCAGTACAAAAGTTGATAGATGCAGGGGATCTCAAAAAATATGTGGAAAAGGCTGGAATGGAGGACAGAGCCAAGCGCAAAGAAATGTCCAACTACCCGAGGGTAACCGCACATTGAACTCTATATCCTGCTTCGTAAAGAAAAGATCCAACCCTAACGGCACAAATAGGAAAACGACTGAGAAAGCAATTTGAAGATTACTGTGAGCTTTACAGTATAAACGGGAAGGAAGTAGAAGAGCACGAGGAGTGGATGAACGCACCTCTGATCTTTGAAGCCGATGATATTGAGGACGACATGGAAGATCACAATGACCCATTAATCCTCACATTGCCAATCGCAGGATGCAACATAAGGAAAATCCTTATCGATGGAGGAAGCTCCGTAAATGTCTTGTTTTACGATACATTCAAACGCATGGAGCTCAACGATGAACAACTCCTGACTTCACACTACACCATCTACGGGTTCAATGGCACGGCCACGAAGCCTCTGGGGGATATTATTTTACAAGTGGATGCAGGCCCCATGAAAGTCGACACGCGCTTTAGTGTGGTGAACACGCCTTCGCCCTATAATGCCATTATTGGACGAAGATGGGTCCACAAGCTCAAGGGAGTCGCAGCTACCTACCATCAATACCTTAGATTTCCCACTCCCCTAGGAATAATGGAGATAAAGGGTGATCAAGCTTCCGTAAAAGAATGCCACGCGATGCAAATACAACTCAACAATGAAGAAGATGAGAAGAGGAAAACCCGCAAGACTCGGAGCAAGGCGGAATCCAAAGACAAAGCCATCGACGAATATCTGGAGGAAATCGCGGGGAAAAGCTTGTCTAAAGGGAATTCCGTAGGAAACACGGAGGCCTCAACATCAAAGGTTAATCTGAACGAAGAATCTGAGACTATCAAATAGCAATTAAAGAAAATTCCCCACCTGGGGGAACCAAAGCCCACTTTCACATCCTTGGAGGCAGTAAAAGAGATCAACATAGGGACGGAGCAGAATCCAAGAAAGATCAAAATAGGAACTCTAATGGACGGAGAACGTGAAGCTTCACCGATAACACTTTGCTAAAGGAATACGCGGACATCTTCGCATGGAAACTATCTCGATATGCCGGAATAGACCCAAGGACGGTACAGAAGATGAGTCACGCATTAAACCCGGCACACCCCTAAGTGCGACAAAAAGATACGAAAGGTGGCCACAGAGCATCACAAGGCAGTAGAAACGGAGCTACGAAAACTATTAGAAGCCGGTTTCATAAAAGAAGTCAAATACCCCACGTGGATCTCCAACATGGTAATAGTACCAAAGAAAAATGGAGGGGTCAGAATCTGCATCGACTTCACCAACCTGAACAAAGCATGCCCAAAGGATAGTTATCCACTACCCAGCATTGACCAGCTAGTCGACGCAGTAGAAGGATATGAAGAGTTGTCATTCATGGACGGATACTCCGGGTACAACCAACTATTTCTGGCAGAAGAAGACCAGCAACACACTGCATTTTACACACCCCATGGTCTTTATTGTTACGTAAGAATGCCTTTCGGGCTCCGAAACGCGGGAGCAACGTACCAAAGGATGGTCGATGCTATTTTCAAGCCATGGATCGGCAGGACTTTAGAAGTTTACGTCGACGATATGCTCGTAAAGAGCAGAGTAAGAAAGAACCACCACCAGGACCTGAAGGACATCTTCGGAGCTATGAGAGAGCATAACATGAAGGTAAACCCGGAAAAATGCACTTTCGGGGTGACCTCAGGAAAATTCCTTGGATACCTGGTGACAAAAAGGGGCATTGAGGTAGATCCCGCAAAAATCCGAGCCATAACAAACATGCCATCTCCGAAGAACCTGAAAGAGGTACAAAAGCTCAATGGATCCCTAGCAGCTCTGGGAAGATTCATATCAAGGTCCTCGGATAGATGCAAACTCTTCTTCAACATACTGAAAAAAGGCACTAAGTTTGAATGGACGACAGAATGCGAAGAAGCTTTTTTGGGCATTAAACAATACCTAGCAGAAATCCCCATCCTTCAGAAACCGGACCCTGAGGAGGTTTTGGCACTCTACATTGCAGCAACGGACACGCAGCAAGCGCGCACTCGTCGGAAACCCATACGAAGGAGGAGCAACCGATCTACTATGTCGGAAGACCCCGAATTCCGCGGGAACGAAACTACACGAGAATTGAACAGCTAATCCTAGCTGTCGTATGGTCTACTTTAAAGCTAAGGACGTACTTCTTAACGCATGATATACGTATCCCATGTCGGGCACCCTTAGAGACCATCCTCAAAGGAGCGGGAAAGGTAGGACGAATAGCAAAATGGAGCACGTACCTCGACCAATTCAACATCCATTATGAGCTCCAACACTCCCGAAATCGCAGTATTAGCGGACTTCCTAGCACCTGCCTTTGGACGACGAAGAAGAAGTACGCATACAAGGATGGAAGGCTATGGGCGCCCCGAAATAGAAAAACCAACCGAATAATATTCTTGAACCAAGTGAACCCGCGGCGGTGGGAAGTATTTGTTGATGGTTCCAAAAATAGAGAGGGCGCGGGGATAGGCATCGTCGTCACCACACCCATCACGACGAATCGTACACGCATTGATTGGAATTCGAAGGCCATACTAATAACATCGTAGAATATGAAGGAGTGATCCACGCTCTCCGCCTGATAATTGAATTAGGGATACAAGAAGTGCGAGTAACAAGCGACTCACAATTGATCATACGGCAAATAGGCTACGAATACAATGTGTACGACGAAACACTAATGGCATACATGGCTCTAGTGCAAACATTGGCCTCCCAAGTACCAAAATCGGTTTCCGACATCTCGCGAGAAAGGAACTTAGACACGCGGATGCTCGGGCATATATATCATCCATGCTTAAAAACGAGGATGTCAAAGCAATCAAGGTAACAAGAGTGTACGAGCCATCCATCAAACTCCCAGAAACGTGCACGGCTAACCAACGCAAACCTAAGGAGAAAGATGTCTCTGACGAGGATGTCGGAGAATACATATTCGACGATTTCCAGAACGAGGACCCTACACGACAAGCGGAGGAAGACGACGATTACAGTCAGGAAGCAGATTGGAGATCAGAAATCCACTCTTTCCTCAAAGAAGGGAAACTCCCCCAGATACCAAACAGGCTAGGAAGGTGCAACAAGAGCAGGGATGTACGAACTAAGAGACCAAGCCTTATACCGAAAATCATTCCTCGGACCACTTCGTCGCTGCCTATCCCGATCGTAGGGACATGTCGTTTTAAAAGATATACACAGAGGAGACGCAGGAATCACGGTGGAATGAGATCCCTAGCGGACAAGGCAAAGACGCAGGCTATTCTCGCCAACCATGATCCGAGATGCAGCGAATGGCGAAGAGATGTGAAGAATGTCAAAGATTCGGTAAAAGAATCCACGCCCCGACTACAAAGTTGAACTCGGTCGATAGTCCTTGGCCCTTCTGGAAATGGGGTATCGACATAGTAGGCCCGCTCGTATCGTGGGACTCGGGAAAAGAAGATTCCTAATAGTGGCAACGGATTATTTCAACAAATGGGTAGAAGCAAAGGCACTGGCCAGAATTCGGGATTCGGACGTCTTCACTTTTATTTTTCAAAACATCATCTGCAGATTTGGCATCCCTCAAGAGAGATAGTCTCGACAACGAGAAACAGCTACAAGGAAAGAATATCGACTTGCTGTTCGACACCTTCAAGATTCGAAAAAACAAATCCACCCCAATATACCCACAAAGCAATGGACAAGCAGAAGCCACAAACAAAACTTTGGCACTCATTCTTAAAAAACAGCTAGATGAGTACAAAGGACGATGGTGTGAACAGCTGCATAACGTTCTATGGGCATATAGGACAACTCGAAGATCAGCTACTGGAGAATCCCCATTTCTACTCACCTACGGAGCTGAAGCAGTCATCCCTGCGGAAATTCTACTTCCAACTACAAAGACAGAAGCCTGGGAAAAGAATCTCACCACGGACATGATGTTAGAAAGGCTCGACGACCTCGAAGAAAGAAGAGAAGCAATCTTTTGCAAAGAATGGAAAACTACCAACGCAGTGGCCAGAGAATATAACAAGAAAGTGAAATTTAGGAATTTTGTAGAAGGGCAAAGATGTGTTGAGGACCATTCCCAATACCAAATGAGAAAAAAAGTGGGGAAAATTAGCACCAACTTGGGGAGGACCCTACATAATACACGACATCGCAGGAAATGGCTCTTACTATCTGCGTAATATGAAAGGGGAAATCCTCATGCATCCGTGGAATGCCAAATACCTCAAACCATACTACCCATAATCAATCACCTGCGTGCGCATCTCAGAAGAAGAAAATGGACTTGCTAATCCACATGTTTCTATCTCTGACAAAGGAGTGACACGCCTTAATTTTTCAATCAATACCAAGTTTTCATTTTCAAATATCATATCCCGTTCATTACCCACGCACATTTCAATTTATTCAAAACCCACAACCTACATACAACACATCATACGAACCACATGTATATACTACTCACACAATGTACATTAAAAACCATGTCACATCATAATAAAATATTGATGCAATTGTTACCCCGTGGATGTAGGCTTTAAGGCCGAACCACGTAAATCGTTGTGCAATTATTATTATTAGGAATTGACATTATACTTAGTAAGAGGGATATCCTGCACAAAGCATGGATCATACCCACTACAATATACCGGGCAATATCCCGTGCAAAACACACAATATATCGGAGCATCCACATGCAATCTCTCAGAACTCCTCTGTAAATGTCTATAAGTGTATGACCAGGAGGCGACTTCTTACAGAATGAGATATCCGTGCAATAATACAAGCCGCGAAATTAATGGAGTACATCCTTAAATGTCGGCCAGACCCCCACCGTCCGATGATCCTCCTGCCAAGGAGTTAGCCGGACGGGGTGCAAGGTCACAAGACGATTCCGGATACCAACCTACGGAGTTGCACGAACAACACACTTTATCAAACTCAAAGATCAATATCCGCGAGTTACAAATACTACGGAATTTTCCATTATATTTAAAAATGGTAGACATAAATCCAAAGAAAATTCAAAATCGATTTAAACACCAAAGTTTGATCTAATACATGCAATTGATTACAAGCCCAGCAGGCAAAATAACAAAAACGCCAAAAAAGGATAAGCAACCGAGATCAATCCCTAGCATACCAACTACGGACTACTGAGTAGGAGTGTTATCCGCAGGTTTATCCTTCAGCGAGGAAGGAACACTACCACCCGAGGAGGGCCCAGAAGAACTTGATGGGAGTGCGGGTACGGGACGCCGAGTGTAATTCTTGGTTAACCCATGGTTTTTCTTAAGATCCAGCTCAATCTCACCAAGAATCTTATTAATCTCTTCGGCCAGTTGTTTACGGGCCATGAGACCTATGGCTACGCTCCTCATCTCGGCCTGATTTAAGGAAGTACAAAGCTGGTCTATCCTTTGATTAGCTTGCTTCAAACGTTTCCGTCCCGAGACGAGGCCAGACCGCGATGGTAGCTAACTTGACCCTCCAGTTGAACTACCTTAGCCTCGAGCTTCAACAAACTTTCCATCTGCGGCTTTAAGTCAGACTTGGAGCTCTGCGAACAATAAAAGACGACGATGAGATTACGACAGATACAATTCAAAGCACACTCGATAACGAAGACGTATACCTTCACAATGATCAACCGCGGAATCCTCGCTTCATGCGGCATAATCATATTCATTTGATAACTTATCGTAATCTACCTGCAGCAGATTATGAGCATACTGACTTGCGCTCAGGTCATTTCGAAGCATCGAGCCCGAATGACGATGTCGATTAACCTCATCATTCTTCAATTCCAATCCCTTATTGAGACGATACATAGTCACCTCCAAGTCTCTCTCACGTTCAACCTGGCGAGCCACATCACTCGAGACGCGACACGAGCACTCCCCGAGAGCACTACATTCGCCCTAGCATCGTCTCTCTCTTTGGCTAAACGCTGCATATAAGTCCGCACATCTGAGGGATGCGAAGACCGCGCTTGCCGCAGCTCGCCTTCCAGAACATTAAGTCTAATTTCTAAGGAGGAAATCTGCCCGCGGGCTTGCTCAAGATTGCCCCGCGTCCATAAAAGGGCCCCGTTAAACAAGTGGCGGTCATGGTTATTTCGATTTTGCAAATCTACCAAGCAATATTTTTTCTTACGCCATTCTTCGGCCATCGCGTTATGAACATCCGCGCGGGCATTCCATTTAACCGACTCACTCTTGAGTTTTTCAACTAACTCAAAGAATGCGCCCCTTTTGACGAGTCCTCTCACTCCGAAGCCACAACAATTCAGGGACTCCACCCACTGAAGATAGTACAGCGGGAGGAGGGAAGAAAGAGAAAACTCAGAATAAATAAGGAGCAGGAAACTACAAAAGAAGAGGGAGCGCAGACCTGAAATGGATGAGGAATTTTCCTCAGCAACAGCTAACTTGGCCTTAACCAGAGCCAACTCAGAACGTAGCTGAGCCTCTTCCGTGCCCTGCTGCTCCTTACGTTTAAGCAAACTCCTTAGCTCGGTTATTTCTTCATCCTTAGCGGATACCGAAGCCTCGACACTTGAAAGCGTCTCTTCACAATGTCGAAGCTTCCCCTCTAGCTTCGAGATTTGGCCCTAAAGAGCCGGTAAAGTTGGTGATTACAATACTCACTTCTCATCATCTATCAGCAAAATGAGGGGAGTTAGCTCACATCATATTCGAACGAAATCAGGGATAAAAAGAATAGGACAAACCTCCAATAACCGCTGCTGGGGGTAACTGTATTGATACCCATCAGCAATAGCCATCATTTCGAAGAACGGTAGGGGGGATCCACTACAAGATCAAGCCCGCTGGCTACGAGATTTTTACCCCATCCTCGATCTACCGCCTCCTCAGGAGTCAGCTCCATGTGCCTCCGGGTAAAAGCATCCGAACTCTTTTCCCCTTCAATCACGGGGGCAGGATGAGGAACTACCAGCAAGCTTTTCTGTCGCAGCCACGCCAAAACAGCATCATCGCCATCCGCAGCTAAGGATCGCGAGAAATCATCTAAGGGAGAATCCGAGGTATTCCCACCATGAGCAACACCAACATTACCTTGCACCAAGGCCCCACCAACAGTGGAGGAGGTACCAGCAAAACCATCGGAGGGCACTACCAAAACCCCAGCATCAGACCTGCCGGATGGGCCACCAACGCAGCTATCCTCGAGAACACTCCAATCATCACCAGCTGGAAGCAGAGTGAAGTCCGAAACAAGCCCCATAACCGTGGACATGTCAAATGACTGTTCCCCAGACAAAACCTTACCAAACGAGAACTCATAACAACCACCCCCATCCTTGTCACCACTACTAAGAACAAGCCCCTTACCTTTATCTATAATATTCACGCTGGACTTAGTAACCCCTAGCATGACCTCCACCACCAAGACCATCAGCATCCGAATCATCTTTACCACCTACAGTGGCAGTGGCCGGGTCACCCTGACCACCATCAGTGGCCGGGTCACCCTGACCACCATCAGTGGCCGAATCACCTTTACCACCTACAGTGGCAGTGGCCGGGTCACCCTGACCACCACCAATGGCCGGGTCATCTTGACCACCACCCGGCAGACCAAACCACCTAGACCATCGCCGCTGGTGGATCACCCTGACCACCACCGATAGTCGGATCACCCTGACCACCACCAGTGGCCGGATCATCACCTCCACCGTCGACTGCCCGATCACCATCACCTTCTTGAATAGGCGGAGAAGTTTCAATTCGCTCTTCCCTATCGGAAGAATCCTCATCACCACACACGGGACTATTTACATCCTCGAAATGAGAGGAACCCACGGTAGGAGAATTCGATGATTGCTTGGGATTAATCTTCTTACCTCTACACACCTATAACACGTAATGATAAAAGAACCATTGGCATCACCTTTTCTTGGCATAATCAACATTATGTAAGAAAACGTAGGGGCATACATACGAAGATATCAAATGACGCACCTTAACAACGTCAGTATTCCGCGGAGGAAGATTAGCATCAGGGACATCTTCGTCATCATCAACATCACGGCTATAAGCAAAATCCATACCGGCAAAACTCATCCGCCAGGGGCAGTAATGAGCGAAACGAGCGGGAGAACCCTCACGAGGAAGATCGTCAACGTGAGGGTCCAACCACGGGGACCAGGGACCCAACCATAGGCCCACGGGCCAACGACTTCAAGAACAAAGGCAGACCACTCATAGTCATGATCACGCTTGATTCTCTCCTCGGCAGGGTATAGGAAGACCTTCGGCACTGGAATCCTTGCCATCTTGGAATCACTCACCTCGCTCAAAAGGCGAACTTCCCCCTTAACAGAAGTAATGTTCCGTAGACTCACAGACCACGGCTTACGAGTATTCCTGTTAACATAATCTCCGAAGGATTTGTTGAAATTCTCAGGAGTATACCACCCCTTCTCCTTTTCCAATCTAGGGCATAGCAAGTCATCATCGTCTTCCCCTTACTACGAAGATAACATTCACGAAGATGGCGAAGATAATTTCCTGTCAACTACCGCACCCGCGATTATGACTCTTCTTGGCGAAATCGCGGCTAGACAGACCCGATAGTAGAAATCATCACCAACTTTATACAAGGGTAACATCAAACCAGCTTCAAGGCACCCACGAGTTGTCAAAATGAAAGGCATCGTACTTATAATTGGTAACCATCTCGTAAGTTATGTCTTTATCAGCGGCATAAAAACGGACCTGAAAATGCTGAAGACCATGCTTCACTTTGAAGGCCTCGAGATCGATGTGTCGAAAGGTAAACTTCTTATTACCCAGAGATAAAGGACGGAAAGTAACGGCAGAGTCATCCTCGAAACCTTCTTCCGCAACATCCTCCACAGAACCCGTAGCCTTCCTCTTAGGAGGAACTAAGTTTCCCGAAGACTCTATCTCCGTAGCCTTTCTCTTCGAGGTAAGAGTTTTAGTCGACTTACTAGAACCAGGCACGGATGGGTTAGTCCGCGTTGGAGGCTGAGTACGGAGGGGCTGCACATCCAAAGGTTCATTACGAGGATTCGGCTGCTTCTTAGGAGAATCACCTTTAGAACGAGTCGCGGCATACCTAGATCCTTGCGGAGGATCACCCCTTCTGAGTGAAGGTCTTTGACCGGAGGATGAGGATGTTCGTCCATCCCGAAGATTACCCTGAGTAGGTGGGGGCGAAGCTCCACCCCTTACATTAGGATCACTCCGGGGAGATCGATGAGGACTTGACGGAGGAGTCTGATAAGGGACCCGCGGATGGTCGGACATGTCTGCGGGCACAAACACGAATAGGAACTCAAATCAGAGGCAGAGAAGATCAAAAATCGGGAAAATCTCAAGAACAGTAGTGCAAAAGAAGAAAACCCTAAATTCCATCTAACGGTTGCCTAAACTCTCAGATCATTATCTAAACTCAAAAGAAGAAATAAAATCTAAACATGACCAATGGAGCACCCAACTCAGTAGCGTCGACTCTCAAAACCCAGGGTACATTTAAATCTAAAACTCATCATCAAATCACCGCCAGAAAATCAAAACTTGACAAGCTTAAGCAAGGTGATTAAACGGAATAAAAGATCATACCTGAATCACGAAGAATCGATCAACAACAGCAAGTAATAACCACAGCAGCAGCAACCACGACAATCACAGTAGCAGCAGCAGCAGTAGAAGAAGCGATGGTGTCAGAGGAAGTTAAGAAGATGAAGACAAGAACAAAGAATAAAACAGAGAATGTGAATTAAAGTCACATTCTCTCACTCCTCTTTATATAGAACCAGAAGGAACTGTCCACTACCCAAAGAGCAGTTATGGCCGGACGTGGGAAACGTGCACAATAAATGCAGGTAGCACCTTTTTAGGAGAAGTTATGAGGGAGATAAAAACGTACCACACGATTCTTCTTCCAACGAAACCCAAACGCCCAGTTGCAAGAAGAGGGGCAAATTGTAAGTACACTAATTTATCTCCATTGCCACGTGCGCTAACAGGGCCCACGTGGATGACATCACTCACAGGATGACACATAGGGGCATCCGTGGCACTCAGATAACGTGCCATCTGTCGAGACCAACGGTCAGAAATAAAGAGACACCCAAGATAGATGAGCCCCACAGAAGCACCCAAGGATGGCCTTAACCCATCACGAGGTAAGACGTAATCAACGGTCAGAGGTAGTCCAACTGACATGGACATGACAAGGGGACTGACACCACCCGGCGTGGACTGGGACGCCCCAACCACCCGCATTTAATGCAAACGGAGAATACGTGTCGAACGACCGGCAAATATGGAAACAAGGGTTGATCGAGCGTGATGAACCGGGGTATAGTCGAAGCCGCGGAGTGACATAGAAGTCCGCGGATCACGCCCGCGTACAAGGCACAGAACACAAGAAGATAAGATCCCAACAACTCACTGACAGTGGGACCCACCGAGTTTAGCTATAAATATGTACCCCCCCCTCCACTGAGAAGGGGATCGGAAAAAAGAGAAAGGAGAGAGAATAGGGAGAAGTAAGTGAGTTTTAGCTCATGCGTTCGATGATCACAAGGTCTTGTGATCATCTTTGTAATCATTTATTTCATAATGTATCCCCTTAGACCCGTGGATGTAGGCTTTAGCGCTGAACCACGTATATCGTCGTCTCTTTCACCTTTTGCACCGTTAGTTCCATTTATATATTCGTATTCCAGATCTATCTGGATCCCCGGAAGATGATAATGAGATCATGACAAACTAGAGGGGTTTGGAATCTATGATTTATCTTCTGTCTATACTTTTTCCATATTCCTCATACCTCAGTGCATGTATTCAACCTATGTAAAGATTGTTTGTGATCACGTGGAAGCCAAACCCGATCCCCGTGTTCACAGTACCAGGAGCTTATATTACAAATAAAACATATACCTCGAATAAAAGACCTAGCTAATTGAATTAGCTATAGGTGCGTGTTCTAGTAATAACATCAACAAGTCCTTTGGGGCTTCTGTTGGCTTATATACTAGATATATTGTGTGTGTACTGTACTGTACTTGTATTGCGTGTAAGTAAGTGGTTTCGTTGTATAAATAAAATGAATCAATGTGATTATATCAATACTTCTTTATATAAAGGAGAATGTTTGGTGCTGATGTCGCCTCCTCAATAAGTTTCATGTTTTCTCTCCATTTAGGAAGCCACTTGGAATACATATTTAGAGAAAACAATACAAAAACGGATTGCAACCTTTACCAAACAGAAGAAGAGGATATGCCTTATGTTCGGACAAGTTTTGCGTTGTTAGCATGAGATGTGTCTCTTCAAAACTGTCAATCTTCATAACCTTTGTCGATTCACTGAAACGTTTAAAAACAAGGATGAATGGTCGTTATTTAGAGACGTTATATTGGAGCCAACCCTTTTCCCAGACTAATGAAATGTTTCGGCCAAGAGATACGACATAAAATGTTAGAAGGAAACCATTACAATAAGCAACTGTTCACCAAGAGATACTAATGAAAGAACACATTGGAATCTAAATGCAATGCTTCAAACGATATAAATTAGCTAAGCACCGAGAGAAGCAGTAACATTTGATATTTTGGTGAGTCGAAATTTTGAAATCTTTGAACTTCTCTCGGCGTTTTGGCGTCTGTCGTTCTCATTATCTTTCCGTCCACTTAATTTTCTTAAAATATTCATCAGTGGTGACAGGGTGGGAGATACAATACGTATTCTTTGGCGTTTGGCTTCTGTCGTTCTCATAATCATTCTGTTCATTCATCAGGGGTAACGGTGGGAGGTACAATAAGCATTCTTTTGGTTGAACGTAAATGTCTGATGAAAATCCTGAATGATAGGTTAGTTTTTTAACTCCACAGTTTTTGCTGCTCGCTGAATCCGATTGCCTTCTTATTGCTTCAAGTTGCAGTTGCCTAGGTCTTCAAGATGTGAGAACGCCAAACTGATAGAAAAACAAATCATCAGAAAACTTTTAAGTGTACGAAACAAAAACTGATATGGGTGATTCATGAAGTTCCTTGGAGCCGCATCAAGTCTGGTTAATATAATCATCCCAATGGAACCAGAAAAGAAAAATAAACGAAACCGAGTTAGGCGAAAGTCCACTAGAATTAACCTTACCAATGAATACTTGCAAGTTCTTTTATTCCCGTCGATGCAACTTAGAGGTACGCTTGTTTGATGGTACATAGTTAACTTCTTTGTGAGCCCACCATAGGGATCAGTTTTTACAATCAAGATACTACTATCTTTCCCTGTTTTATGTTTTAGTTTTCACGGTGGCTCAGATTCCTTAATCCTTATTATATTGAAGGGGATTACCGTTCCAAAGTGTCTTTTCAAGACCATGTTTTTGATCATCGTCAGCCTACCCAGAGTGTGGAAGAAGTAATGCAGATTATCCTAGCTAGAAGCATGCATATACTATAAGAAAATTTGAACACACGGAACCAGTCTATAACATAATTGCTGGATGCTGAGGATGGTGAAAGGCGACGTACTTGGTGAGAACTATTAATTAACCATTTTTGTAGTTGTAGGAAATCCCACAACACACCCCTTATGATATTTTCTAGATCTAAATCTATTTCATAATCAAAATAAAGATTAAATTTCTAAAATTGTAAGTGGACACACAAGATTTTTTTACATGGTTCGATCAATGTGATCTACATCCATGGTTCTTCACTATGACTGTTGAGGTTACATCAATATTACATTTAGAATCACCATTAATGGATATTTTGTAGAGCTCGATCTAATTTTTTTGGGGAAGAAAATTATAAAGAAAAATAAAGTCTCTCTCTAAAAAATATCTCTCTCTGAAAAATATCTCTTCCCCTACAAAAACGTGTATCCTCCTCTCCTCTCTCCTGCCTTTCTCTTTATATAGGTGTTTACATAGTGGATGACAGCTCACATATAGTGGAGTACAGCTCATATTGTCTCATGCTCCCGCTACGTTCTCGCAAGCTCTGCTACATTCTCGCAAGCTAAGGAAATGAATGCATCTCGCACACTGACAAATGTGTTGTGCGATATTTTGATCCTACATTTTGCCTCTTTTTTCTTGAATATTGCTTGAAGAGCGATCTTTAGTAAAAAAATCCATTGTTGTAGTAGTCTTTGATCTTTGTTGATGAAGGAACGAGCGAAAGAATATTTTTCTTGAAAAGTACGTACTTGCCTCTATTCTTTTGTGAAGTTCCAAAATATTAAGAAGTAATTAGAAGTATCAGCCTGAAGTATACGAAGTATGAAGTATGAAGTATCTTTAAAGAAGTATAAGAAGTACTAATCCTCGAAATATAAGAAGTATTGCGAATCAATCATGTGAAACTATCACTCCATTGTTGGTGAGGATTCTTGTTGTTCATTGGTGAATATCTTCTTTGGAAATGATTCTTGTCGAGAATATAAAGAACATAAAATGTTTTCTTGGTAATCCATAGTTGCCTCTGTTCTTTATCTACGATGGTAGAATCCTTGAGAAAGTGTTAAATGTGGTATAATAGCTCTGCCTCTGCCCTTCGTGTTTTGCTCTGATGTGGTGAAATGATTTCTTCAAGTTGTTTATAATTGTGCGAAATAATCACATCCTGCGAAATAATCACATCATGCGAAATAATTATATCTCCTGCGAAATAATCACATCTCTTACGAAATAATCACACCTCCTGCGAAATAATCACATCCTTGCGAAATTATTCCGTAAAGTTTTGTAAAATACTTGTGTGAATATAATGCTTATGTGATAATTATGTTATGAAATGTGTATGCGATGTTTATGCCATGAAATGCTTATGCGATGCTTTCATGATGCGAATGCTTGTATGATGAGAATGCTTATCTATTGCAATGTATAGCTAATGTTTGTGTTACTTAGCTCATTTTGCCACGCTAAAATTGATGTAGCTTTAAATTGCTTCCATTCTTCATTTCTCTGGCTTTGTCTTTGGTATATGCATTCCTCTTCGCGTATTTATTGTTCCTCGCAATTTCTTACTACTGCCGCATTTTTCCTTATTCCTGCCTTATTAGTATCGCGTAATAATATGATCATAATATCAAGTGTGTGTCATTTTCGTTGCCTCAGTTTCATTTCCATGTTTATATTCGCAAACTTATCATATAATCATTTTCGCAAGCTTATTTGCTTACATGTTCGCAAGCTTATCATATAATCATTTTCGAAAGCTTATTCGTTTACTTTCTTATGTGGTCTTATATTTCCTTCCTAGTTAAAGGTCTTATTTTGCCACCCCTTGTTTTTGCGACAAAATCGTAGGCCGTCTTTACACTTTCATGTAATGACCCATTGATATGGTCTTATCTTTTTCAAGTATTATTGCCTCTGCAGGATATTTTTCATGCGACAATATGACAGGCCTAAATATTATTGCGAACATAAAGCCCCATGACATTTCCGTCTTGCGACGAAATCGCAGGACGTCTTTACACTTTCGTGCGCCGACCCATTGATCTCGTCTTATCTTTCTCTAGTATTATTGCCTCTGCAGGATCATTGCACAAATATGACAAGCCTTAATACTCCCGTGACTAAAAAGCCTCATGACATTTGCGTCTTTGACACTTATCAGCTCCCTAATGGAGGGTGCCGCCCTTATCATCCCCCTGGTTGCCCCTTCAAGGAGGCGTACCTCTACCATACAAGGTTGTCTCCTCCCATACGGTCTTAACAACAACCAGTTTTTTTCGCGGCCTCATATCCCTTCGCCGATATGTCTCATGGTTACGAGACCGCACCCTAAGTGGGGTTTTATTCGGGCCAAGTGCATCATAGCCAAGATTTTCCAAGAATGGCCAGGTACACTCCAGACGCCCCAGGCACTCTTGGCTCAACTGTGTACCTCGGCGCCTTGATCGAGTTCTGCACTCCTTAGGAGATACCTTCTCACCATAGTCGCCCAACCTAAGTCATAAGCTTAAGCTGAGAGTCAAGGCGTCTCTTCTGGATGGGTTTTATTGACCCCCAGTCTCCATGACCCGGGTTCCGGGGCAGTGTAACCTTTCCCTGAGCCATGTAATAGGTTCTCCCCTTCAATGACGCACTTTAGGACTTACTTTTTCCTCTTGCGAAATTTTATTCGCGAACTAGGGTGTACGCCAAAGTTGGGTGCCTCTGTCTTTTTTGTTCATTCTTTATTCATTCATTAATTTATTCTTTCTTTCATTCTTTCTTTTCGCGAATATATGATGCCTTATTTTCGGCGAAATCTTCATATTATTCATTCTTATAAACTAATATCATATCATTTGAAGCAAAGCAAATATTCAAAAAATTGATCTATAAAGATTTATTTTTTATTTTTTTATTTTTTTTAATTTTGAAATCTTTGAAATCGTGCGATTGTATCGCTTTTTCTAAATCAAATCAAAAATCTTTTATTTGTTGTAACTAAAATAAAATGTTCGAGGAAATGGTACTTAGTTTTTATGTGAGTCGTTGTTGTTGTCAAAGAAGTGAATAAATGCCTTGAAATATATGAACTTCGCGCAGCAAAAAGAAATGTGAGAAATGAGACTTGAACCCTTGATCTACTTCTTGGATTTTCTCTCACCATACCAATTGTGCTAAGCCTCTCTTCCGAAATAATCAAAGATCATGTGAAGTAATCAAAGGCTAACTGTGCGAGAGGCAGCTCTGTATAAATTTCACGCAACAAAAACAAAATGCGAGAAGCAAGAATTGATCCCGAATGCCTCCTAACCAACTGTGCAAGCTTCTTCTATGTGAAATTATCGCATACTTGTTAAAACTTGTCTTCCTATGGTAGTCCAAAAAAGATGCGAAAAATTCACGGGAAGTGGGAATTGAATCTGCGTCCTCAATCTCATTGTCTTCACCTCTGACCAACTTTGCTGGCTTCTGTTTGCAAAATATCTATGCGAAATAATCATTTACTTTTTTCTGTGCGAAATACCTTTGCGAAATAACCATGCGAAAAATACACGTTCATTGGGATTTGAACACGCGACCATGAACTCATTAACTTCGCAGATGACCAACTGTGTTGCCTATTGTTTGCAAAATAAAGAAACAATATTGCGAAATTATTCATTTTTTTTGCCCTCTGTAAAAAGAAGAAAACTATGCTCGCAGGTGAATTCGAACTTGCGACCATGAACGTACATACTGTTCTCTTGAACAACTGTTCAAGAACCTCTCCGCGAAATTAATGCATAACTTTTTTGATCATCGTCAGCCTACCCAGAGTGTGGAAAAAGTAATGCAGATTATCCTAGCTAGAAGCATGCATATCCTATAAGAAAATTTGAACACACGGAACCAGTCTATAACATAATTCTTTGGATGTTTGAGGATGGTGAAAGGCGACGTACTTGGTGAGAACTATTAATTAACCATTTTTGTAGTTGTAGGAAATCCCACAACACACCCCTTATGATATTTTCTAGATCTAAATCTATTTCATAATCAAAATAAAGATTAAATTTCTAATATTGTAAGTGGACACACAAGATTTTTTTACATGGTTCGATCAATATGATCTACATCCATGGTTCTTCACTATGACTGTTGAGGTTACATCAATATTACATTTAGAATCACCATTAATGGATATTTTGTAGAGCTCGATCTAATTTTTTGGGGAAGAAAATTATAAAGAAAAATAAAGTCTCTCTCTAAAAAATATCCACTACGGGAAAAATCATCATTTACAACACTGTATTAGGGTTGTAGTACCCCTACTACAACGCTTTTTTGTGTATTGTGTAGGTGGGGTATTGTAGAAAGTCCAAGTTGTTCTACAATACTTGACTAAGTGTTGTTAAGGGTGATGTGATTCATGGTTGACAATATTTTGCCAAAGTTGTGATTCTCTTTCGATTTTTTTTTTTGAAAGCCTAACACAACCCTTTCTTGTTGTTGTAGGAGTATCTTGGACAACACAAGTAGTGTATCGTAAAAATATGTAACACAACACTTGTATAAGTTGAAGGTCTATCTTAGACAGCCTAGGATGTGTATCGTAGAAATATGTAACACAACACTTGTATAAGTTGAAGGACTATCTTAGACAACCTAGGATGGTATCGTAGAAATATCTAACACAACACTTATATAAGTTGAAGGACTATCTTAGACAACCCAGGATGTGTATTGTAGAAATATGTAACACCTCTTATTAGTATGATGAATAAGATTTGCACGACACTTGTTAGTGTTGTAGAACTATGTTGGACAACACCTAATTATGTCGTAAAGACATTCTTTCACAACCATTGGTTTGTTTAGTTGAAATATGGAACACAACTCTTATTAGAAGTTGTGTGCATAAAACTATTTTGAAAAAAAAAAAATTATAGCTGAAAACGAATTGTCGAAAGTATTTCACATTCACATTAAGCTGCCAGTGTAACACATTTACATTCATTCAAGTTAACCTGCCACTCCAATTGCATTACCTAGCTAACTTCAAATCACCTTGTATGAAAGTGTGTTTCGCAACGAAAGAAAATAAAATGAAAGATTTTTTTTTACATGACCAAAAATATCATATAAATCGTAAAACGCATATATTGGCCTTCCCTACAAATATGGCAGTAGCATACACGTTCCAATAGTGGTTTGGGTTACATTGCTAAATGGAAATGATCCGCTTTTGCTACGCACTTTCTTCTCGGTAAACCGAACAACGATTATGAGAAACATAGCATTAGGTGATACCGTAGAGGCGCTGCTTAGACGTGAAGTGTCATAGACCACTTAACCAAAATCCAATAATGGAACCGATGGATGACTTGTCATCCACAATTGTCATCATAATTTGAAACGTTTTGATACCATATCCAACTGCGACAAGTTTGGCTATGATAGAAATAGGAGAGAAGCATAAGTACTTAAGACGAAGGTAAGATGTTTTGACAAAATCAGTTAAGATGTTTTGAGAAAATCAGTTATTTGAGAGAAGATGCTTACACATTCCCCATGAGAGGCCTTCCATTTGGACACTCCTCACGGTTTCCTCAAGCTTTGCCATATCTGTCTCGTCATCCCATGGATTCACATCCAACAAAATTGAAGACTTTCTGGCTGAGAGAAAAAGTTAAAATGAATGACAGTTGCATATGGTTCTTAGCAAAAAAAACCACAAGGCCATACACAGAACTAATTGCCTTAGTTTCAAAAGCACAATTTAAGGAGAGCATACTCACATTCTTTCTTTTTGCCGAGGCTTTGACAATTTCTTTGCGCACGTTCTTCCTCAAGCCTTCTTTTCCTCCTCTTTATCCTCTCCAAAAAGATTAACATCGAATCATCCTCAAAATGGCTGAACTCAAAAAAAAAAAAAAAAAAAAAGATTGTGTTATAAAGACTACAATGAGCTATCAATAGCATTCACAGATCCCAAATCCAAAACACTTTAGATGGATGAGTTCCGAATCACATTTGATAAACCTTCGCACATTTCCAAAAGAAGTAAAAAAAACAAAAGAGACTATTAACTATAAGATGGTGAGATATAGCCTGCTTTGCCTTGGTATGAGATTCTAGGCCCTTCTCTGAGTTGAATGTTCCCTTCTTTACATCAGCACCTAAATTCAAGACGAATATTCAAAATGTTACTACAGAAGTTCAAGTATAAACAATAAAAGCAACATACCACTAAACAATATAAGCAACAAATGTCGCCAACTGGAACAGTATTTTGAGGCATCCTAACTCTTAACTGGTTACCTCTGACATCTTCTCGATCTTCCATGTCCATTAGATCGCGTAGCCTTGGCAGGTTATTATTGTGTTCCCCCTAGTTTTCAATGGACTTTCATTGCTTTCAGGATTTTGGCCTTGAAAATCAGAGGCATTCTTATGCCTGTGCTTTCTAATAATCTCATTATCTTCGATCAGTTGTCCGCCCTCCATTAAATTCTTCTAGCAACAGATTAAGGATTCAAGAGTCTTCATACCACCACAATCTGCACACGGATTCCAATTTAGGTACTGGAACATGTTGAACATTTCAAGGGATCCAAGAACGATGTCGTAAATGCAAAATCGTGCGAGCTGACTATGAATAACTTTGTGACTATGAAGATGATTAAAAGTTATCATTTGGAAAAAGAAAGGATGCTTAGAATACTGAAAAATCCATGAATTACCTAAAAAAAAAAGAATTCAATTTTGAATCCCTTGGGCTCTTCAATCCTGCACCACTTGATATCTTTCAAATACTTGAGAGCACCTTCGTCACGCTCTTTGATCTATATTCCAGAAAGAGTAAATTAAACCAACAATTCTAGAATCATATTGCAACAAGGAGAAAAGTGGCTAATCATATCACTTACCTCCTCCATCAAAACTTCATTTGCCTTCATAGCATTGAGCCAAAAATCAGGAACACCGCTCTCTACTGCAAGTACACAATCTAGTTAAGATAATTCAAGCATTGTTTTGAAATTGAAAAACTCGAACAAAGATTTAAGTATATCTTATACCTTCTGCATGTTTATATGCTTCTTTGTCAGCCTCAACCTCTTTTGTAACTCCGTTGACTTCGACCACACCATTTACAATATCAAATCTCTGCAACCGAGTCCAGAAACACCACTTTTAGAGTCTGCTAACAGTAGGTAAAATTAATAGTATGAAGGTAAAGTCTAATAAGAATCCAACAGAGGGTTCTCCTTTTGAGGCATCAACTAAAATGCTGAAGCAAATGTTCCTTCTGTGGTTAGTGTTCATAGAATATATAATGTACCCGATCGTAAAGTGGCTCATACATCTTCTCGGTACTTGGCTTCAAGTATGGCTCTCTCTTCAAAAACATTGCTTCAATTTCATCATGCTTATTCCAAAAACAAGAAACAAAAATGTCAAAAACCCATTGTAGATAGAATCAAAGACCCACAAGTCACTGAATACGAATAAGAAAGAATAAGCACGATATTTAATCATCACTGGGAACTCAACAATTTCAAATCCTGATAAGAACCCTAATCTCTAAAAGCATTGAATAACAAAAACCCTAAACAAATAATTCAATTAGACCTCTATATCATTTCCAACATTCAATTAGATTATAAAAAACCCCTAAATCCCCAAAAAATACACAAATAAATAAATGAACCCTGACTCCATAAACTTACCATAAGATCCCCTTTTCTTCCACCTGAATTTATCTCAGCATCTCTTCTCCACTGTGCTCGAGCTCAAACTTCTTCAATCTTCATCGTTGATAGAAGCAATCAACAACTATCTCCCATTGATTCAACACATAAGAGCTCATCTCTTAACAACTATCTTTAATAAAAGAAATCAACAATTTGCAAGTCCTAGCACTCTTCTAAGCATTCACCATTCATCGATTAAATCACTACAGTCACCACCACCACCTGCAGATATCAGAACACCACCTCTCTTGAATCAGGCACATCTACATCTTCTTATCTTCATCAACCCGTATCAGTACCACCAACAAACCCGAGAACATCAGAATCAATCAAACCCATCTCTTCTAGTCTTTTCTTTGCTCAAATCCGTCGAACCCATTAACTCAACATCAGACTAACAACACCCATCTTATAATTCATCACCAACAGCTTCAGAATCATCTTCCAATCACCACCAGAATTCAATTCCACAACTAGGGTTGAAAAAATTGGTTCGATTTGGTTGAAGAAATAATAGGGGTTTACTGAAATTTGGTTAAAGAAACTGTTTAAGTAATCTAATTCGGTTAAAGAACTGGTTAACTAATCTAATTGAAAGAATTTTGAGTTCGATTTTAACTTTTAATTGAAATATTTTGAAGAGATCAGATTTGGTTTCGTTTTTTCAACAATGAGGATGTAGGGTTTCTGCTTTAAACTGAAACTGCTTCAACAATGAGGATGTAGGGTTTCTGCTTCAAAACTGAAACTGATTTGTTAAAACTGGTTAAATAAATCTTGAGGTTTATTTTCTGAGGGAGGCGCAAGGTTAGAGAGATTTGGTGAAGAGAGGGAGAGGAGATGGCGACGATGAGTAAAGATGGGTTGAGTGAATTAGAATTTCTCAAGTAATGCCGCCGGTCATCTTTGGAGTGTGGAGGAGACGAAGAGCAGAGGAGGAAAAAAAAACCCAGTAAGAGATGAGATGAAGATAGAGCAAAACAGATAAAGTTCGAGTGATTGAGGAGGGTTTGCTGAATGAAAATGATGGACGGACCAGATTTCGTTTGATCCACTCATACGGATTGAGAAAAGAATCTGACGGTTGAGATTGTATTTGTGATACTCACACGGATTGAGAGCATTTGTGTTTCTTTTTGTGCTAATACGAAGTCATGTATTCGGTTTATTATCAACCTTCGACATGAAAAAAAATCCAAAAAAATATTAATAAATTTAGGACATTATTATCGACATTCTGATATAAAAAAATCCAAAAAATATATAAGAATGAAGCTGAAAAATAAGAAGTGAATTGGATAATTGGTGTGTTTCTTTGTGCTTCGGGTTTGAATTTCGACTATTCACATAGGTCACGAAGTAAGTTCGAAGCTCCGGGAGGGTTTCAGAGTTCAAACTTAGCATGATACATTATCGAAATTGATAAATATGAATCTCGGTGTCGATTCAAACTTCAAGTGCGGTATAATGACATACAAACTATGAAGTACGAAGCTCCGAGAGAGTTCTGACTTCAATAAATATGAATCTCAATGTAAATTCGAACTTCGTAAAGATGGAGCTAATGTGTCACTTCTATCGGGATATTCTTCTAAACCTTAAACATATTCTTTTTTGGAAACATCAATACTTAACCTGGATCTGAGATCGAAACCTGGCCCTAAGTTAACTACTTTAAAAAAAACCCTATTTTTGTATATTGTATGCGTACTAGGATCCGGGATCGAAACCTGGCCGCGAGTTGACTATTGTAAGTCAGAAACTTGGTAAGAACGAAGAAACCATCCATTTAGAGGTAAGATTTCTTCGAGATATTCTACGAAACCTTAAAAAAAACCCTATTTCTGCATATTGTATGCGTACCAGGATCCAAGATCGAAACCTGGCCGTGAGTTGACTACTCTGAGTCACAGACTTGGTAAAAACGATGAATCCATCCATTTACCGGTAAGATTCCTTCGGTATATTCTACGAAACCTTAAACAAACCTTATTTATGCATATTCTATGCATACCATGCTCCGAGATCGAAACCTGGCCGCGAGTTGACTACTCTAAGTTAGAAACTTGATAAGAACGACGAATCCATCCATTTACAGGTAAGATTCCTTCGAGATATTCTACGAAACCTTAAACAAACCCTATTTATGCATATATATATGCATACCAGGCTCCGAGATCGAAACCTGGCCGCGAGTTGACTACTCTAAGTCAGAAGCTTGGTAAGAACGAAGAAACCATCCATTTACAGGTAAGATTATTTCGAAATATTCCACGAAACCTTAAACAAACCCTATTTATGCATATATATATGCATACCAGGCTCCGAGATCGAAACCTGGCCGCGAGTTGACTCCTCTAAGTTAGAAACTTGATACGAACGACGAATCCATCCATTTACAGGTAAGATTCCTTCGAGATATTCTACGAAACCTTAAACAAACCCTATTTATGCATATATATATGCGTACCGGATCCGAGATCGAAACCTCGGCCGTGAGTTAACTACTCTAAGTAGATACTTGGTAAGAACGACGAATTCATCCATTTACAGGTAAGATTCCTTCGAGATATTCTACGAAACCTTAAAAAAAACCCTATTTCTGCATATTGTATGCGTACTAGGATCCGAGATCGAAACCTGGCCGCGAGTTGACTACTCTAATTCTGAAATCTGGTAAGAACGATGAATCCATCCATTTACAGGTAACATTTCTTCGAGATATTCTAAGAAACCTTAAAAAAAACCCTATTTTTGTATATTGTATGCGTACTAGGATCCGGGATCGAAACCTGGCCGCGAGTTGACTATTGTAAGTCAGAAACTTGGTAAGAACGAAGAAACCATCCATTTAGAGGTAAGATTCCTTCGAGATATTCTACGAAACCTTAAACAAACTTTATTTATGCATATTCTATGCATACCATGCTCCGAGATCGAAACCTGGCCGTGAGTTAACTACTCTAAGTCAGAAACTTGATAAGAACGACGAATCCATCCATTTACAGGTAAGATTTCTTCGAGATATTCTACGAAACCTTAAAAAAAAACCTATTTCTGCATATTGTATGCGTACCAGGATCCAAGATCGAAACCTGGCCGTGAGTTGACTACTCTGAGTCACAGACTTGGTAAAAACGATGAATCCATCCATTTACCGGTAAGATTCCTTCGGTATATTCTACGAAACCTTAAACAAACCTTATTTATGCATATTCTATGCATACCATGCTCCGAGATCAAAACGTGGCCGCGAGTTGACTACTCTAAGTTAGAAACTTGATAAGAACGACGAATCCATCCATTTACAGGTAAGATTCCTTCGAGATATTCTACGAAACCTTAAACAAACCCTATTTATGCATATATATATGCATACCAGGCTCCGAGATCGAAACCTGGCCGCGAGTTGACTACTCTAAGTCAGAAGCTTGGTAAGAACGAAGAAACCATCCATTTACAGGTAAGATTATTTCGAAATATTCCACGAAACCTTAAACAAACCCTATTTATGCATATATATATGCATACCAGGCTCCGAGATCGAAACCTGGCCGCGAGTTGACTCCTCTAAGTTAGAAACTTGATACGAACGACGAATCCATCCATTTACGGTAAAGATTCCTTGAGATATTCTACGAAACCTTAAACAAACCCTATTTATGCATATATATATGCATACCAGGCTCCGAGATCGAAACCTGGCCGAGAGTTGACTACTCTAAGTCAGAAACTTGGTAAGAACGACGAATTCATCCATTTACAGGTAAGATTCTTTCGAGATATTCTACGAAACCTTAAAAAAAATCTTATTTCGCATTTTGTATGCGTACTAAGATCCGAGATCGAAACCCAGCGCCGCGAGTTGACTACTCTAATTCGAAATTCTAAGAACGACGTATCCATCTATTTACGGGTAAGATTTCTTCTAGATATTCTACTAAACCTTAAACAAACTATATTTCGCATAAATGTACGCATACCAGGCTCTTAAATCGAAACACGCCCACGAGTTGACTACTATAAGTCAAAAACTTTGTAAGAAACCATCCATTTACTAGTAAGATTCCTTCAAATATTCTACGAAACCTTAAACAAACCTTATTTTTGTATATTGTAAGCATACCGGCTCCAAGATCGAAACTCCTGGCCGCGTGGTTGACTACTCTAAGTCAAAAACTTGGTAAAAATGACGAATCCATCCATTTACAGAGTAAGATTCTTCTGTATATTCTACGAAACCTTAAAAAAACCTTATTTCTGCATATTCTATGTATACAATGATCCAAGATCGAAACCTGGCCGCGAGTTGACTACTCTAAGTCAGAAACTTGGTAAGAACGACGAATCCATCCATTTACAGGTAAGATTCCTTCGAGATATTCTACGAAACCTTAAACAAACCTTATTTATGCATATTCTATGCATACGCTCCGAGATCGAAACTCCGCCGCGATCCGGCTACTCTAAGTCGAAACTTGGTAAGAACGACGAATCCATCCATTTACGGTGTAAGAAATATATCAGAATTGGATAAGAAATATATCAAAATTGAACATCCCAGGTTCGAAGATTACCAAAGTTAAAATGACCATATTACCCTTACTAGAAATAAAGGTAATAAATATTACGGAGATTGTGAAAATTATTGAACTATCCTTATCTGAAATAAGTAAAGTAAATATTACATATAGTGAAAATGATCATATTACCCTTCATGGAAATTTGTGCAATAAATATTATGGAGATTGTGAAAGTGACCTGAATACCATTATCGAAAAAAAGTAAAGTAAATATTACTGCTTGTGAAAATGACCATATTACCCTTACTAGAAATAAAGGTAATAAATATTATGGAGACTGTGAAAATTACCAGACTACCCTTATCTGAAGTGAGTAAAGTAAATATTACAGATAGTGAAAAATGTATGTAATTATTTACAGAGAAGGCGTGTATGTAATTGGTTACAGAGAAGGCTTCGTGTTATTTGCGGCTCAGTCACCTGAGCATTATTTTTGAGCATTACATTTTGTTTTACAACTCTTATGAAGGGTTGTCATAAATTTAGTGTATTAAAGAACCACAAACTTGACAGAACATGTAATAGTGTAGGTATGGTTAGTGGTGTAGACTTCCATACAGGAGGTTGAGGATCAAATCCCCCATCCTCATTTCTTCTAATGTTCTATATTTTTACTTCAACAACACTTATAAGTGTTGCTATACATTTTTATTAAAAAAAGAAAGAAAAAAAGCCAAAACTTGTGAACGGTAAGGATGGTTGATGAGCTAGACGTCCATGCAGTAGATTCATGTTCGAGTCTCCTCTATAACCTCATTTTTTCCCAACATTATATATTTTTACTTCAACAACACTTATAAGTGTTGTTGTAGGTTTCTATTTAAAAAAAAAAAGAAAAAAACCGAAACTTGTGAACTGAAAAGGTGGTTGATGAGCTAGACTTCCATGCAGTAGGTTCATGTTCGAATCTCCCCTCTAACATTTTTTTCATTATCATATTTTTGTGTTCTTCAACAACACTTTTCAGAATTGTGATAGGCTAAGTCACTACATATATGGAACATTATATATTTTTACTTCAACAACACTTATAAGTGTTGTTGTAGGTTTCAATTTAAAAAAAAGAAAAAAAAAATCAAAACTTGTGAACTGAAAGGGTGGTTGATGAGCTAGACTTCCATGTAGTAGGTTCATGTTCAAATCTCCCCTGTAACATATTTTTCATTATCATATTTTTGTGTTCTTTAACAACACTTGTGAGTATTGTGATAGGCTAAGTCACTACATATATGGAACAACGTTGTTATAGCTAAATGTCGTCACAACAGTTTTGCTTAAGGAGTTGTCGTTTGTTTTCTTAGCGCAACCCCTTGTTTCCTAAGGGTTGGCAAGATGATATACGACAACTCTTCCTTTGAAACCAGTTGTAAAACATAGGACTTTCTACAATACTTAGCGAAGCGTTGTAAATCTCCAGTTGTAGATGTATATTTTTCCTGTAGTGATCTCTCTCTGAAAAATATCTCTTCCCCTTACAAAAACGTGTATCCTCCTCTCCTCTCTCCTGCCTTTCTCTTTATATAGGTGTTTACATAGTGGATGACAGCTCACATATAGTGGAGTACAGCTCATATTGTCTCATGCTCCCGCTTACGTTCTCGCAAGCTCACTACATTCTCGCAAGCTAAGGAAATGAATGCATCTCGCACACCGACAAATGTGTTGTGCGATATTTTGATCCTACATTTTGCCTCTTTTTTTCTTGAATATTGCTTGAAGAGCGATCTTTAATAAAAAAATCCATTGTTGTAGTAGTCTTTGATCTTTGTTGATGAAGGAACGAGCGAAAGAATATTTTTCTTGAAAAGTACGTACTTGCCTCTATTCTTTTGTGAAGTTCCAAAATATTAAGAAGTAATTAGAAGTATCAGCCTGAAGTATACGAAGTATGAAGTATGAAGTATCTTTAAAGAAGTATAAGAAGTACTATCTCGAAATATAAGAAGTATTGCGAATCAATCTTGTGAAACTATCACTCCATTGTTGGTGAGGATTCTTGTTGTTCATTGGTGAATATCTTCTTTGGAAATGATTCTTGTCGAGAATATAAAGAACATAAAATGTTTTCTTGGTAATCCATAGTTGCCTCTGTTCTTTATCTCGATGGTAGAATCCTTGAGAAAGTGTTAAATGTGGTATAATAGCTCGCTCTCGCCTTCGTGTTTTGCTTTTGCTCGATGTGGTGAAATGATTTCTTCAAGTTGTTTATAATTGTGCGAAATAATCACATCCTGCGAAAATAATCACATCATGCGAAATAATTATATCTCTGCGAAATAATCACATCTCTTACGAAATAATCACACCTCCTCGCGAAATAATCACATCCTTGCGAAATTATTCCGTAAAGTTTTGTAAAATACTTGTGTGAATATAATGCTTATGTGATAATTATGTTATGAAATGTGTATGCGATGTTTATGCCATGAAATGCTTATGCGATGCTTTCATGATGCGAATGCTTGTATGATGAGAATGCTTATCTATTGCAATGTATAGCTAATGTTTGTGTTACTTAGCTCATTTTGCCACGCTAAAATTGATGTAGCTTTAAATTGCTTCCATTCTTCATTTCTCTGGCTTTGTCTTTGGTATATGCATTCCTCTTCGTATTTATTGTTCCTCGTAATTTCTTACTATCGCCGCATTTTTCCTTATTCCTGCTTTATTAGTATCGCGTAATAATATGATCATAATATCAAGTGTGTGTCATTTTCGTTGCCTCAGTTTCATTTCCATGTTTATATTCGCAAACTTATCATATAATCATTTTCGCAAGCTTATTTGCTTACATGTTCGCAAGCTTATCATATAATCATTTTCGAAAGCTTATTCGTTTACTTTCTTATGTGGTCTTATATATCCTTCCTAGTTAAAGGTCTTATTTTGCCACCCCTTGTTTTTGCGACAAAATCGTAGGCCGTCTTTACACTTTCATGTAATGACCCATTGATATGGTCTTATCTTTTTCTAGTATTATTGCCTCTGCAGGATATTTTTCATGCGACAATATGACAGGCCTAAATATTATTGCGAACATAAAGCCCCATGACATTTCCGTCTTGCGACGAAATCGTAGGACGTCTTTACACTTTCGTGCGCCCACCCATTGATCTCGTCTTATCTTTCTCTAGTATTATTGCCTCTGGGGATCATTGCACAAATATGACAAGCCTTAATACTCCCGTGACTAAAAAGCCTCATGACATTTGCGTCTTTGACACTTATCGCCTCCCTAATGGAGGGTGCCGCCCTTATCATCTCCCTGGTTGCCCCTTCAAGGAGGCGTACCTCTACCATACAAGGTTGTCTCCTCCCATACGGTCTTAACAACAACCAGTTTTTTTCGCGGCCTCATATCCCTTCTCCGATATGTCTCATGGTTACGAGACCGCACCCTAAGTGGGGTTTTATTCGGGCCAAGTGCATCATAGCCAAGATTTTCCAAGAATGGCCAGGTACACTCCAGACGCCCCAGGCACTCTTGGCTCAACTGTGTACCTCGGCGCCTTGATCGAGTTCTGCACTCCTTAGGAGATACCTTCTCACCATAGTCGCCCAACCTAAGTCATAAGCTTAAGCTGAGAGTCAAGGCGTCTCTTCTGGATGGGTTTTATTGACCCCCAGTCTCCATGACCCGGGTTCCGGGGCAGTGTAACCTTTCCCTGAGCCATGTAATAGGTTCTCCCCTTCAATGACGCACTTTAGGACTTACTTTTTCCTCTTGCGAAATTTTATTCGCGAACTAGGGTGTACGCCAAAGTTGGGTGCCTCTGTCTTTTTTGTTCATTCTTTATTCATTCATTAATTCATTTATTCTTTCTTTCATTCTTTCTTTTCGCGAATATATGATGCCTTATTTTCGGCGAAATCTTCATATTATTCATTCTTATAAACTAATATCATATCATTTGAAGCAAAGCAAATATTCAAAAAATTGATCTATAAAGATTTATTTTTTATTTTTTTATTTTTTTTAATTTTGAAATCTTTGAAATCGTGCGATTGTATCGCTTTTTGTAAATCAAATCAAAAATCTTTTATTTGTTGTAACTAAAATAAAATGTTCGAGGAAATGGTACTTAGTTTTTATGTGAGTCGTTGTTGTTGTCAAAGAAGTGAATAAATGCCTTGAAATATATGAACTTCGCGCAGCAAAAAGAAATGTGAGAAATGAGACTTGAACCCTTGATCTACTTCTTGGATTTTCTCGCACCATACCAATTGTGCTAAGCCTCTCTTGCGAAATAATCAAAGATCATGTGAAGTAATCAAAGGCTAACTGTGCGAGAGGCAGCTCTGTATAAATTTCACGTAACAAAAACAAAATGCGAGAAGCAAGAATTGATCCCAAATGCCTCCTGACCAACTGTGCAAGCTTCTTCTATGTGAAATTATCGCATACTTGTTAAAACTTGTCTTCCTATGGTAGTCCAAAAAAGATGCGAAAAATTCACGGGAAGTGGGAATTGAATCTGCGTCCTCAAGCTCATTGTCTTCACCTCTGACCAACTTTGCTGGCTTCTGTTTGCAAAATATATATGCGAAATAATCATTTACTTTTTTCTGTGCGAAATACCTTTGCGAAATAACCATGCGAAAAATACACGTTCATTGGGATTTGAACACGCGACCATGAACTCATTAACTTCGCAGATGACCAACTGTGTTGCCTATTGTTTGCAAAATAAAGAAACAATATTGCGAAATTATTCATTTTTTTGCCCTCTGTAAAAAGAAGAAAACTATGCTCGCAGGTGAATTCGAACTTGCGACCACGAACGTAACGTATCTGCTTCTCTTGAACAACTGTTCAAGAACCTCTCCGCGAAATTAACGCATAACTTTTTTCCTTATTCTTTTATTCTCCCTGGGCATTCGAAGAAAATGCAAGATATGTATCTGTGCGAATTGGAACCCGTGATCTATTGGTTGTTCGCTCAGCCTTGAACCATCTGTGCGAATTTCTGTTTGTGATAGAAATCACAACGACTGCCACTTATGTGCACTTCGCCCTTCCTTTATTTCCTTCAACAATTTGCCTCTTGCTTTTTCTCCTGAACATGGAAATCTTCCATTGAAACTTTAGTTTTCTTCCCTGAATTTCACCACATCAACTAATTTTTTGTCTTACTCTTTTCATGTCTTTGAATTGTTGATGATGTTTACTCCCTGAGAGTGTGATTTCTTCCATGAAATTTCTATTTTTGAACCTAAACTTTGTAGATTTAGAAACATATGAACAGTACTTAATCTTCATGAAAACTTCTTGAACCAACAAATTATAGGAAGGATAAATCCTTTACTCTCCCTGTTTCTAGCGCCAAAATGTAATTGCAGGAAATTCCACAACACACCCCTTATGATATTTTCTAGATCTAAATCTATTTCATAATCAAAATAAAGATTAAAGTTCTAAAAATGTAAGTGGACACACAAGATTTTTTTACACGGGTCGATCAATGTGATCTACATCCATGGTTCTTCACTATGACTGTTGAGGTTACATCAATATTACATTTAGAATCTCCATTAATGGATATTTTGTAGAGTCTCTAGATCTAATTTTTTGGGGAAGAAAATGATAAAGAAAAATAAAGTCTCTCTCTAAAAAATATCTCTCTCTGAAAAATATGTCTTCCCCTTACAAAAATGTGTATCCTCCTCTCATCTCTCCCGCCTTTCTCTTTATATAGGTTTTTACATAGTGGATGACACTCACATATAGTGGAGTACAGCTCATATTGTCTCATGATCCCGCTACGTTCTCGCAAGCTCGCTACATTCTCGCAAGCTAAGGAAATGAATGCATCTCGCACACTAACAAATGTGTTGTATAAAGTATTTATCCTACACTTTTCCTCTTTTTCTTGAATATTGCTTGAAGAGCAAGGCGCGTTTAGAGGCCCAATCAAATACAAAATCATCAAACTTGATATTTCTAAAAGAATCGACATTAATGGACCAACTAAAGCAACACTTTGATGTCTGCAATAAGTGAATTAAAAGGCTTTTCTAACTTGTTTATTAGCTGCCAATCACAATATCATTTCTTTCCCAACCACACAACCCACCGTATAGCAAATGGCTTGACTTTGATGTGCATTCGAGATGCTATTGGATGGCTTATTCTATATTTTAGAGATAACTTATTTAGCTTTGCACTTAGTTCCAGAGTGTTGCAACCCACAGGAAGATGATCTGTTCATAGATGAAAATTTGAAAAATTCAAGAAGCTAATGAAGTATTTTGAGTGTTCAGTTTGGTTGTCCATCATCCCAGTTGGAACTAAATATTAGTCATTACCCGGTCTTTGGCTTGACAAGTTGTTTATTAATTACATCACTTGCTACATTTGATTGGGAGAAATTTGATTAATGTTTCCCATCATCCCTTATCCCTGTAAGTAGACAATTTCCGTTGATGGATGTTTCTGTCTGGTGGTCCTATAGAAACCTTCAAGTTGTTTCTGAAACTTTATTGGTTTGTTTCTCAACTATGTACAGAACTACTTTTCCTTCTCATCAGTCGGCCACTAATAAACAACTTGATGCGAAGGATAAATGACATAACATTACCCATTCCGCCATTAGAGTTAGATGTTTGAGAGTTACAGATTTTGTTAAATGTCTTAATTAATTTATTTGCACCTCTTCTATAATTGGATTATAGAGTTCTCATATGTATATTTCCATATGAGAATTCTAGCTAAGACTTGAGGAATCTTGTAGCAATGCATGTATACATACTTAGTTATCTGCTCTTGTCTACATACAAATCCCCAATATCTACGAGTAATTTTATCTCACCAGTAGATTATGATGAGCCTTCAGCACTTTCATTATGAAATTAAAAACTACAACAGTATCAAATACAGAATCATTTATGAAAATCAGCAACCAATTGAGATCGATAGCCAGTTCTTCGTTGTAAACCCGTCACTATTGCGACTACATAAGAGATTGCAAGTTGTTCGAGTTATGATGTTAGTTGGTGTATCTTATGTCACTTTCCTGCTACTGATGTTGTCCAGTAATCTCACGTGCATCGATCAGTGGCTTAGAAATTAGAATCCTGCATCCTCTGCGACTTAATCTGTGCGTTCTTATGTCATTATTTAGATGCACTATCAATTTAGAATTACAATAGTTTAAATCCCATGATGCAAGGTTACAAACTTAGTCAGGAAGAAGAAAACAAACACAAAGATACAAAAAAAAAAAAAAAAAAAAAAATCATGGTGGCATGCAGTTGATCTCCGGCACTGGACGTATGTAGACAGGACATTCTTTTTGGACCTCGCTAATCATCTCTGCAAAACTTATAATTATCTCTGCAAAACTTATAATTTTCTGTGTAAATATGCAACAAAATCCAAAAACAAAAACTTGTTAAGAGGGTTCCTATATATTAATTACAAAAAGACAGATTCTCATGCATGCTCAGCAAAATATGACCTGGCCGTCCTTGCAAACTAACGGTGGATCGAAAATATGAAACATTATTTCCACCTTTTCCAAGGCGCTGTAGAATCAAGTTTCCATTCCCATTCAAAAGATAAAACAATGGATGAATAAATTGAACGAATCAACATAATTCAGTTTTAACTGTAACATCTATGTACATACGTATGCGTATATAAAATATTTATATTCCAATTTTATATAGATTCCATTGGTTTTCTGTGTCGAATGAAGATCATTAGCTATCCTCTAATCTCTATAAATAACACACACCCCCTGAACCTCATGTCTCATCAAGAAAACACTCAAAACCAAGCACATACCTACTTTACATAATACTTCTTCCTTGCATAATATTTGTTCCAACAGAGTACCGTTGCGCAAGCAGCCAATCATGAATTTCATAGTATTCTTAACCCTAGCCTTATTAATCCATGTCTCTCAAGCCCAAACCTCACCAGAAGACTTTCTAGCTCCACATAATGTAGCTCGCGCTGCGGTTAATGTTGCACCCTTGGTGTGGCACGAAACTGTTGCAACCTATGCTCGCAACTACGCTAACCAAAGAGCCGTTGATTGTAAGCTTGTTCACTCTACCGGTGGACCATATGGTGAGAACCTTTCTTGGAGTAGTGGAGCCCTCAGTACAGCAGATGCTGTACGCCTGTGGGTTGATGAGAAAAGTAATTATGATTACCAATCAAACACATGTCCAGGAGGAGTGTGTGGGCATTATACACAAGTAGTTTGGAGAAACTCTGTTTACCTAGGGTGTGCCAGTGTGACTTGTAATAACGGTGGTACTTTTGTCACCTGCAACTACTATCCACCAGGCAACGTCGTAGGACAACGTCCTTTCTAGCCATCTGATGAGACTCTTTCAGTCCGCCCAGTACCAGGAGCTTATATTACAAATAAAACATATACCTCGAATAAAAGACCTAGCTAATTGAATTAGCTATAGGTGCGTGTTCTAGTAATAACATCAACAAGTCCTTTGGGGCTTCTGTTGGCTTATATACTAGATATATTGTGTGTACTGTACTGTACTTGTATTGCGTGTAAGTAAGTGGTTTCGTTGTATAAATAAAATGAATCAATGTGATTATATATATTAATAGATCTATGTATATCCTAATTCAGGTTTCCTTTGCCTTAAGATAATGTAATTGGCAATGGTAAAAGTAGGCGATATAGCACCTTGGAAGTACCTACTACTAACCAGTCAATGTAAGTACCTACTACTAACCAGTCAATAACTCACTTAATTATAGCGCCTCAAATCCAACCAAATAACATAACATAAACAGAGATATATATGCAGCAGCAGGAGCAGCATTTTTGTTTAGGTACCTACAAAAATAAATAAAAACTCATATAGTTACCTCACTCCTTGAATTATTCTGAATTTTGAATTACTGTTTAGGTACCTAAACAGTAATTCAACTCTTTCAAATTCAATTTCCAAGTTCAAACGGGTTACATATATAGATAGTCTACAGAATACAAACGATGGGATATTGTTGAAATATGCGTTTTGGTTTCTGGAAATCACTTCCATGCGATAAACAAAATAATAATAAAGAAGAAAGTTAGAATACTTTCTCCAGTTCACCCAAATGAGAAACTCGGGTCTAACTCTAGTAATCTTTGAACCTTGGATGTTCAATATTGATATATTTCTGATCCAGTTCATCCATATAAGAAACTCAGGTCTAACTCTAGTAATCTTTGAACCTGCGATGTTCGACACTGATATATTTCTTCTCCGGTTCGTCAAAATGAGAAACTCCGGTCTAACTCTAGTAATCTTTGAACCTGGGATGTTCAATACTGATATATTTCTGATCCAGTTCATCCAAATAAGAAACTCAGGTCTAACTCTAGAAATATTTGAACCTGGGATGTTCGAAACTAATATATTTCTTCTCGAGTTCGTCCAAATGAGAAACTCCGTGTCTAACTCTAGTAATCTTTGAACCTAGGATGTTCAAAAACTAATATACTTCTTCTCCAGTTCATCCAAATGAGAAACTCAGGTCTAAATCTAGTAATCTTTGAACCTGCAATGTTCGAAACTGATATATTTCTGATCCAGTTCATCCAAATGAGAAACTCGGGTCTAACTCTAGTAATCTTTGAACCTACAATATTCGAAACTGATATATTTCTTCTCCAGTTCGTCCAAATGAGAAACTCGGTCTAATCAGTAGTAATCTTTGAACTGGATGTTCCAAAGGATATATTTCTTCTCCATTTTCGTCCAAATGAGAAACTAAGGTCTAACTCTAGTAATCTTTGAACCCGATGTTGGCTCGATATATTTCTTCTCGGTTCATCCAAATGAGAAACTCGGGTCTAACTATAGTAATATTTGAACATGGGAAGTTTAAAACTGATATATTTCTTCTCCATTTCATCCAAATAAAAAAACTGGGTCTAACTCTAGTAATCTTTGAACCTGCGATGTTCGACAGATATATTTCTTCTCCAGTTCATCCAAATGAGAAACTCAGGTCTAACTCTAGTAATCTTTGAAGCTAGGATGTTCAAAACTGATATATTTCTTCTCCAGTTAATCCAAATGAGAAACTCAGGTCTAAATCTAGTAATCTTTGAACCTGCGATGTTTGAAACTGACATATTTCTACTCCAGTTCGTCCAAATGAGAAACTCGGGTCTAACTCTAGTAATCTTTGAACCTCGGATATTCAAAACAGATATCTTTCTGATCCAGTTCATCCAAATGAGAAACTTAGTTCTAATTCTAGTAATCTTTGAACCTGGGATGTTCGAAACTGATATATTTCTTCTCCAATTCGTCCAAATGAGAAACTCGGGTCTAACTCTAGTAATCTTTGAACCTGGGATGTTTAAAACTGATATATTTCTGATCCAGTTCATCCAAATGAGAAAATCAGTTCTAATTCTAGTAATCTTTGAACCTGGGATGTCCGAAACTGATATATTTATTCTCCAGTTCATCCAAATGAGAAACTCGGGTCTAACTCTAGTAATGTTTGAACCTGGGATGTTCAAAACTGATATATTTCTTCTCCAGTTCGTCCAAATGAAAAACTCAGGTATAACTCTAGCAATCTTTGAACCTGCGATGTTCAAAACTGATATACTTCTTCTCTAGTTCGTCCAAATGAGAAACTCAGGCCTTACTCTAGTAATCTTTGATCCTGCGATGTTCGAAACTGATATATTTCTTCTCCAGTTCATACATATGAGAAACTCGGGTATAACTCTAGTAATCTTTGAACCTGCGATGTTCAAAACTGATATATTTCTTTTCCACTTCGTACAAATGAGAAACTCAGGTCTAACACTTGTAATATTTGAACCTGGGATGTTGAAAACTGATATATTTCTGATCCAATTCATCCGAAGCAATGACTCAGATTTAACTCTAGTAATCTTTGAACCTGGGATGTTTGAATCTGATATATTTATGATTCAGTTCATCCGAATGAGAAACTCAGGCCTATCTCTAGTTATTTATCAACTTGAGACTGTAAAATTTGATATTCTACATCTTTAGTTCATCAGAATGAGAAACTCAATTCTGTCTCTAGTTCTCTCTTAACTTGATGGTAAAATCTGTTGGACAATTTGTCATTTGCTCTATATTAAACTCAATTAAATATTGAAGCTACATCGATGTTATTAAGTGATTACTAGTTCGAATCGTATGATCGAAAATATCCATATTACATTTCTATATAGAATTTAGAGCATTGAAAGAAAAAGAATTTAACCCAACAAAATCGATACTCGATCATCATTAACCTCAAAAATGTCTAACTTACAGAAAGTGGCTTTTTTCGGTTGGAGGGTTTGTGATTTTCTCTAAAAACACATGCTTCTGAGAAATACACATATGCTTCTCACCAATTTCTCTCAAATCATCTCGTCTCTCTCTAACTAAGAGATACTAATGAAAGAACACATTGGAATCTAAATGCAATGCTTCAAACGATATAAATTAGCTAAGCACCGAGAGAAACAATAACATTTGATATTTTGGTGAGTCGAAATTTTGAAATCTTTGAACTTCTCTCGGCGTTTTGGCGTCTGTCGTTCTCATTATCTTTCTGTCCACTTAATTTTCTTAAAATATTCATCAGTGGTGACAGGGTGGGAGATACAATATGTATTCTTTGGCGTTTTGGCTTCTGGCGTTCTCATAATCATTCTGTTCATTCATCAGGGGTAACGGTGGGAGGTACAATAAGCATTCTTTTGGTTGAACGTAAATGTCTGATGAAAATCCTGAATGATAGGTTAATTTTTTAACTCCACAGTTTGTGCTGCTCGCTGAATCCGATTGCCTTCTTATTGCTTCAAGTTGCAGTTGCCTAGGTCTTCAAGATGTGAGAACGCCGAACTGATAGAAAAAGAAATCATCAGAAAACTTTTAAGTGTACGAAACAAAAACTGATATGGGTGATTCATGAAGTTCCTTGGAGCCGCATCAAGTCAGGTTAATATAATCATCCCAATGGAACCAGAAAAGAAAAATGAACGAAACCGAGTTAGGGGAAAGTCCACTAGAATTAACCTTACCAATGAATACTTGCAAGTTCTTTTATTCCCGTCGATGCAACTTAGAGGTACGCTTGTTTGATGGTACATAGTTAACTTCTTTGTGAGCCCACCATAGGGATCAGTTTTTACAATCAAGACACTACTATCTTTCCCTTTTTTATGTTTTAGTTTTCACGGTGGCTCAGATTCCTTAATCCTTATTATATTGAAGGGGATTACCGTTCCAAAGTGTCTAATTCCTTAGTATTGAAAGAACACCACTGATGACTCTGTTAAGTATCTAATTTCTTTTCAAGACCATGTTTTGATCATCGTCAGCCTACCCAGAGTGTGGAAAGAGTAATGCAGATTATCCTAGCTAGAAGCATGCATATACTATAAGAAAATTTGAACACACGGAACCAGTCTATAACATAATTGCTGGATGCTGAGGATGGTGAAAGGCGACGTACTTGGTGAGAACTATTAATTAACCATTTTTGTAGTTGTAGGAAATCCCACAACACACCCCTTATGATATTTTCTAGATCTAAATCTATTTCATAATCAAAATAAAGATTAAATTTCTAATATTGTAAGTGGACACACAAGATTTTTTTACATGGTTCGATCAATGTGATCTACATCCATGGTTCTTCACTATGACTTGTTGAGGTTACATCAATATTACATTTAGAATCACCATTAATGGATATTTTGTAGAGCTCGATCTAATTTTTTGGGGAAGAAAATTATAAAGAAAAATAAAGTCTCTCTCTAAAAAATATCTCTCTCTGAAAAATATCTCTTCCCCTTACAAAAACGTGTATCCTCCTCTCATCTCTCCTGCCTTTCTCTTTATATAGGTGTTTACATAGTGGATGACAGCTCACATATAGTGGAGTACAGCTCATATTGTCTCATGCTCCCGCTACGTTCTCGCAAGCTCTGCTACATTCTCGCAAGCTAAGGAAATGAATGTATCTCGCACACTGACAAATGTGTTGTGCGATATTTTGATCCTACATTTTGCCTCTTTTTTCTTGAATATTGCTTGAAGAGCGATCTTTAGTAAAAAAATCCATTGTTGTAGTAGTCTTTGATCTTTGTTGATGAAGGAACAAGCGAAAGAATATTTTTCTTGAAAAGTACGTACTTGCCTCTATTCTTTTGTGAAGTTCCGAAATATTAAGAAGTAATTAGAAGTATCCGCCTGAAGTATACGAAGTATGAAGTATGAAGTATCTTTAAAGAAGTATAAGAAGTACTAATCCTCGAAATATAAGAAGTATTGCGAATCAATCATGTGAAACTATCACTCCATTGTTGGTGAGGATTCTTGTTATTCATTGGTGAATATCTTCTTTGGAAATGATTCTTGTCGAGAATATAAAGAACATAAAATGTTTTCTTGGTAATCCATAGTTGCCTCTGTTCTTTATCTACGATGGTAGAATCCTTGAGAAAGTGTTAAATGTGGTATAATAGCTCTGCCTCTTGCCCTTCGTGTTTTGCTCGATGTGGTGAAATGATTTCTTCAAGTTGTTTATAATTGTGCGAAATAATCACATCCCCGCGAAATAATCACATCATGCGAAATAATTATATCTCTCTGCGAAATAATCACATCTCTTACGAAATAATCACACTCTCCTCGAAATAATCACATCCTTGCGAAATTATTCCGTAAAGTTTTGTAAAATACTTGTGTGAATATAATGCTTATGTGATAATTATGTTATGAAATGTGTATGCGATGTTTATGCCATGAAATGCTTATGCGATGCTTTCATGATGCGAATGCTTGTATGATGAGAATGCTTATCTATTGCAATGTATAGCTAATGTTTGTGTTACTTAGCTCATTTTGCCACGCTAAAATTGATGTAGCTTTAAATTGCTTCCATTCTTCATTTCTCCGGGCTTTGTCTTTGGTATATGCATTCCTCTTCGTATTTATTGTTCCTCGCAATTTCTTACTACTGCCGCATTTTTCCTTATTCCTGCCTTATTAGTATCGCGTAATAATATGATCATAATATCAAGTGTGTGTCATTTTCGTTGCCTCGAGTTTCATTTCCATGTTTATATTCGCAAACTTATCATATAATCATTTTCGCAAGCTTATTTGCTTACATGTTCGCAAGCTTATCATATAATCATTTTCGAAAGCTTATTCGTTTACTTTCTTATGTGGTCTTATATTTCCTTCCTAGTTAAAGGTCTTATTTTGCCACCCCTTGTTTTTTGCGACAAAATCGTAGGCCGTCTTTACACTTTCATGTAATGACCCATTGATATGGTCTTATCTTTTTCTAGTATTATTGCCTCTGCAGGATATTTTTCATGCGACAATATGACAGGCCTAAATATTATTGCGAACATAAAGCCCCATGACATTTCCGTCTTGCGACGAAATCGCAGGACGTCTTTACACTTTCGTGCGCCACCCATTGATCTCGTCTTATCTTTCTCTAGTATTATTGCCTCTGCGGATCATTGCACAAATATGACAAGCCTTAATACTCCCGTGACTAAAAGCCTCATGACATTTGCGTCTTTGACACTTATCGACTCCCCTAATGGAGGGTGCCGCCCTTATCATCCCTCTCGGTTGCCCCTTCAAGGAGGCGTACCTCTACCATACAAGGTTGTCTCCTCCCATACGGTCTTAACAACAACCAGTTTTTTTCGCGGCCTCATATCCCTTCGCCGATATGTCTCATGGTTACGAGACCGCACCCTAAGTGGGGTTTTATTCGGGCCAAGTGCATCATAGCCAAGATTTTCCAAGAATGGCCGGGTACACTCCGACGCCCTGCACTCTTGGCTCAATCAGTGTACCCTCGGCGCCTTGATCGAGTTCTGCACTCCTTAGAGATACCTTCTCACCATAGTCGCCCAACCTAAGTCATAAGCTTAAGCTGAGAGTCAAGGCGTCTCTTCTGGATGGGTTTTATTGACCCCCAGTCTCCATGACCCGGGTTCCGGGGCAGTGTAACCTTTTCCTGAGCCATGTAATAGGTTCTCCCCTTCAATGACGCACTTTAGGACTTACTTTTTCCTCTTGCGAAATTTTATTCGCGAACTAGGGTATACGCCAAAGTTGGGTGCCTCTGTCTTTTTTGTTCATTCTTTATTCATTCATTCATTCATTCTTTCTTTCATTCTTTCTTTCGCGAATATATGATGCCTTATTTTTAGCGAAATCTTCATATTATTCATTCTTATAAACTAATATCATATCATTTGAAGCAAAGCAAATATTCAAAAAATTGATCTATAAAGATTTATTTTTTATTTTTTTATTTTTTTTAATTTTGAAATCTTTGAAATCGTGCGATTGTATCGCTTTTTGTAAATCAAATCAAAAATCTTTTATTTGTTGTAACTAAAATAAAATGTTCGAGGAAATGGTACTTAGTTTTTATGTGAGTCGTTGTTGTTGTCAAAGAAGTGAATAAATGCCTTGAAATATATGAACTTCATGTGACAAAAAGAAATGTGAGAAATGAGACTTGAACCCTTGATCTACTTCTTGGATTTTCTCGCACCATACCAATTGTGCTAAGCCTCTCTTGCGAAATAATCAAAGATCATGTGAAGTAATCAAAGGCTAACTGTGCGAGAGGCAGCTCTGTATAAATTTCACGTAACAAAAACAAAATGCGAGAAGCAAGAATTGATCCCGAATGCCTCCTGACCAACTGTGCAAGCTTCTTCTATGTGAAATTATCGCATACTTGTTAAAACTTGTCTTCCTATGGTAGTCCAAAAAGATGCGAAAAATTCACGGAAGTGGAATTGAATCTGCGTCCTCAAGCTCATTGTCTTCACCTCTCACCAACTTTGCTGGCTTCTGTTTGCAAAATATCTATGCGAAATAATCATTTACTTTTTTCTGTGCGAAATACCTTTGCGAAATAACCATGCGAAAAATACACGTTCATTGGGATTTGAACACGCGACCATGAACTCATTAACTTTGCAGATGACCAACTGTGTTGCCTATTGTTTGCAAAATAAAGAAACAATATTGCGAAATTATTCATTTTTTTGCCCTCTGTAAAAAGAAGAAAACTATACTCGCAGGTGAATTCGAACTTGCGACCACGAACGTACATACTGTTCTCTTGAACAACTGTTCAAGAACATCTCCGCGAAATTAACGCATAACTTTTTTCCTTATTCTTTTATTCTCCCTTGGCATTGAAGAAAATGCAAGATATGTATCTGTGCGAATTGGAACCCGTGATCTATTGGTTGTTCGCTCAGCCTTGAACCATCTGTGCGAATTTCTGTTTGTGATAGAAATCACAACGACTGCCACTTATGTGCACTTCGCCCTTCCTTTATTTCCTTCAACAATTTGCCTCTTGCTTTTTCTCCTGAACATAGAAATCTTCCATTGAAACTTTAGTTTTCTTCCCTTAATTTCACCACATCAACTAATTTTTTGTCTTACTCTTTTCATGTCTTTGAATTGTTGATGATGTTTACTCCCTGAGAGTGTGATTTCTTCCATGAAATTTCTATTTTTGAACCTAAACTTTGTAGATTTAGAAAAATACGAACAGTACTTAATCTTCATGAAAACTTCTTGAACCAACAAATTATAGGAAGGATAAATCCTTTACTCTCCCTGTTTCTAGCGCCAAAATGTAATTGCAGGAAATTCCACAACACACCCCTTATGATATTTTCTAGATCTAAATCTATTTCATAATCAAAATAAAGATTAAAGTTCTAAAAATGTAAGTGGACACACAAGATTTTTTTACACGGGTCGATCAATGTGATCTACATCCATGGTTCTTCACTATGACTGTTGAGGTTACATCAATATTACATTTAGAATCTCCATTAATGGATATTTTGTAGAGTCTCTAGATCTAATTTTTTGGGGAAGAAAATGATAAAGAAAAATAAAGTCTCTCTCTAAAAAATATCTCTCTCTGAAAAATATGTCTTCCCCTTACAAAAATGTGTATCCTCCTCTCATCTCTCCTGCCTTTCTCTTTATATAGGTTTTTACATAGTGGATGACAGCTCACATATAGTGGAGTACAGCTCATATTGTCTCATGATCCCGCTACGTTCTCGCAAGCTCTGCTACATTCTCGCAAGCTAAGGAAATGAATGCATCTCGCACACAAACAAATGTGTTGTGCGATATTTATCCTACACTTTTCCTCTTTTTTCTTGAATATTGCTTGAAGAGCAAGGCGCGTTTAGAGGCCCAATCAAATACAAAATCATCAAACTTGATATTTCTAAAAGAATCAACATTAATGGACCAACTAAAGCAACACTTTGATGTCTGCAATAAGTGAATTAAAAGGCTTTTCTAACTTGTTTATTAGCTGCCAATCACAATATCATTTCTTTCCCAACCACACAACCCACCGTATAGCAAATGGCTTGACTTTGATGTGCATTCGAGATGCTATTGGATGGCTTATTCTATATTTTAGAGATAACTTATTTAGCTTTGCACTTAGTTCTAGAGTGTTGCAACCCACAAGAAGATGATCTTTTCATAGATGAAAATTTGAAAAATTCAAGAAGCTAATGAAGTATTTTGAGTGTTCAGTTTGGTTGTCCATCATCCCAATTGGAACTAAATATTAGTCATTACCCGGTCTTTGGCTTGACAAGTTGTTTATTAATTACATCACTGGCTACATTTGATTGGGAGAAATTTGATTAATGTTTCCCATCATCCCTTATCCCTGTAAGTAGACAATTTCCGTTGATGGATGTTTCTGTCTGGTGGTCCTATAGAAACCTTCAAGTTGTTTCTGAAACTTTTATTGGTTTGTTTCTCAACTATGTACAGAACTACTTTTCCTTCTCATCAGTCGGCCACTAATAAACAACTTGATGCGAAGGATAAATGACTTAACATTACCCATTCCGCCATTAGAGTTGGATGTTTGAGAGTTACAGATTTTGTTAAATGTCTTAATTAATTTATTTGCACCTCTTCTATAATTGGATTATAGAGTTCTCATATGTATATTTCCATATGAGAATTCTAGCTAAGACTTGAGGAATCTTGTAGCAATGCATGTATACATACTTAGTTATCTGCTCTTGTCTACATACAAATCCCCAATATGTACGAGTAATTTTATCTCACCAGTAGATTATGATGAGCCTTCGGAACTTTCATTATGAAATTAAAAAACTGCAACAGTATCAAATACAGAATCATTTATGAAAATCAACAACCAATTGAGATCGATAGCCAGTTCTCCGTTGTAAGCCGTCACTATTGCGACTACATAAGAGATTGCAAGTTGTTCGAGTTATGATGTTAGTTGGTGTGTCTTATGTCACTTTCCTGCTACTGATGTTGTCCAGTAATCTCACGTGCATCGATCAGTGGCTTAGAAATTAGAATCCTGCATCCTCTGCGACTTAATCTGTGCGTTCTTATGTCATTATTTAGATGCACTATCAATTTAGAATTACAATAGTTTAAATCCCATGATGCAAGGTTACAAACTTAGTCAGGAAGAAGAAAACAAACACAAAGATACAAAAAAAAAAAAAAAAAAAAAAAAAAAATCATGGTGGCATGCAGTTGATCTCCGGCACTGGACGTATGTAGACAGGACATTCTTTTTGGACCTCGCTAATCATCTCTGCAAAACTTATAATTATCTCTGCAAAACTTATAATTTTCTGTGTAAATATGCAACAAAATCCAAAAAACAAAAACTTGTTAAGAGGGTTCCTATATATTAATTACAAAAAGACAGATTCTCATGCATGCTCAGCAAAATATGACCTGGCCGTCCTTGCAAACTAACGGTGGATCGAAAATATGAAACATTATTTCCACCTTTTCCAAGGCGCTGTAGAATCAAGTTTCCATTCCCATTCAAAAGATAAAACAATGGATGAATAAATTGAACGAATCAACATAATTCAGTTTTAACTGTAACATCTATGTACATACGTATGCGTATATAAAATATTTATATTCCAATTTTATATAGATTCCATTGGTTTTCTGTGTCGAATGAAGATCATTAGCTATCCTCTAATCTCTATAAATAACACACACCCCTGAACCTCATGTCTCATCAAGAAAACACTCCGGTGGACCATATGGTGAGAACCTTTCTTGGAGTAGTGGAGCCCTCAGTACAGCAGATGCTGTACGCCTGTGGGTTGATGAGAAAAGTAATTATGATTACCAATCAAACACATGTCCAGGAGGAGTGTGTGGGCATTATACACAAGTAGTTTGGAGAAACTCTGTTTACCTAGGGTGTGCCAGTGTGACTTGTAATAACGGTGGTACTTTTGTCACCTGCAACTACTATCCACCGGGCAACGTCGTACTTTTGTCACTCTTTCAGTCCGCCCAGTACCAGGAGCTTATATTACAAATAAAACATATACCTTGAATAAAAGACCTAGCTAATTGAATTAGCTATAGGTGCGTGTTCTAGTAATAACATCAACAAGTCCTTTGGGGCTTCTGTTGGCTTATATACTAGATATATTGTGTGTGTACTGTACTGTACTTGTATTGCGTGTAAGTAAGTGGTTTCGTTGTATAAATAAAATGAATCAATGTGATTATATATATTAATAGATCTATGTATATCCTAATTCAGGTTTCCTTTGCCTTAAGATAATGTAATTGGCAATGGTAAAAGTAGGCGATATAGCACCTTGGAAGTACCTACTACTAACCAGTCAATGTAAGTACCTACTACTAACCAGTCAATAACTCACTTAATTATAGCGCCTCAAATCCAACCAAATAACATAACATAAACAGAGATATATATGCAGCAGCAGGAGCAGCATTTTTGTTTAGGTACCTACAAAAATGAATAAAAACTCATATAGTTACCTAACTCCTTGAATTATTCTGAATTTTGAATTACTGTTTAGGTACCTAAACAGTAATTCAACTCTTTCAAATTCAATTTCCAAGTTCAAACGGGTTACATATATAGATAGTCTACAGAATACAACGATGGGATATTGTTGGAAATATGCGTTTTGGTTTCTCGGAAATCACTTCCATGCGATAAACAAAATAATAATAAAGAAGAAAGTTAGAATACTTTCTCCAGTTCACCCAAATGAGAAACTCGGGTCTAACTCTAGTAATCTTTGAACCTTGGATGTTCAATATTGATATATTTCTGATCCAGTTCATCCATATAAGAAACTCAGGTCTAACTCTAGTAATCTTTGAACCTTCGATGTTCGACACTGATATATTTCTTCTCCGGTTCGTCAAAATGAGAAACTCCGGTCTAACTCTAGTAATCTTTGAACCTGGGATGTTCAATACTTATATATTTCTGATCCAGTTCATCCAAATAAGAAACTCAGGTCTAACTCTAGTAATATTTGAACCTGGGATGTTCAAAACTAATATATTTCTTCTCGAGTTCGTCCAAATGAGAAACTCAGGTCTAACTCTAGTAATCTTTGAACCTAGGATGTTCAAAACTAATATACTTCTTCTCCAGTTCATCCAAATGAGAAACTCAGGTCTAAATCTAGTAATCTTTGAACCTGCAATGTTCGAAACTGATATATTTCTGATCCAGTTCATCCAAATGAGAAACTCGGGTCTAACTCTAGTAATCTTTGAACCTACAATATTCGAAACTGATATATTTCTTCTCCAGTTCGTCCAAATGAGAAACTCAGGTCTAACTGTAGTAATCTTTGAACCTGGGATGTTCCAAAAGGATATATTTCTTCTCCATTTCGTCCAAATGAGAAACTAAGGTCTAACTCTAGTAATCTTTGAACCTGCGATGTTCGAAACTGATATATTTCTTCTCTGGTTCATCCAAATGAGAAACTCGGGTCTAACTATAGTAATATTTGAACATGGGAAGTTTAAAACTGATATATTTCTTCTCCATTTCATCCAAATGAGAAACTCGGGCCTTACTCTAGTAATCTTTGAACCTGCGATGTTCGAAACTGATATATTTCTTCTCCAGTTCATCCAAATGAGAAACTCGGGTATAACTCTAGTAATCTTTGAACCTGCGATGTTCAAAACTGATATATTTCTTTTCCACTTCGTACAAATGAGAAACTCAGGTCTAACACTTGTAATATTTGAACCTGGGATGTTGAAAACTGATATATTTCTGATCCAATTCATCCGAAGCAATGACTCAGATTTAACTCTAGTAATCTTTGAACCTGGGATGTTTGAATCTGATATATTTATGATTCAGTTCATCCGAATGAGAAACTCAGGCCTATCTCTAGTTATTTATCAACTTGAGACTGTAAAATTTGATATTCTACATCTTTAGTTCATCGAATGAGAAACTCAATTGCTCGTCTCTAGTTCTCTCTAACTTGATGGTAAAATCATTGGACAATTTGTCATTTGCTCTAAATTAAACTCAATTAAATATTGAAGCTACATCGATGTTATTAAGTGATTACTAGTTCGAATCGTATGATCGAAAATATCCATATTACATTTCTATATAGAATTTAGAGCATTGAAAGCAAAAGAATTTAACCCAACAAAATCGATACTCGATCATCATTAACCTCAAAAATGTCTAACTTACAGAAAGTGGCTTTTTTTGGTTGGAGGGTTTGTGATTTTCTCTAAAAACACATGCTTCTGAGAAATACACATATGCTTCTCACCAATTTCTCTCAAATCATCTCGTCTCTCTCTAACTAAAAGAGAAAAAAACTCTATTATTCTCTAAACCTTTTTCGCTAAAATCCCCTTGTCTTTAACGAAGAAGATCTATAACTCTGATTTGTGAAATATGCAAGTATCGTTTGTTTTTCATCTCGTCTCTCTAAAAGATGAAAGTTATCGCTTTTTTTTTCTGTTGTTGTTTATCCCTTACTTTCACTGAATAGATTCCGATCTATAAATTTGGGTTTAATTTTATTGTTTTTCGCAGCTGATGCTCTAATATTTGGGTCTATTTCTTTTTCCTTTTAATCTGTTGTGTCATATTTAGGGTTCTTCATTTGTAGAAAGCAAAAATCTAATTGACTGGATGAAAAAATAGGAGAAGTTGGTTTGTTTTGAAAATTGAATTCAAGTTGACCATTGTTAATTTCTTTAATGGTATACTTTAGTAGGGTCATAATCTTTAGTATGTTGATTAGGGTTTGTTGGATTCTTTTCTTCATATGTTTAGGGTTCTTAAAGTTGATTTTTTTTTTTGTTTCAAGTCTTAATTTTATATCTAATTGACTAGATGAACAAATAGGAGAAATGGTTTTGTTTTGAAAATTGAATTCCTGTTGACCCTTTTTAGTATTTTTAATGGTAGATAATCTTTAGTTGTTCATTGGGTGACCTCTTTAGATGTATCTTTAGTTTTACCTGCTTTTTGTTATTTACGCATGCCAAAGGAGATTGTTTTGTTAACTGATATGGGACTGCACATTGACAACCTAAGAAGTTTTATCTCATAATGTTGAGCAGACACTGGCACATTTTTTTGTCAGGAGGTACATTCTGTGTAGTCATATAGGATATGGTGTTTGAATTTGTATTATTGCTTTTATTGGATGTATACTTAATCGCAAAATATAAAATAAAAATTAGTATATATGGAACTTTAAATCACTAAATGGAACTACGCAAATTACATTTATTGTCAATCTAAGGGCTGCATTTGTTTTATTATGGCTACCCATGTATATATTGTTTAGTTCCTGAACCGATGGATACAAAGAAACTTTAGTCCCAATTATAGGTGTAATGCAGGAGTTCTTAGCATGAATTTGGCCTTGCACATGCGATGTTTGTTATTTTTTATAACACATCTCTTTTCTAATGAAATGTCAATGTGCAATCTGATACAGGGCAAGGTACATTGAAGGGTCTTTCAAGGAAGAATTTGGTGAATGAAACAATCAGGTTTTCCATGGAGTTCATACCAAAACCACGTGATTGGAATCACCAAGCCAGTTAGGAGGCCTTTCTTGGAGAAGATTCAGAGTATAGTGATGTAAGTCCTAAGGGTTGAAGACTGTTGTGACAATTTTTGTCCTTAGAAGTATTTATGATATGGGTAACTGCTTAATCTTATAATACCTTGTTGATGTAATTTTAACTTCTTGTTTATTTTTCTCATTTGTTGTAGATGAGTATGGGTCAAAACTCCAACAACGCGCAGCTAGTCTTCTACAAAATCCTACCGCTGATCCTCAATCTGGATGTTGTTAGATGAGGCTTGGCTGTGAAAATCAGTGCAACGGAGAATGACTGGCCATGATCTGCCACTGTACTATATTGACTTTAGATGTCCTGTTTTTGTGGTCGAATGCATCTACCTTAATCCAAAAGTCAGTCTATTGATTGAGCATTTGCAAGTTTTACAATCGATTGTTTTTTCCTGGAGTTATTTCTTATGAATTTGTCATTGTTCTTTTTAGGTCTCGCCCAAAAATTTCTGAAGCCCATCTTCCTGAGGAACCATTCTTGAAGATTGCTGCTGGTTTGAGAATTGAGATTAACAGGGCTCTAACTTTCTTGCGCGAGATTGGTAAGAGTAGTTGCATTACTGTACAAGTTTCTTGGTCACATTATTATGTCTTATGTTGTTCAGCTCATTGACTTCATATTTGAATAATCACAAATGTTTGTGTTGCCGCACACTGTTCTCGCAATTTACGAGAAATACGAGGATCTATTTCTCGTTCTTTTACTTATTCCCATCAGGACTTTCTAATTCATGTGTGATATGCAAACAGGTCTCAGATTTGCAGTCTCGTGCTCAAGATATATCCTTTTTACTGCGTTTTAGGTCTACTATTAGCTGTGATTGCTTCTAAAATGGGTAAGTCATTGCTGAACTTCTTGTGAACTTTCATCTCATCATGCAACCTACGAGTTCAACTTTACTTTCTCTTAGGGGGATAAAAGACAAAACTGCATTGTGTTTTTAGAACTCTTAATATGTGAGGAAAATCTGTTGTAATTAAGATATTAGATTTTTTTATGTTTTCTAGAACTCTTAATATGCGCGGAGTTTTCTTATATTTCTTAAGATATAATTTATACTTGCTATGGGATCATGTCGTACCTAGTGACAGAGCCAAGTATGAGACGATTGCCAGATCCTGGACCCAGAAATATGTTATGGGATCATGTCGTACCTAATGCTACTTGGTCTCTGGATTTGCCAACTACAGTTATTTTTTCGCTACTTTGTCTTATCATCTCATTGGCATCTTAGGTACCCAAGTGATCTACAAAAGAGAGCTATGATAAACTCAGTTTTAGATGGCATCACTCCAGTTGACGCTGTAGTGGAGGTGTTTAAACCTAAATTTCTTATCGTATCTTAGATTTTGTTCTTATTTTAGCTATATATATGTTCTAACTATTTTTTTCATGGTGGGTATTTCCTTCAGTTGGATTTATCATAGAGACTTGGCTGGGGAATCTATGATATGGCGTAGGCATCAATCTGCTTACATTCAAATGCTTCCTGTACAATTATCAAAGGTAATTTCACTCTTAATTACATGAAATTTTCTTTTCATAATTTGATTTCTGCACTTTCATAAATTTAAATATATGCGCTATGCGTATTTCCTTTTTGAATTTTGCTTATCATCGTCTATTGTACTAACTCTTTTCCACTTTGGATTACAGGCTCTGAAGATTGGTATCAAATACATGGAGAAACTTAGAAAACCAACAAGAACAAGAAATTCATATAATATTGATTTTTTTTTCTTCAAGTAAGGATATGGATCTCCACACAATGGAAGATTGTACTTGTTTTGGATATAATTTTTGTCCTTCATAGTGTAACTTGTTCTCTATTGCTTTCTTTCTTCTACAGGATTACAATGCCAATATCTAGAGGGGATTAGTGCACGCACCAAGGGAGAGATGATGCTTGTGCCATTCTATGTTGGATAGATGTACAACTGTAAGTTCTCCTTCTTCACTTTTTCTTTCTTCAATTGTTAGCTTCAGTGTCTAGCTTTTCTTTTTTTGTTCTTATTCATAACTTCTTACAGTTGTAGTCTTTTTTTCTTATGTGAGGTTATGTTGCAAGCTTTGTTGATTCTTTTTATTCTTATTCTTTTATTGTGAAGATTCCTACAAAACTTATCTAAATTTTACGGAACAATCTGTTTTCACTTTCTTGAATGATTGAATCGGTCATCCCGTCGACCATTGATTGTTGAATACCATTTTTTCTTCATCTTGGGTTTACATACTAAAGGCTTGATGGCGAGGCACATGCTGGTTACGCGTCATTAAAGGGCTGCATTACTTTGAGCAGCTTTATGGCAGCTCAGAGTGTTAGCGTTGAATTGTTTTGGGTTAAATTTCATAACGAATGAAACGATTCTATTATACTTGTGTTCGTAATGAATGTATGACTCTTCTTTGAGAATGCATGAACTGCATATTGAAAAATAATAAATTGCAAGCCTGGGTTCCAAGTTTAGTTTTAATTGTATTACAGGCCTGTAAGCTGGAAGTCGTTACATGATCTGGGCTACCCATTTTTTTTTTTAATTGTAACAGAAAGAATTGTCACGGTTATAACTGTGACACAAATTATGAAGAAAAAATAACACGCGTCATCATAGGCCGTGACAAAAGGACGACACGTGTCCTATGAGTAATTGTTACAAATTAATGGCAACACTAATATGTGTTACTTTAACCGTGACAAAAAAGGACACGTGTCGCCGAAGCAATCGTTGCAAGGATTCAATAACAGTTATAAGCGTTGCTGTAAATGTGACTCTTTAAGACACGTGTCATACTATGAATTGTGGTTAATAGAGAGTAACAGTTAAAACCGTTAAGATAAATGTGACAAATATGACACGTGTCGCTATCATAAAATTAGATCAATTGTGGCTATTAATTATTGTAACGCTTTTTATATGTGACTGTTTCTGCCTTTTGTCACATATAAAAAGCGTTACAAAATACCATCACAATTATTAATAACGGCATATTTAGTACAGTTATAACCGTTACAAATTCAATAAGTAACAGGTATAGCCTGTGACAAAATCCTGGAAATGGTGTAGTGGTGGTGCCCTAGTTCGGCATCGAACTTCCCTTTTACCTGCAGGATTGCACTAACGCGACTCCTAGTAGGAACACTATAAACCCATTAAAGAGCATCTGAAGCAAAGACCTTGAATACCATGAAACCATTCTCACCAAATCTACCCAATACCACTCCGTTACCTCATGGAGTAAATCCCATAATGAACAATTATTTTACCGTTATTTCTTATGGTGTTTCTAACAATTTCAATCTTTATTAAATATCCAACGCCAGATCCATTCATGGAGCCATCGCACAGCAATCCACTACTTTAATCTGTTTACCCGTGGGCGGAGGCTGAGAATCATCAAGCGTTAAATAGCTCGGAATACTATGCCAAGTTCGCGCATCCATGATCACCAACAAGTTTTAAGGGCCTGTCGTCCATTCGAGATGCTTTTTTCTCTTTTAAGGCAAAGGTAATGTAAATAAGAAAGGCTTCCAAGATAGCGCCCTCGAGATTAGCAAGGCGCGTTTAGACTAAGTCTTATGGGCTAGATTGGAGGTGCTAGATTAGCACTTAAGTGTTGCAATTCAAAAAAAAAGCGTAGCAAAAAAGTTAACACTAGTTCTCTCTCCTACCGATTGCTAGCATGTGAACTAGCATGCTAGATAGTTACGCGAATGATTCAGCATGAAAAACTACCTTTTCGCGGAATGGTTCAGCGCCCGAGGGTTTATTTTTGATCTCGATTTTGAGATTTGAAGCGCCGAATGGTTTAGCGGGTGTTTAATGGTTCGGACAAGCGCTGAATGGTTCAACGCTAGGTCGACGTGGACCCACTAATCTAGCTGCTAGATTAGCACTCCCATAAGACTTAGGAGGTATTTCTGACTGCTAATCTAGGTGCTAGACTAGCACCCCATAAGACTTAGTCTTAGAGGCCCAATCAAATACAAAATCATCAAACTTGATATTTCTAAAAGAATCAACATTAATGGACCAACTAAAGCAACACTTTGATGTCTGCAATAAGTGAATTAAAAGGCTTTTCTAACTTGTTTATTAGCTGCCAATCACAATATCATTTCTTTCCCAACCACACAACCCACCGTATAGCAAATGGCTTGACTTTGATGTGCATTCGAGATGCTATTGGATGGCTTATTCTATATTTTAGAGATAACTTATTTAGCTTTGCACTTAGTTCCAGAGTGTTGCAACCCACACGAAGATGATCTGTTCATAGATGAAAATTTGAAAAATTCAAGAAGCTAATGAAGTATTTTGAGTGTTCAGTTTGGTTGTCCATCATCCCAGTTGGAACTAAATATTAGTCATTACCCGGTCTTTGGCTTGACAAGTTGTTTATTAATTACATCACTTGCTACATTTGATTGGGAGAAATTTGATTAATGTTTCCCATCATCCCTTATCCCTGTAAGTAGACAATTTCCGTTGATGGATGTTTCTGTCTGGTGGTCCTATAGAAACCTTCAAGTTGTTTCTGAAACTTTATTGGTTTGTTTCTCAACTATGTACAGAACTACTTTTCCTTCTCATCAGTCGGCCACTAATAAACAACTTGATGCGAAGGATAAATGACATAACATTACCCATTCCGCCATTAGAGTTGGATGTTTGAGAGTTACAGATTTTGTTAAATGTCTTAATTAATTTATTTGCACCTCTTCTATAATTGGATTATAGAGTTCTCATATGTATATTTCCATATGAGAATTCTAGCTAAGACTTGAGGAATCTTGTAGCAATGCATGTATACATACTTAGTTATCTGCTCTTGTCTACATACAAATCCCCAATATCTACGAGTAATTTTATCTCACCAGTAGATTATGATGAGCCTTCGGCACTTTCATTATGAAATTAAAAAACTACAACAGTATCAAATACAGAATCATTTATGAAAATCAGCAACCAATTGAGATCGATAGCCAGTTCTTCGTTGTAAACCGTCACTATTGCGACTACATAAGAGATTGCAAGTTGTTCGAGTTATGATGTTAGTTGGTGTATCTTATGTCACTTTCCTGCTACTGATGTTGTCCAGTAATCTCACGTGCATCGATCAGTGGCTTAGAAATTAGAATCCTGCATCCTCTGCGACTTAATCTGTGCGTTCTTATGTCATTATTTAGATGCACTATCAATTTAGAATTACAATAGTTTAAATCCCATGATGCAAGGTTACAAACTTAGTCAGGAAGAAGAAAACAAACACAAAGATACAAAAAAAAAAAAAAAAAAAAAAAAAAAAAATCATGGTGGCATGCAGTTGATCTCCGGCACTGGACGTATGTAGACAGGACATTCTTTTTGGACCTCGCTAATCATCTCTGCAAAACTTATAATTATCTCTGCAAAACTTATAATTTTCTGTGTAAATATGCAACAAAATCCAAAAAACAAAAACTTGTTAAGAGGGTTCCTATATATTAATTACAAAAAGACAGATTCTCATGCATGCTCAGCAAAATATGACCTGGCCGTCCTTGCAAACTAACGGTGGATCGAAAATATGAAACATTATTTCCACCTTTTCCAAGGCGCTGTAGAATCAAGTTTCCATTCCCATTCAAAAGATAAAACAATGGATGAATAAATTGAACGAATCAACATAATTCAGTTTTAACTGTAACATCTATGTACATACGTATGCGTATATAAAATATTTATATTCCAATTTTATATAGATTCCATTGGTTTTCTGTGTCGAATGAAGATCATTAGCTATCCTCTAATCTCTATAAATAACACACACCCCTGAACCTCATGTCTCATCAAGAAAACACTCAAAACCAAGCACATACCTACTTTACATAATACTTCTTCCTTGCATAATATTTGTTCCAACAGAGTACCGTTGTGCAAGCAGCCAATCATGAATTTCATAGTATTCTTAACCCTAGCCTTATTAATCCATGTCTCTCAAGCCCAAACCTCACCAGAAGACTTTCTAGCTCCACATAATGTAGCTCGCTGCGGTTAATGTTGCACCCTTGGTGTGGCACGAAACTGTTGCAACCTATGCTCGCAACTACGCTAACCAAAGAGCCGTTGATTGTAAGCTTGTTCACTCTACCGGTGGACCATATGGTGAGAACCTTTCTTGGAGTAGTGGAGCCCTCAGTACAGCAGATGCTGTACGCCTGTGGGTTGATGAGAAAAGTAATTATGATTACCAATCAAACACATGTCCAGGAGGAGTGTGTGGGCATTATACACAAGTAGTTTGGAGAAACTCTGTTTACCTAGGGTGTGCCAGTGTGACTTGTAATAACGGTGGTACTTTTGTCACCTGCAACTACTATCCACCAGGCAACGTCGTAGGACAACGTCCTTTCTAGCCATCTGATGAGACTCTTTCAGTCCGCCCAGTACCAGGAGCTTATATTACAAATAAAACATATACCTCGAATAAAAGACCTAGCTAATTGAATTAGCTATAGGTGCGTGTTCTAGTAATAACATCAACAAGTCCTTTGGGGCTTCTGTTGGCTTATATACTAGATATATTGTGTGTGTACTGTACTGTACTTGTATTGCGTGTAAGTAAGTGGTTTCGTTGTATAAATAAAATGAATCAATGTGATTATATATATTAATAGATCTATGTATATCCTAATTCAGGTTTCCTTTGCCTTAAGATAATGTAATTGGCAATGGTAAAAGTAGGCGATATAGCACCTTGGAAGTACCTACTACTAACCAGTCAATGCAAGTACCTACTACTAACCAGTCAATAACTCACTTAATTATAGCGCCTCAAATCCAACCAAATAACATAACATAAACAGAGATATATATGCAGCAGCAGCAGCATTTTTGTTTAGGTACCTACAAAAATGATTAAAAACCCCTATAGTTACCTCACTTCTTGAATTATTCTGAATTTTGATTGTGTCTGGATTGGAAGCAAAAAACACTAAACATGGAGGTTTTGGCAATTTTGATCCTAAAAATCAAATTATTTAATTAAACATGAAAGGAGAATGAAACATGAAAGAGTAATTCAACTCTTTCAAATTCAATTTCCAAGTTCAAACGGGTTACATATATAGATAGTCTACAGAATTCAACAAAGCGATATTGTTGGAAATATGCGTTTTGGTTTCTCGGAAATCACTTCCATGCGATAAACAAAATAATAATAAAGAAGAAAGTTTGAATACTTATCGTATTGGGTAAATTGAGGCGACGTAGTTCACTTTACTTAAAGACAAACCAATCCGGCAGACGATGCTCACGGTTCACAGATGTCGTCTCCCAAGATACAATGACCGCTCCTAGTAGTAAGTAACACTAAAATGCGAGTCCGACTTTGTGCACCCGTGTTTAACCGGGGTGCACATTCCTCCCCTCCTAATTAGCTAAAAAATCTCTCCCGTTATCTAATATTCTTAATCACTATCAATTTTTATTTCCTTAATAAAACTAAAAATATGTATCGGGAATTCTCAACACAATTACTGCGCGCATCTTTCCAGAACTCAATTAACTGTGTTTATTCTTTTTCTTCTCTCTTCAAAGCAACAAAGAAGATGGAAGGCCTGATTCATGAGATTTCATAATCAGTCTTTCTTTTCCGTGAGTTTGATCGAATTTAAGAGATAAAAAAAGGAAGAATCATGACTGTTGTTGAGTAAGGACAAGTTTTTGCCTGATTGACCATGCTTAGGAACAAACAAAGCCAAGTTGGGAAAACTGATCGCAAAGCACTCGTGTTAAAGTCTAAGCAGATTGTTATAGACGGGTGTGCACGACATCCAAATAATTTATATGTATTTGGAGTTTGCGTTTGAATGCCATCCATCTCCGAGGATGTGAGTTGTTATGCATGAATCTGTAAGAAGACATGGTATCCTCAGAAAAGAAAACTAACAAGAAAACTGAGAATGGTTAGAACAGTTACATTTAATAGTACAGAGAATTCGGTTTCATGCTCTTGTAAGGAGTTTGAATTTAGTGGAGTTCCCTGCAGCCGCTCAAAGTTTTTCATGATTTACAGTATAAGAATATGCCGACCAAGTACTATTTGAAGAGGTGGTCTAGAGAATCTACAAATGAAGTGGTTTTCGACTCTTGTGGCGATTTAATCCGTAAGGACAGGGATCCATTCGCTACAGAATGTTACAGTGAGTTGTCACATATTTCGCAAAGGATTATTTCCAAATGTTGCTCAAAATCAAAAGAATTGTTTCCTGTAACCAAGTCACTAATGCTAAAAGTGGAACATGAGATAGAGGAACATATTCGTTTAATGGAAGAACAAGAATCCGTTGTCCAGAAAAGCACATCTAACACAAACTCAAACCTGGTACCTGATGTCACTGAGGAAGTAGTATTGCGAGACCCACAAAAAAGAGATTCTCGTGGCCAGTCGAGCAAAAGGTTAAAGAGCTCGGTGGAAATACCATCTAAAAGTTCAGCTAGAAAAGGTTAGTCCATCTCTCATATATATCTTTGAATGTGCTAATCCTTGTTTCTTTTTGCAATTTAAGAAAGGCATACAATTGATTTCAGGTGGTAAAGCAAATGAAGTGATCCCTACGACTGAAATGGGAGCATCAAGTATACACCAACCAATACAGGTATTCAGAACTTCTATTTTAGTTCTAATAATTTTCTACATATTTGTTCACAAGAAAAATCCTAGTTTGCATGGTAGATTCATGTAATGCAACATAAACAATTGCAGATGGCGTACCCACAAGTAGCTCATCCCCCACAAGTATCTAGTGATCCAATTTATAAAATTTTGTTGGCACAACAAAGGACATTACCACAACATGACTATCTTTTAACTCCACAGGTATACATGAATTTTGAACTTGTATTAATTATAAATGAACTGTACGTAGGTAGTGACCGTACTAAAATGTAGCTAACTATTGTCGTTGCTATGAACTATGAATAGGCAGCCTGCTTCCAAAATGCTATGGTCGTTGGTGCACATAGTTCCCGTTACAACGGTGGTACAGAAATCTTTACGGCACCAAAGAAACCTAGAATCTGCAGAACATGCAAAATAGCAGGTCACGACACGCGAAATTGCAAGAAAAGGAAACAAGAAGGCGTACAAAACAAGGCTGATAATAGTTAACGGTTTCCGGTCGTGTTTCAGCTATCTCATTTTGGTTTCAACTGTCTTATGTAGTTCATGTGTGGCTCAAAAGTTTTAAGAATATTTCTGTTCCAGCTTATGCTTTTTTTTTTGGCAAAGTTATTTTTTTGTAATTCAGACCCTTCATTTGCAGCGACTGTTGTTTCAATTTGACAGTGTGGCTTTCTGTTTCTCACTTTTTTTTTTTCGCTATACATACTTGCATCGCCAGCTTCCTTTTTTTCAGAAGGAAAAAAGTTATATCGAATAGAAAATGCCTTTTTTTTTCGTAGATGCGGTGTCATTGAAAACTGACTGCAATACTGACAGCAGCAGTTCCAGACTGCAATACTGGCCGAAATACTGAAAACTGACTGTCATACTGACTGAGATGATAAAAACTGACTGCAATACTGACTGCAGCAGTTTCAGACTGCAATACTGACTTATATATATGCAGCACCAGTTCACATTAAGGCAGGATTTGATTAAATTCAACAAAAAGGCAAAGTCAGTTTTCTTGTTAGTTTTCTTTTCTGAGGATACCATGTCTGTTCTTACAGATTCATGCATAACAACTCACATCCTCGGAGATGGATGGCATTCAAACGCAAACTCCAAATACATATAAATTATTTGGATGTCGTGCACACCCGTCTATAGCAATCTGCTTAGACTTTAAAACGAGTGCTTTGCGATCAGTTTTCCCAACTTGGCTTTGTTTGTTCCTAAGCATGGCATCCAATCAGGCAAAAACTTGTCCTTACTCAACAACAGTCATGATTCTTCCTTTTTTTATCTCTTAAATTCGATCAAACTCACGGAGAAAAAAGACTGATTATGAAATCTCATGAATCAGGCCTTCCATCTTCTTTGTTGCTTTAAAGAGAGAAGAAAAAGAATAAACACAGTTAATTGAGTTCTGGAAAGATGCGCGCAGTAATTGTGTTGAGAATTCCCGATACATATTTTTAGTTTTATTAAGTAAATAAAAATTGACAGTGACTAAGAATATTAGATAACGGGAGAGATTTTTTAGCTAATTAGGAGGGGAGGAATGTGCACCCCGGTTAAACACGGGTGCACAAAGTCGGACTCCTAAAATGCTATGTATTATTGTTGAAATTTCTGGATGGGCTGGAAAATTCCAAAGTCCACCTATGGGTCTGGAATGCTCGGAAGCACGCTTAGGAATCCTAAAATTCCAAATAAAATTCCAAATAAAATTCCAAATAAAATTCCAAATACCATTGATAGCATTTACTACATTCAGACATCTCCCTCTAAATGTAGTTTTTGAACTGCAGCAGCTTTTTCCCACCTAATAGGTGATAGTGCTGCCAAAGCCTCAGCCTGCTCCTCATCATTAGATATTCCATGGATTGATTGTGCACCCCCATAGATACATGCATCATTAAAAGCTATTAGTCCAATACCCATATGCTTATTTTCCTTTTAAAAGATGCCTCAAAATTGTATTTCTGAAACTCAAGATCTGGTAAACTCCATGGTGTTACTACTCTGCTGTGGCTTACAGTACTTCTACTTGCCAGAATTCTCACAGTGTTAGCATTCCAATCACTAATATCTTTATTCACCTGATTAACCAAACTATTCACCCGCACTTGAGCATTATTAAAAACCATTTTACATCTTAGGTTCCAGATTTGCCATATAGCAATACTGACAAACTAAACAAACTTTCTATGAGACTCCCCATTGTTACTATTGGAAGCAAACCAGCTATCAATCCATTCCTGCAAGTTCATATTACTCATATTTCCTGCAATATTAGAATCTAAAGAAAACCACGGTCTTTTTGTGGTGTCACATTCAACAAGGAGATGATTCAGGGTTTCAGACTCCCTATTACAGAGAGGACATTCACTGGGTATAGAGGCAACATACATGGATAACTTACTTCTAGCAGACACAATCATGCATGCATTTCCACAAAAAGTGCTTAATTTTCCGTGGAAGATCAAGCTTCCACAAGGAATTCCAAGGAAAATTAACATTCTCACTTCCATGAATATCCAACATGATACATATATAAGCTGACTTAACACTAAACTTCCCATTATGTGTTGGTTTCCATTTGAGGATATGTTTACCAGTAGAGGATAATCTGATTTGGCAAATGTCGCTAACAGTGTCCCTATCAAAAAGGCAATTTAGAGTATTTCCATCCCACTACCTAGTTTCCTGATTAATTAACTGATTTAAATTTTTCATATGGCTAGAAGAAAAGTTTGCATTAAGACATCTATCTCTATTTTGTACCCACTTATCTTTCGAAATCTCAATAGAAGAACCATCTCCCACCTCCCAACAATAGTGTTTCCTAATCAATTCTAGCCCCCTACAAATACCCTTCCAGATCCAAGACACATAAACGTTATTAGTAGCATGTAAAGGATTAGAACCAAAAAAATACTTGTGACACGAAATCTGAACCCATAAAGCATCAGATTCAGTAAGAAATCTCTAGGCCAATTTGGCAAGCTAAGCAGTATTAAGGTTTTCAATTTTCCTTATATTTAGACCCCCCCAGTTCAATGGGTTTAACAACATTATCCCATTTAATAAAGTAACCTCCTTTAGTAGAGCCTTTCCACCAGAACCTCCTTTGAGTGGCATCTAATTTATCAGTTAGTTTTTTGGGCATATGGAAAACAAAGAGATGATGAGACGCCAAGGTTCCTAAAGTAGACTTAATAAGAACTGTTTTCCTAGGTTGGTTCAAATATTTCCCCTTCCAAGTACCTATTATCATAGGCCTCTCCTAAATGCTTAAAAGTCTCCATTTTATTCCTTTGTAACAACATGGGAACTCCTAAATATTTATCAGCAATCCCAAGATTCTTAATTTTAAGAATGGATAAAATATGAAATTTAGTCATAGGATCGGTTTTAGGACTAAAGGCTAACCCTGATTTGTCAAAATTTATAGCTTGACCTGAGTATTTACTGAACTTGTCTAGAATGCTCTCTAGATGTATAGCTCCTTTAACACAAGCCTTAGAAAACACAAGGCAGTCATCAGCAAAGAACAAATGACTAACAGAAGGTGCAGAAGTGGTAACTTTGATACCTTGAATATTGTTTTTAGCCTCTGCATCAATGAGCATATTTGAAAGAACATCCATACAAATGATAAACAAGTAAGGTGACAAGGGTTCTCCCTGTCTAAGACCCCTTGTAAGATAGTAAACCTCACCAGATGCTCCATTTAGAAATATTGAAGTGGACACATTTGAGATACATTGCTCTATTAGATTACACCAATGCTCATGAAAACCAAGTTTCTTCAAAATATCAATTAAGAACTGCCATTCTATTCTATCAAAAGCCTTAGACATATCTAATTTGATTGCCATAAGACCAGACTTATTTTTATTTTTCCTTATAGTATCAACAATTTCATGAGCAATAACTATATTATCAGTTATCTGCCTAGAAGAAAGAAAAGCAGCTTGATAAGGAGAAATGAACTTGTCCATAACAGTTTTGATCCTATTAGCAAGAAGCTTAGAAATAATTTTGTAACTCATATTACTTAGACTTATAGGCCTAAATTCAGATGGGGTTCTATGAGCATTATTCTTAGGTATTAAAGACACAAAGTTATGGTTCATTTGTTTAAGCATATGACCAGAATGAAAAAAACTCTTAACCATAGCAAATGAAAGGTATGGTTTTCCTTAAGGTTTGGAAGTATCGATTCCATCCTAACTCTTTGGGTGGTTTGAGTTAGAAGAACGAGATAAGAGAGACCATTCTCTAGTGATACATTATTGGTGTTTAGAGAGTACATCGTTATGGTTGAGGTAGAATAGTTTGAAGAATTATTCACTACAAGACATTGTTTCGTGAAGAGAACATCACCTTGATCGTTGATGGTGGAAGACATATTGTTGATATTGGAATAGACATCGTTTAGAAGGGGATTATCATCTTGGAGGGGACTATTGTTTCAGAAGAGACTTCGTTGCGGAGGAGTTTCCTCGTTGGTATATCATGTATGTCCTAGTTGAGAGCGTATACACCTTTGGTGTTAGAAAATATATCGGTTAGAAGGATATCAACTCGTATGTGAGATAGGTATCATCTCAGGTTGGTTAAAGACATTATTCGTAGTTATGGAACTTTTTTTTATGAGCGTTATTTTAAGGTTTATAATCAACATATAGTTGTATCATATCTTGTAGGTTTTTTCGTCAATTGTTAAGTGTGTAATTCTCAGTTTATTGGTTCCATGTTAATAAAGAAAAACTTGTAGCCTATTGTGGACATAGGAATATTTCCGAACAACGTCAAATCTTGTGTGTTTTACTTATAGCTTCATTTTTGTTTTCATCTTGTTTATATTTCATTTTGCGCCGATCCCAAGATCCAATGTCTTTTGGGTTACTTCGAGTTGGATTTTCCTAACAAATGGTGTGACGTTAGTTTTATTTTCCAAAACTGGTGTGGTGAGCGTGGAGAGGATCAAAGTTAGAAGGTGGGACGTTTGGTTTTTAGCGGGCGGCAGAAAGTCTTGGTTTCCAAGGATTTGATGTTTTCAAGTATTCGTGTATGAGAAGGATCTAAAGTTACTTAATATTCAAAGACGCATAGATTAGCATTATCAGGCATTCAAATTTGAAGGGCTTGATATTATCAATTTTGGGTATGAAGCAAGTTAAATCATTGGGGAAGAATGTGGTTATTTGAGATTGTCAGCATTCGTTTTGGTCATGCTCTAAACGGAAATATTTGAAGTAAACACTTATTGAACTATGTAACCTTATACATTCTATCTTCGGGTAAGTATTCATGTAACCATATTCATTTAGTAGTTGATTGCATATTTTAATTTATTTCATACGAGGGTGTGTCTGTTTTACGAAGATCTACAAGTTGATTATACGTGTACTTCGTATTGTACGATGAATTTCCTAGTTTCGAAGACTTACAAATTCCTAGTTTTCATCTTGAGTGTGTTTGATAAGCAACCCACAATTTGAGAAAGCAAAGACACCGTGTTTAAGATACAATCTTTGGTTTATATGATGGTCGAAGAAAATAATGTGTCAAGTTCTCATTATTATTTCCGTACGAAGGTACCGATCATCATTAGTTGGATCATATCGGCAATCATTTTACCTAATAATTCAAAGGATGTTAGGAGGAATTTGTACTCAAATATTTTATGGTTTCAATTGCATAAGGCAGGGAAGATTTGTTTCGAAGAGTTTGATTTCTTTTGGGGTATTTGTTGCGTGTGGTTACAAGTAAACTGGGGTGACGATCGTTTTATGAGATGTGGTACTTTTTGTGGCTTCGTACCAGAAGATATCAGTTATGGTGGAGCTATGGTTTCTTATGCTTCAATGCGAAATAATTTTATTATTACAAGATTTAATTGGCTTATGCATCTGAGGCATATGATTGAAGAAACAATTATGTTGTTGTATTTCGGTGAACGTTGTAGCTTTGAAGGGCATGTACCTTTTAAGACCAACATGGATGCAGGGTTGGAGATCATTATACTTTCTCTACTTGATACCTCCATATGACATCCATTTGGATGTTTTGGGAATCTTGATGTGATTTTCAATGTTGTAGAAAAGTGGTGATAAGATTTGTTCCACTCAGACTTATGAAGATTGACTTTAGACTTAAATTATAGTTAAACTAGAAAATAAATAAAGATGATAACAATATTACGAGATATTGGGACTCGGGATTTCATAATACTCATTCATGTGATTCATATATTAATTCTAAACAATTATAGCTTAAATAGAGACCCCGTTTCTTTGCCAAAAATAGGTTTTGAAAGTAATAACTGTAAATCGAAAGTATGGAACATAAAATTTCTTAAACTAAGCATGACCCATCAATGGAAATCACAATCATTCAGTAAAAACCATAAATCGATTAATAAGAAATGAAAAAAGTAATAAAAGAATTAAATATAATTACTGAAAAAGCGAGGGTACAACAACCACACCCAATATTTCGTTCAGCAATCTGTATGGACTAACTCCAATATAATTCCAACAGAATCAACTAGACAGTCAAACTAAATCAAGTAAATATATCCTAGAGTTGTATCTCTTTCTCAAATCAATCAAAAAATCAATAGGAATGAATCCATGAACTAATAGTATGAGAATAACTTGAACGGTATCAAAGACCAATGTTCAAGTGCAAATCAATTTCAATCAACAACCAAAGGTTGTATTTACCAATTGATTGAACTACGTACAACCTGTGATACTTCAATTATATAAACAAATATAATGCGGAAAATAAATAAGACAGACACCAGAAGTTTTGTTAACGAGGAAACCGCAAATGCAGAAAAACCCCGGGACCTAGTCTAGATTTGAACACCACACTGTATTAATCCGCTACAGACCCTAGCCTACTACAAGTTGACTTCGGACTGGAATGTAGTTGAGTCCTAACCAAGTCTTACACCTATTAAGGTACAGTCGTGTTCCTTACGCCTCTGAATCCCAGTAGGACTCTTTGCACTTGATTCCCTTAGCTGATCTCACCCATAACTAAGAGTTGCTACGACCCAAAGTCGAAGACTTATAAATAAATTTGTCTCACACAGAAAAGTCTATTTTGATAGATAAATCTGTCTCCCGCAGAAGTACCTAGGAAGTTTTGTCCCGTCTTTTGATAAATCAAGGTGAACATGAACCAATTGATAATCCGGTCTTAATATTCCAGAAGAACAGCCTAGAAATATCAATCACCTCACAATAACTTAACTATAAGAAGTTATTGTGGAATCACAAAGAATGATACGAAAAGCTTTGTGATTACCTTTTGTATATTACCTATCGGAGATAAATCTCGAGCAAATATTAGAGAAGATAGTACTCAATATGATAGAACAAGTAAGATCATAACATGCAACTACAAAAATAATAGTGTGGTAATTGTTAGAGCACTGCTAGGTCGAGTAATATAAATGTATTTTTTAATGAGTATGAAATCATACTTAACCGATTTTAGAACTTAACCAACTAAGTTTGCAAACGGGCATGTAAACTTTAGTTAGGACTTTTGGTCTTGTCCGACGGTTGGCAAACTGGTATGCATAATGCCGTCCCGGACCTTAACTCAGGTAAAACCGTTCACATAATGGTATGCAAACTTGGTTCCCGGACTTTAACAGTTAAAACCGTTCGCATACTGGTATGCAAACTTGGTTCCCAAACCTGAATCATACCACAACAGTTTGCATGCTTTGGTATGCATACTCCGATATATCAAGACAAAGGGTTAATTGTTCTAAACTATCAATTCAATCACTGGAACATCCTTGGAAGAAGACAATAGCTATCTTACACAAACTATTAGCTTATAAGTAATTTTCAAGTGATCGAATAATAAATACGAAATATTCCGAGTCGACATCAAATGACTTGTCTCACACAAATCATGTAACTCATGGATGGTGTTTTTTAGCTTAGGGGTAAAATTATAAAACCCTAGTCAGACAATGACGTCATAGAACTTGAGTAATAATGTCCGAACCAAGCACATTTATTGAACCCTTTAATTTTTCTGCGAGAAAATTACCAGGGTACCTTTTTTTTAATGCTGATTAGGGTTTCGACATGCCAAAACCCTAATTCTCACACCGCATGTGCCAATGGCTAACCATGCCATCCACACCTATCGCGCCAAGGCATGCCAACCATGCTAGACGCACCCCTGTGCCAATGGAAAACCATGCCAGCCACACCTACCACGCCAAGGCATTCCAACCATGCTAGCCGTACCCATGTGCCAATGGCAAACCATGTCAGCCACACCTACAGCGCCAAGGCATGCCAACCATGCTAGCCGCACCCCTGTTCTAATGGCAAACCATGCTAGCCACACCAACCGCGCCAAGGCATGCCAACCATGCTAGCCGCACCCCTATGCCAATGGCAAACCATGCCAGCCACCCCTACCGCGCAATGCCAAATGCACCTTGCCATAGCCCCATGCCAACCTAGCTGCGCCACCTTGCTGGCCTTCCCGACGCGGCTACCAAAACGAAGGAGTGCGACAATCAACGGTCGCCCTTCAATCCCAGGAGAAAATCCTAAGCATCCGAGTTTACCAAACGACCTTTGGCCCAAACCCCTAGCTAGCTTGGTCACGAACCTAGCTTGGTCACGCCAAACCATGGCCCTACATGCCAAGCCAAACCGCACCTAGCCAAGCTAGCCACGCCATGCGCCCATGGCCAAAACTTGGCCACACATGCCAAGCCAAACAGCACCTAGCCATGCTAGCCGCCCCATGTGCCAACGGCTTACCAAACCATTGGCCCCACATGCCAAGCCAAACCGCACCTAGCCATGCTAGCCGCACCATGTGCCAACGGCTTACCAAACCCTTGGCCCCACATGCCAAACGTACCTAGCCGCGCCACCATGCTGGCCTTCCCTACGCGGCTACCAAAACGAAGGCGTGCGACAATCGACGGTCCCCCTTCAATCCCAGGAGCAAATCCTAGACCTCCAAGGTTACCAGACGACGCATGGTAACCTTTAGCCCGAAAAACTAATTTTGGCCACGCCAAACCACGCCATGCCAACGGCATGCCAACCTAGTCGCGTCACCATACTGGCCTTCCATACGCGGCTACCAAAACGAAGGCGTGCGACAATCGACGATCCCCCTTCAATCCCAGGAGCAAATCCTAGCCATCCAAGGTTACCAGACGACGCATGGTAACCTTTGGCCCGAAAACCTAAGCTTGGCCACGCCATGCCATGCCAACGGCATGCCAACCTAGCCGCGCCTCCATGCCACGCCAATGGCATGCCATCCTAGCCGCGCCACCATGCCATGCCAATGGCATGCGAACCTAGACGCGCCACCATGCTGGCCTTCCCTATGCGGCCACCAACGAACGAAAGCGTGCAAAGATCAACGGCTACCTTTTCTCTTAAGATACAAAATCTCGACCGTTGAAGGTCACCAACTACCAAGTCTCCCAAGCTCGACTTGCCAGGCAACAACCATATACTACATGTGTCATAAGGGTGAGGCGGTTAGTAAATAAAGGGAGTTAAAAGTGAAACGTTCATGGGACATCAATTCCATACGTTAATGTTTTTATGGAATATCAATTGCATGGGTTAACGATTTTATGGAACATCAAATTCATGCATACGGTTACCACCTCCTCCCATTTACTTACCCATTTTTCCATTCCTTAATGAGACCAGGGTACGTTTCACTTCGACTTGTATAACGGGTTCAGGGGGGAATATACAACACTCAGAAAATACTTGCTAGCTTACCATTTGTTAGCCTTCCCACTTTTCTGATACAAGTCATAGTAACACAACTACTCTTCCAGAATCAACTATTCTGGTCTCATCACTTTCCTTGCTTCCCTCCCAAAAACCAACCCATTCTCCTTCACTTTGTGACCGAAACAAGTCTGGAACGGCCATTTCTTGGTTTAGGATGGATTTGTACAGATTGATCTCTCGAATCTAAAGTACTCCCTTGCAGTACATTGTTTAGGGTTTAAATTGTTTCTCACCCATACATCCGAAATTACCGAAATCAGCAGAAACCATTTTCACCTACAAACAATAACATGCTTCAATGCAATTTTCACATGATCATCTTTTGACTTATTATTTAGTTTCTAACAAAGAAATTATTTCCAACTAAGCTCGTCAAGAATAATGATGAGCGTAGCTAAATCAAAAAACGTCCAACACATATTTCAAGAAATAAATAAACGAGTTAAGCTCATCTCGAAATATCAAATGTGTATAATATAAAAGTCTATATAGCTATACGACTTAGTCTCATTAGGAGATAAAATATAATAGACTTCTGAGTGATATATAAGTTTTAGTCTCCACATACCTTTAGTTGATGAAGTTCCTCCAAACTCTCCTGGGTAGATCTTCTTCTTCAATCGATGGACGTCGTGAAGTCTAAAGATCAACTATGCATTCTATCATAATCTGAGTCATAGCTATAAGTAGACTAGATATCAAGACTTATAGTTTTGATCACCTAAACTTGACAAACAAGCTTAAGATAGCAACGCTTGTGAGTTCGACCTAGCAGTGCTCTAACAATTACCAAACGCGTATTGCTTCCTTCGTCATCCCAGTATTGGGATATAGCTCCTCATGTCGGCAACACTCTTAAAAAATTTATTCATGGCTCAAAAGGTGTTTACAAAGTTGAAAATATGGAAAACAATGAATCTGCAACATTGTATTGGCATTACATAATCGCTATTACAAAGGTACAATTACGAAAGAGTAGATATCAGTCGCTAAAAGATTTTCCTAAGCACTGCCGAGAGCAACATTTTATGTGACTTTCCACTTAGTTTGAGACGGACTTAAGCAGGTATTTCTTCTTCTTCTTCAGCTTCTTCTTCTTCATCTGCAGCGTGATTTGTTCCGCTGCTCCACCCCAAAACTCTCGATATCCCTATGAGACTAGAACCACCTACTTATATCCTACAGAAACACCATAAACCTCAAAATATTTTTTGGTTTTCCTTCAAAAGTCATGGGATATTACTATTTCTTTTGATCTTTATGCGCTCAGTTACTCCGAACTTTTCAGATTTGATGTGTACGAACCCTATGAGAATATTGACTCCTCTTTTATGCATAACTTCCTTCAATAAAACTACCAGAATCCCGAAGTATCCCCCACCTGTGTTTTACCGAGAATCAATTGAAACTTCCATTTTTCACGATTCCAAACCTATATTACCTATATTGTTTTGTCGCAACAGGATTATTCCAAACGATATCCATGACAATATCCTAGAAAATCTCTTCAAAATCTCGCCTGCAAGTCACGATGTAAACTGAAATTTTAAATCAAATTTTCCCACCAAAATTCATTTATGAAAATGAAAGAGATGTAGTACCCCGATCCAAAAGTTGGGTGCGTTTATCAGCTGGGGTGCCTTTAGTAATTTTTCTGGGTGCGTTAACACTTTTTTGAGCTAATTTTTTCGCACATGTTTATTTCCCAAAAAAATACCTACAAGCACATAAAATATCAAAATAAGTACAAAATATTACCAAAAATATATATAATTGAGACAAATCAGACACAAAAATGTGTCTATCGCATCTTACTTACTGTTTATGAGATAGAAGTTGAGTAGATTGTGACCTTTGTTTCTATGATCTTTGAGGAATCATCGAAGCGGTTTGAAATGTAATACTATTTTGAGAAATTGGTATTGGTCTTTGGGTGTTGTTGATATGTTCTGAATTTTGAGGTGAAGACACGTTGAGAGGAACAAGGTATCGCTCGAGTACTTAAAATTTTTTGGTACAACTCTACTATTTGAGGTTGATCGGTTTCATCACATACTACTTGGACAAAGCACAATGCATGTTGTACAAATTTCTTGCACAAGTTAAGGGATGAAATTTCGGTGTGCTATCTCGTGAACCTTTTATCATTAATTGGCTATTGTAAAGTACTTTTGGGTAATGATCTAGTTTTGGTTTACAAGTTTTTTTCTCGCAAGTTTTAGTGTAAGTATAAAAAAATGTGCTATTTCTTCGGTGTTTCAGAAATTGTGTTTGTAATTCTTGATTTGTTCATCAATTACAATATTGATAAGGAATCACTTTCGTTAAAGCATTACTCGCTCGTACTCTCAAGCTTGTTGACAATGTTAGATGCACAAAAATATACCTTGATTTGTAGTTTACAAAAATCAAGCCTCGGACTAGGATTAGAGTATGGTAGTTGAGTATCAGACATCACTAGATAACCCTCGAATATTGAAGACTAGAGATCAAACGAAGAGTTTTGGAGAAATTCACCGAAAAAGAGGTATGTGATGAGCGAATCATCCTATTTATTCACGGCATTTACTATTCTATCTTATGAGACTGTGTCATACTCCTTCCGTTTCAAGATAATAGACTTGTTTCATGTGTTAATAATAGTCTGGTTTCAAAATAATAGTCTCATTCTATCTTATGAGACTGAATCATCCAATTTCAAAATAATTGCATATGCAACCAACCTATTATTTTGAAACGGAGGGAGTATGATTTTAGTAGTTTTAATATTGCAAAGAAGAAATTTTGAGTCAAGCTTGTCTTGATAAATCTCTCGAAATGTAATTCAAGCAATGAATGTTCATATATCCTTAACAATCTTGGTTAAGAACAATTTATTGTTAATGAACAATTTTTGTTGCAAAACCTATCGATTCAAATAAACATTTAAGAAAAATTAACAAATATAATCTTCCGGAATCAAACTTACGAAGTTTTGATTGACCGACTGATTCGCAGAAAAGTTCGATGAAGGTTATAGGTTGAAGAAGAACTTCCCATAAATTAGAATGACATGATTGAATGTTGGAATTGACGTGATTGAATGACATATACTCCCTCCGTCCCACTAATAAGTGACCTAGTTAATTTTAGATTTTGTCCCACCATTAAGTGACCTATATCACTAAACAAGGAGATATTCCTACAATTATCCTTTTAATTGATTATAAAAAATATAAGAAATATGCATAATTTGATAGTCATGTTTATATTCGTTACGTAGGTGTTTTAAAATGCTTTTCAATGGTACAAAGTTTGCGGACATCCGTGGTGTAGTTTGAGAGGTAAATCATTTCAAAATTTCACTATTTATTATCCTTAAGGGTATAATTGTAAAAAGTGCTTAAAAATACTTTTCCCTTGCTTGCCTTAAAAATTGTGCAAACTTGAACCAGGTCACTTAATAGTGGGACGGAGGGAGTATTATATTCGGTAGTTCTATCTATGTGCGCAAGGCATGAAAATTGAAAGGGGGAGAAAGCGCGATATGGATGAGCGAACCATAAATTAGAAATCTATTTTTGCAATTGAAATGAGCGAGATTGAATGACAACTTTTTCTTTACAGCTTACCTTCGAGACAGAAATGCATAGAAACTTAAGAGAAGAAGTAGAATCTAGGATGTTGGATGACGGCGCCGTAAGAAGGGTTACATTCTGAGCGACGATTTATCTTTTGCACTTTCAGAGGGATGCCATCGCTTTAAAATGCTCATACAGAATCGTTGGACTGAGAAAAACACATTCGTTTTTTGTGAGATAGATTATATTGAGTTATTCGATTACCCTTGTGCACCAAAGTCATACATCATAAGAAACTATTAGAATTTCAACAAATCCATGTAAGATTTAAAAGAAAAACCAAAAAAAGATGTAGGGAAAAAAAGCATCATAATTCATACATCATACGGATAAAATACATTTCATACAGCTTACATTATTTAAAATCACTGCCATATTTGCAAAACTTGAACTTGCAAGGTCAGAATTTCTTGCAGACTGCAGTGGTTTAACGTACAACAAAGACTACACAATGACTGTTCTGTGTGTACCTTATTCTTTCCTTTATTATTTTAGACCAATTACAGATTACGTTTTTTTAGTTTTAATTACCATCAATGCAAATCGAGATTTTAGCATAATATGTTATCCCCTGGTGCAACACCGAGTTGATTGCAGTAACTGGTATAGTAATCCGCCCTAGCCTGAACCGTAGCAGGGTTTTTACCATCGCATTCCAAGTCACCATTAATGGCACGGGTTGTAGCACCAAACCCTTGATCTATGACTGGATGGACGTTATTTGTCCAAAACCATAAAGCGGTCTTGAACGAGATGATTGGGTCCTCTGATACAGTTTCAGGAGCGTTTAGGCCATCAAAACCAATGCTTCTTCCAGCAGGTCCATAGTTATAATTCCATGTCAATTGCATTGGACCCCGGCCAAAGTATAGCTTGCCAGGAGTACATGGATTTTCTATGTTGGTTGAATCACAATAGTTCTGGCTTGCACCGTTAATTTCATCTTTGTAACAGAAATCTGCAAAGGAGAAAGAGTTATTTTTTGGTTGCAACCCGTAATTCAAACCTAAGTAGCTAGGCAAATCGATAGCAGTAGAATGAAACTTAAGAATTAACATGAAATTTTGGAAGAACAACTTACGTCCACTTTCATGAGTTAGCTGAGCAAAGAAAGCAGCAATTTCACGTTTTGCATCATCTTGACTCCCAGATGCGAAACTAGGGTACGATTTAACTGCTTCAAGAAATGCATCAAGTGTATAAAAACTCTTCCCAGCACAATCAGCAGCAGCCTGGTTAATAATTCCATTGAAAAACCCAGGTGTTACGACCGAACCATCACCACCAGTACTAGGAGGGTTGGTTGCCAAACAAGGCCCTTCACGACATCCATCACCACAGTAGGCATTATCGCTACCACAGAATCCAAACTGGCTGCAGCATAAGCCTGGTGCACAGCCACAATTCTGAGCCATGACAGAGCCGAACAACAGCCCAGTCATGCCCGCTAGTGTAATAAGTCTAATGACTGTAAAGACTCTCATTTTGTGTTTGGTAATACAAATGAAAAAAGATATGAAGTTGAGGTTTTGATGAAAAATGTAGTGTATGGTTAGATGTATTTATGGCAAAATTAATGTGGTGCTCGATGAATGGTTAATGATGTCACTGGTTGATTCTATCTTCTTATCCCTGTCTTAGGTCATATATGATGCTATTAGGCCAAGTCTAATGACTTGGAACTTCCCTGTCAATAGTTTCTTGACACACAAGCCTTCAAAAGTTATTTGTCGAAGACTTGATCCATTATTTCCTACGGTTTTTTCGACAGCCAACGCCAGTCATGGAGCCGTAGCACAGAAATCCACAGCTTTGATCCGTTTACTCCGTGTGGCGGAGGTGGAGGATCGCCAAGCATTAAAAAGCTCGGAATACTATGCCAAGTTCGTGCAGCGATGATAACACCAAAAAGTTTAAAGGGCCTGTTGTCCATTCGAGATGTTATTGGATGACTTATTCTATATGTTATAGAATAGAGATACTTATTTAGCTTTGCAATTAGTTCCAGAGTGTTGCAACCCACAGGAAGATGATCTTTTCATAGATGAAAATTTGAAAAATTCAAGAAGCTTATGAAGTATTTTGAGAGTTCAGTTTGGTTGTCCATCATCCCAATTGGAACTAAATATTAGTCATTGCCCGGTCTTTGGCTTGACAAGTTGTTTATTAATTACATCACTTGCTACATTTGATTGGGCGAAATTTGATTGATGTTTCCCATCATCCCTTATCCCTGTAAGTAGACAATTTCCGTTGATGGATGCTTCTGTCTGGTGGTCCTATAGAAACCTTCAAGTTGTTTCTGAAACTTTTATTGGTTTGTTTCTCAACTATGTACAGAACTACTTTTCCTACTCATCAGATACTTATATTTTCCATATATATGCAGTATCATACCTCATCCGCACAAAAAATTCCAAGTTATCATTCTTGGAATTGATGATAATTTCCTTGAGGAGAAATGTTCCCCTTGGCTAGAATATATATAAAACCATATAATATCTTTTGTGTTTACAACCAAAGTAAATGGAGATAATCTCCTAAAGGTAAATAATAAGGCAAGAGGATAATATAAAGTCTATTACACCCCCTTAGTCTGAGCGGGAGAGGAACAAACGCTAAAACTAGAACGAAAGCGAACAAATAGCTGTCGAGGAAGCCCCTTGGTAAAGATGTCAGCATATTGGTTCTCAGAGGGAACATGTAAGACTTGAATGGCACCAATACGAACTCGTTCACGAACAAAATGTATATCAATCTCCACATGTTTGGTGCGTTGATGTTGAACAGGATCTCCAGACATATATATGGCACTTAAACAATAGTAGCACGTCGTAGAGGTAGTCGGAGCTCTAGAAGAAGATTTCGAAGCCATGTTGTTTCAGCAACCGCATTTGCTACTCCCCGGTATTCAGCTTCAAAGACACTGGATCGAGAGACTGTGGATTGACGCTTGGAGGACCAGGAGATGAGATTGTCACCAAAAAAGACACAAAAACCAGATGTCGATCGTCGAGAATCAGGACAACCCGCCCAGTCAGCATCAGAGTATGATGTTAAGCAAGAGATAGAGGAGACCGAGAGAAACAGTCTGTGGTTGATGGTGCCCTGAAGATAGCGAAGGATTCGCTTGAGGGAATGAATGTGAGGCTCACGGGGATCATGCATAAATAGACATACCCGCCGAATCGCGTATGCAATATCTCGGCCGAGTAAAAGTGAGGTATCAAGAGCACCCGCTAGGCTTCGTATAGAGTGGGATCCGAAATTGCCTGGCCGTAGTAAGCACCGAGCTTGGAATCTGCAGTGTCGACCGGAGTAGTCATTGGATTACATTTTGTCATGGAGGCATGTGCGATGATGTCATGTGCATATAATGACTGAGACAAAAATAATCCTGAGGATGAACGAGTAACAGTGATGCCCAGAAAATGATGTAGTGGACCAAGGTCAGACATAGCAAACTCTTTCTTCATCAAATCAATGAAGCGGCATAGGATAGTATCAGTAGAGGCAGTCAAAATAATGTCATCAACATATAAAAGTAAGTATGCCGTTTCGGATCCTGATTGATAAACAAAAAGTGAGGGATCACATACACTACCACGGAAACCACAACCTGTGATAAACTTGGCGAATCTCTGAAACCACGCCTTGGGAGCCTGCTTGAGGCCATAGAGAGATCTATGTAATCTACGTACGTAATCAGGGTGAGCAGGGTCAACAAATCCTGGAGGCTGATGCATATAGACTGTCTCGGTTAGATCACCATGAAGAAAAGTGTTCTTTACATCTAGTTGATGTATGGGCCAAGATCGTGATGTAGCAATAGTGAGAACAGTACGAATAGTAGCAGGTTTAACAACCGGACTGTCAACTCCAACTTCTTGACATATAGACTGTCAACTCCAACTTTTTGAGATTTGCCATTGGCAACAAGACGAGCCTTGTAACGCTGTATGGATCCATCGGCATTATATTTATGACGAAACAGCCACATAGAACGAATAACATGAGCATCACGAGGTCGTGGCACAAGTTCCCAAGTATTAGTTTTCAACATAGCATTGTACTCGTCTTTCATGGCAAAGATTCCAGGTTTATGTCCCTAAGAGCATACAAGTGAGAACGGAATGGAGAGATATGCCGTAAAGTTTGAACATGGAGATTGAGCCGGTGGATCGGTCGGTAAATACCATGGGAGGCTCGAGTAACAGGACGAGAAGGAGCTATAGTGGGGGGGAGAAGTTGTAGTGGGAAGGACAGTAGTATGTGGCGAGGATGGAGAGACTGTAGTGGGAAGGTGTTTATGGGTAAAAATCGTGTCCGCCTATTTTGGTAAATTCGGTAGGTGAGTGAGAAACTGGTTTAAACCCTAAACAAATGTACTGCACGTGAGCACTTTATAGATTCGAGAGATCAATCTGTACAAGTCCTACTAAACCAAGAAATGGCCATTCCGGACTTGCTTCGGTCACAAAGTGGAGAAGAAGGGTTGATTTGGGGAGGGAAGCAAAGAAAGGTGTTGAGACCGGAATAGTGCAGGAGAGTAGTGTCTCGACTTGTATCGAAAGTGAAAGCTTAGGAAGCTTGCAAGAGATGAAAGCTTTTGGAGAGCTTGCAAAGTTGCCTTTTCCGAGAGTGTTGTATTTTTCTCCGACCGAGACTTGTTGTCCAGTGGAAATAGGTAAGACCTATTTATACAAGTTGAGATTGAAACGTACCACGGGCCTCATGAAGGAAGAGAGTAAAGGGTGAAATAATGGGAGGAGGTGGTAACCGCATGGTGTTTATGGGTGAAAACGTTTTCACCATTATTTCTTCATTTATTTGACCGCTTTATTCATATTCACGCTTTCTTAATGTGAGCGTAGTGTACGCTGCATGCTATGACCGCCAAACCAAAACCCTAGAAAGTATCCCCCAGTTTGTGTTGATGTCTCGAGTGTTGGTTGCACCTTGAGTGCAAGTGGCGCGTGTGGCATGTGCCAATGGCATGTGCGGAATGTCTTTTGCGGGTTGCACCATGAGTGCAAGTGGCAATGCCAGAGCTGCTAGTGGCGTGTGTGGCATGTGCCAATGGCATGTGCGGAATGCCTTAGTGGTAGGTTGTACGTTGAGTGTAAGTGGCAATGCCAGAGCTGCTAGTGGCGTGTGTGGCATGTGCCAATGGCGTGTGCGGAATACCTTGGTGGTAGGTTGCACGGTTTGCAAGTTAGGCTACCAGCGTGCGTGTTTTGCATGTATCAATGGCACGCATGGCCATTAGGGCTACGTCCTGGTAAGAAAAGCTACCAGCGATGCATGTTGGTATGTTCCAATGGCATGATCGGCCATTAGGGCAACGTCCTGGTAAGAAAAGCTACCAGCGATGCGTGTTGGCATGTGCCAATGGCATGCTCGGACATTAGGGCCATGGCCAGGTAAGAAAACCTACCAGCGATGCGTGTTGGCATGTGCCAATGGCATGCGTGGCCAATTTGGGTCACGGCCTAGTAGGAAAAGCTACCAGCGAGCATGTTGGCATGTGCCAATGGCATGCGTGGCCAATTTGGCCTAGGTTGCACGGTTTGCAAGCCTAGGCGCGGGTGCCATTTTTGCATGGCGTGGCTAGGGCCAAGGTAAGGTTGCTTGGCTTGGCGTGGCGCGACTAGCGTAGCTAGGGCCAAGGCAGAGTGTGTTTGGCATGGCGCGGATAGCTCGGGCTAAGTGTGGCTGGCATGGTTTGCCATTGGCACGGAGGTGCGGCTAGCATGGTTGGCATGCTTTGGCGCGTTTGGTGTGGCTGGCATGCTTTGGCGCGTTTGGTGTGGCTGGCATGATTTGCCATTGGCACAGAGGTGCGGCTAGGGCCAAGGAAAGGATGTTTGGCTTGGCGTGGTGTGACTAGCGTAGCTAGGGCCAAGGCAGAGTGTGTTTGGCATGGCACGGCTAGCTTGGGCTAGGTGTGGCTGGCATGATTTGCCATTGGCACGGAGGTGCGGCTAGCATGGTTTGCATGCTTTGGCGCGTTTGGTGTGACTAGCATAGCTAGGGCCAAGGCAAGTTGCGTTTGGCATGGCGCGGCTAGCTTGGGCTAGGTGTGGCTGGCATGATTTGCCATTGGCACAGAGGTGCGGCTAGCATGGTTGGCATGCTTTGGCGCGTTTGGTGTGACTAGCATAGCTAGGGCAAAGGCGGAGTGCGTTTGGCATGGCGCGGCTAGCTTGGGCTAGGTGTGGCTGGCATGATTTGCCATTGGCACAGAGGGGAATTAGAGTTTTGTTCATTGTAACCCTAATTTGAAAAGATACCCCCTATTAAATACTGACTACATGCATTGAATGTTCTAATAAATGTGTCGCCGGTGACATTAGGTTATTCGGGATTTTACGATTTTACCCTTTGTCTAGAAACCACCATCAACATTAAGTCCCCTGCTTAGCTCGGAACAGGAGCTTTGTTGCGAGGTAAGCATAAGATGGTTACAAACTATCAACAGTAAATCGTAAATAAAATTGAGGAGGCTTGTCTGACCTTTATAAATAGGATTTGGAATCCTTGCCTCTGGCAGTTTTGCACAAATCGGGAGGCTGGCACAATTGGGAAGTCAGCATCATTGAGAGACAGGAATGCTGGGAGGCATTGAGAAGTTGGCGTGAGTTGGGAAACTGAGCGTGCTAGCTGGCGGGACCGGCACAAGGTAGGAAGCTGATCGTGCTAGCTGGCGTGACTTGGGCGGTCATTGGGAAGTTGACTGATTTGTTTTTAAATTGTTGTATAGAATGGTAGTAAAAGTTCGTTCAACTCGGGCTTGTAAAGATTTAATTTCAGACTTAAAACTAAAATATATACACAAGTTTGTCACAAAAATCGAGAGATACTGAGACTCGGGATTCCACCATAAACTCATTAATGCGATTCATATATTTATTCCAAACAATTATAGCTCAAATAATACTGACTCTAATTCTTTGCCAAGGTTGATTCTTAAAAGATTGAATGTAAATCACTAGCATGACGCATCAAAAGCACTTAGACCAAGCATACATCATCATACGACATCACAATCAATTAAGAAAAATTATAAAACGATTGATAATAGTGCAAGTAGTCATAAAAGAATTAAATATAATTACCACACGCATGAAATATGGCTTCCTCCGTCATCCTAGTGTTGGGGTTTAGCTCCTCATGTCGAAAAAACACCCAAAAGATAGAAACATGGCTCAAAAGGTGTATTAAAGATGAAAATACAAAGAAAATCAATAAAACAGATCAACTGCAACGTTTATAACCGTAGCAGGTTGACTGTTACAAAAGATACAGAAGAAATAAGACTGCCAAGGAACGACAGTTTCTGCTGCTGTAGATAAACCACACTTCTCTGCGACTGACTTTGATCGTCCAATGTTCTTCAGCTTTATCTTCTTCCTTCTGTTGCTGCAACTTTGTGTAGCGTGATTTCTTCGTACCAGAGCCCTCTGTTGGCTCCCCAAAGTTCCGACTCTTCTGTTGTGACAGCCGACCCCCCTTTATATAGCCAACAGGGTGATTAAATCCCCAAGAAATCGTCGGAATCTCCTCCTTTTTCTTCTCGGCAATATTTCCTTTATTTTCTCTATGTTACGTGCCTGGGTTGCTTTCTTTACGCGTCTTTGAGATCTCCAAAACTTTCCAAACTCTTCTATGTTCGATACTAGGAGAATATCTCTTCTTTTACTCCACGGAACCTCCATATATATCTCGGATAATCCCGAGATATTTTGTTTCCCTGTTTCGTCTCAAATCAATAATCGGGCCCTGTTTAATCCATTCAAACACTCATACTAACTCTGACATGCCAAAAGATATCCAACCCAACCAATTTAGGAGATTGAATCTCTACAAAAAGCCTCCAAATTCGAATCCAAAATCTTCCAGTCGCTGCATGAAGTTTTTCCGCGTTTTTCTATTTTGAAATGTTAAAGATGGGTGCCCCTTAACCGTCTGTTGGGTGCGAATAGTAGATGCTCTGGAAATGGGTTGCCCCTTAGTAAATGAGGTACCCCTTATCCAAAATGGGGGTCTGTATAGTAATTTTCGCCCACGAGCGCAAAAACCACTTTTCGAGCCAATTTCGCCGCAAAATCTTATTTCTCCAAAAACACCTACAAAGACATAAAATACCAAAATAAGCGCAAAATCGAGTACTAACATTACAGAGAATTGAGACTAAAATAGACACATAAATGCGTCCATCAAATACCCCCAAACTTATTATTTGCTAGTCCTCGAGCAAATCAAATCTAAAAAATAAAATCCTAACTCATTGTCGCAGGCATCGTCGATTTCATTTAGCGTATGCAATAAGCCTTTCAACCCCTAGGTGGCCCTATTGGCCGAGTTATAGTCTCGGGAGGGTTTACCAGAGATATACCCACAAAACCTTTACTCCAGACCCTAACTATCTACGCGGAACCTTGGAAGGCACTAAAAAGTCTCCTTGGTTGGCATACTTATTGACTACAGGAGGAAGTACCCTGATGCGAAATTCCAATTGTTGTACACGAGTTTGCACTCAAGCATACTAAAATTCATATATAAGTCCCAGAGCTCTACTCAGATAGTCTCACTATGGACATCAATACCCGGAGTCAAAACTAATCACATGGATAGATCAAGAAGATGGATATAGAGGAAAAACATAGATGGTTTTGATGTTTACTAACATATCTGTCTGAAGGCCTCCGCCAAAATGAACCTATCCTAATGGACTGAGATACTGGTCTGACTAATATCAACACACTGGCATATATAAGGGAACCAGTGGTCGATAATCCTAACTCTAGGTCAACACAACTGGCATATACAAGGGTTCCAGTGGTCGACTTTATTGAATTTATTCCGGTTGGTCTAATGGTCTGGTCTCAATTTCTTTGTCTCTTCTTCTTTTTTTTTCTTTTTTTTTAATACTTTTTTTTTTCTTTTTCTTTTTTTTTTTTTCTTTTTTTTTTCATCATTTTTATTTTTTTTTTATTTTTTTTTTGGTATCTCAATCACTCTAATTCACCCTAGCATCGGTAACAACTTGAATCGTGGGACCCACCTAATCACTTAGAGAAACATATTTTAAAGAAAACAAAATAAAAATAGAAGTGAAAAGGATTCAACGAGATTGGTGAAACTATCATGTTATTTCTAACACCTGAGCTCTGTGCTTTTATGAATAGACTCTTTAGATGTTGCCATCTAATCAGATTGGTTCCTCAACTCCTACAACCAAAATGCTTCCATCCACTTAGATTGGTTAGTGCCATCCTTAATAAGCATAAAATTTCTAGGCTCTGGAGTTTAACAATGCAACTAATCAAAAAGTTTCTCCCATACCCCCAAACTTAAATCTAACATTGTCCTCAATGTTCTAAAGATAAAATTAAAAGCATGAACAAGGAGAAACTGTTACCATTTGAAGTAAAAGAGTTAAGGAAAGATATTACCATGTCGCATGAATATTGGGTTACTTCCCAAGAAGTGCTAAGTTTAACGTCTTCAGCCAGACTAACAAAGGATTAGTCACCTCATAAAATCATAAAGTAATAGCCGAAATATCTGTGGGTCATCAAAACCAAATAGAGTTATCACAAGTAAAAGGAATCTGCAACATGCCAAGAAAATTAACAAGTGAAGCACGCCCTTGTCTAGTTTCCTGTTTAAGACAACTACATCTAGCTGTGGTTCAGGTTCAGGCTCTATAACTGGGTCGAGATAAAATATTTTCATGGGTTGGATTTCCTCGTAGCTAAGATCCGATTCAGGTATTAGAGTCTGTAAAAACTCAAATAAGAACTTAGAAGCACATAATAATAACCTGAATAATTGCGGATCCTTTTAGTCAATCAGTTTTGACTCACACAATTGACCATGATGAAACGGCGGTCAATCATAAGAAAATGTGTCGATACTAATCTCCTAAAGTACTTAGGCTCGATCTCAAAATTTAATAATCGACACATCTGAAACTTATACGTTTCCACAATTGGTTGAAAAATATTTGGTGGGAAAACAAAGTCAATCTGGGTATCATAGCCTGAATAAACCACATCAACCAGAGGATGGGTTTCTAACAACTGAACTTCTTCCTGGACATTATTAGGTTCTGGAGAACTAGTATGAAGGCAATCGGCACATGGTTGAGGCACATATATCAAGTCCCAAGTGAGGGACCTTTCTAAGAGATAAGGCACATGGAGAATGATAATCACCCCCAAACTTAGAGTTTTCAGTGTCTCTAGAAAGACTAGTCACAACTTCCCTAATTTCAAGGTCATCTGATTCCTGAAAATGGTTAATTGATTCTTCTAAGTCAGGTTCATCCTCACTCATCTCTATGAGTTCATCTCTTGTCTAAGACTAATGTTTCTAAATCGCTAGACTCTAAAACAATATTCTCAGAATAAACTCCACTACAGGAAAAATATACATCTACAACTGGAGATTTACAACGCTTCGCTTAGTATTGTAGAAAGTCATATGTTTTACAACTGGTTTCAAAGGAAGAGTTGTCGTATATCATCACTGTCAACCCTTAGGAAACAAGGGGTTGCGCTAAGAAAACAAACGACAACTCCTTAAGCAAAACAGTTGTGACGACATTTAGCTATAACAACGTTGTTCCATATATGTAGTGACTTAGCCTATCACAATACTCACAAGTGTTGTTGAAGAACACAAAAATATGATAATGAAAAATATGTTATAGGGGAGATTCAAACATGAACCTACTACATGGAAGTCTAGCTCATCAACCACCCTTTCAGTTCACAAGTTTTGATTTTTTTCTTTTTTTTAAATAGAAACCTACACAACACTTATAAGTGTTGTTGAAATAAAAATATATAATGTTCCATATATGTAGTGACTTAGCCTATCACAATTCTCACAAGTGTTGTTGAAGAACACAAAAATATGATAATGAAAAATATGTTAGAGGGGAGATTCGAACATGAACCTACTGCATGGAACTCAAGCTCATCAACCACCCTTTCAGTTCACAAGTTTTGATTTTTTTTTTTTTTTTTAAATAGAAAGCTACAACAACACTTATAAGTGTTGTCGAAGTAAAAATATATAATGTTCTATTTATGTAGTGACTTAGCCTATCACAATTTTCACAAGTGTTGTTGAAGAACACAAAAATATGATAATGAAAAATATGTTAGAGGGGAGATTCGGACATGAACCTACTGCATGGAAGTCTAACTCATCGACCACCCTTTCAGTTCACAAGTTTTGATTTTTTTTTCTTTTTTTTAAATAGAAAGCTACAGCAACACTTATAAGTGTTGTTGAAGTAAAAATATATAATGTTGGAAAAAATGAGGTTGGGGGATTCGATCCTGAGCCCCAAGCGTGGAAGTCTACACCACTAACCATCCTACACTATCACATGTTCCTCATCAAGTTTGTGGTTCATTAATACACTAACTTTATGACAACCCTTCATAAGTGTTGTAAAACAAAATATAATGCTCAAAAAGTAATGTTCAAGTGACGAGCCGTAAACAGCAGCCGAAGCTTCTCTGTAATGCATCACATACCAGTTAGATGTATTTGACTCTCGAGAATAGAAAACTTGTCGCGCTTGTTTTGCTAAAATGAATGATCGTTACAGTATTGGTTCTTACGATGTTTTAAATTGACTAATGTAAAGCCATCTTCTACCTTTACACCAAAACTAGTGTGAGCCCAATCACATTTGAATATTGGAATTTGAAACATATGATTGTAGTCCAACAATAGAATTTCTTCAAAAACACCGTAGAACCCAAATGGAGCTGTTAACTGTCTATTTTACAAGAAAAATACTAGTGTTAGTAAAGGAAATACAACAAGAGTGACAATGACAGTAAAAATTCAATATAGTAAAAACAATACACTATACTGACTTAGACTAGTCCACTCACGGCCGGTTTCGATCTCGCAGCCTGGTATGCGTACAATGTGCGTAAATAGGGTTTGTTTAAGGTTTCGTAGAATATTCCTAAGGAAGAAGGAATCTTACCTGGAAATGGATGCATTCATCGTTCTTACCAAGTTTCTGACCTAGACTAGTCTACTCGCGGCAAGGTTTCGATGTCGGATCCTGGTATGCGTACAATATGCAGAAATAGGGTTTGTTTAAGGTTTAATAGAATATTTTGGAGGAATCTTACCTCGTAAATGGATGGATTCGTCGTTCTTACCAAGTTTCGACTTATAGTAGTCCACTCACGGCCGGTTTCGTTCTCGGCGCACTGGTATGCGTATAATATGTAGAAATAGGGTTTGTTTGAGGTTTCGTAAAATATTCCTCGAGGAATCTTACCCGTAAATGGATGGATTCGTCGTTCATACCATGTTTATGACTTAGATTAGTCCACTCACGGCCATGTTTCGATCTCGGAGTCTGGTTTGCATATAATATGCAGAAATAGGGTCTGTTTAAGGTTTCGTAGAATATTCTGAAGGAATCTTACATGTAAATGAATGGATTCGTCGTTCTTACCAAGTTTCTAAATTAGACTACTCCACTCACGGCCAGGATTCGATCTCGAAGCCTGGTATGCGTACAATATGCAGAAATAGGGTTTGTTTAAGGTTTAGTAGAATATTTCGGAGGAATCTTACCTGTAAATGGATGGATTCATCGTTCTTACCAAATTTCTGACATAGAGCAGTCAACTCGCGGCCAGATTTCGATCTCGGAGCCTGGTTTGCATACAATATGGAGAAATAGGGTTTGTTTAAGGTTTCGTAGAATATTCCGAAGGAATCTTACCTGTAAATTGATGGATTCATTGTTCTTACCAACTTTCTAACTTATAGTAATCCAGTCGCGTCCAGGTTTCGATCTCAGAGCCTGGTATGCATACAATATGCATAAATAGGGTTTGTTTAAGGTTTCGTAGAATATCTCGAAGGAATCTTACCTGTAAATGGATGGATTCGTCGTTCTTACCAAGTTTCTGACTTAGAGTAGTCAACTCGCGGCCAGGTTTCGATCTCGGAGCCTGGTATGCATACAATATGCAGAAATAGGGTTTGTTTAAGGTTTCGTAGAATATTTCGAAGTAATCTTACCTGTAAATGGATGGTTTCTTCGTTCTTACCAAGTTTCTGACTTAGAGTAGTCAACTCGCGGCCAAGTTTCGATTTAAGAGCATGGTATGCATACATTTATGCAGAAATAGGGTTTGTTTAAGGTTTCGTAGAATATATATAAGAATCTTACCTGTAAATGGATGGATTCATCGTTCTTACCCAATTTCTGAATTAGAGTAGTCAACTCGCGGCCAGGTTTCGATCTCGGATCCTAGTACGCATACAATTTGCAGAAATAAGGTTTTTTTTTAAGGTTTCGTAGAATATGTAGAAAGAATCTTACCTGTAAATGGATGGATTCGTCGTTCTTACCCAGTTTCTGAATTAGAGTAGTCAACTCACGGCCAGGTTTCGATCTCGGATCCTGGTACGCATACAATATGCAGAAATAGGGTTTTTTTTTAAGGTTTCGTAGAATATCTGGAAGGAATCTTACCTGTAAAATGGATGAATTTGTCGTTCTTACCAAGTTTCTGACTTATAGTAGTCAACTCGCGGCCAGGTTTCGATCTCGGAGCCTGGTATGCATAGAATATGCAGAAATAGGGTTTTTTTAAGGTTTCGTAGAATATATAGAAGAAATCTTACCTGTAAATGGATGGATTCATCGTTCTTACCAAATTTCTGAATTAGAGTAGTCAACTCGCGGCCATGTTTCGATCTCGGATCCTAGTACGCATACAATATGCAGAAATAAGGTTTTTTTAAGGTTTCGTAGAATATTTCGAAGGAATCTTACCTGTAAATGGATGGTTTCTTCGTTCTTACCAAGTTTCTGAGTTAGAGTAGTCAACTCGCGGCCAGGTTTCGATCTCGGAGCCAGCTATGCATACATATATGCATAAATAGGGTTTGGGTAAGGTTTCGTAGAATATCTCGAAGGAATCTTACCTGTAAATGGTTGGATTCGTTATTCTTACCAAGTTTCTGACTTAGAGTAGTCAACTCGCGGCCAGGTTTCGGTCTCTGATCCTGGTACGAATACAATATGCATAAATAGGGTTTTTTTAAGGTTTCGTAGAATATCTCGAAGAAATCTTACCTGTAAATGGATGAATTCGTCATTCTTACCAAGTTTCTGATTTTATAGTAGTCAACTCACGGCCAGGTTTCGATCTCGGATCCTGGTACGCATACAATATGCAGAAATAGGGTTTTTTTAAGGTTTCGTAGAATATCTCGAAGGAATCTTACCTGTAAATGGATGAATTCGTCGTTCTTACCAAGTTTCTGACTTAGAGTAGTCAACTCGCGGTCAGGTTTCGATCTCGGATCCTTGTACGCATACAATATGCAGAAATAGGGTTTTTTTAAGGTTTCGTAGAATATCTCGAAGGAATCTTACCTAAATGGATGAATTCGTCGTTCTTACCAAGTTTCTGACTTATAGTAGTCAACTCGCGTCCAGGTTTCGATCTCGGAGCCTGGTATGCATACAATATGCAGAAATAGGGTTTTTTTTAAGGTTTCCTAGAATATCTATAAGAAATCTTACCTGTAAATGGATGGATTCGTCGTTCTTACCCAATTTCTGAATTAGAGTAGTCAACTCGCGGCCAGGTTTCGATCTCGGATCCTAGTACGCATACAATATGCAGAAATAAGGTTTTTTTAAGGTTTCGTAGAATATCTAGAAAGAATCTTACCTGTAAATGGATGGATTCGTCGTTCTTACCCAGTTTAAATTAGAGTAGTCAACTCGCGGCCAGGTTTCGATCTCGGATCCTGGTACACATACAATATGCAGAAATATGGTTTTTTTTTAGGTTTCGTAGAATATCTGGAAGGAATCTTACCTGTAAAATGGATGAATTTGTCTTTCTTACCAAGTTTCTGACTTATAGTAGTCAACTCGCGGCCAGGTTTCGATCTCGGAGCCTGGTATGCATAGAATATGCAGAAATAGGGTTTTTTTAAGGTTTCGTAGAATATATAGAAGAAATCTTACCTGTAAATGGATGGATTCGTCGTTCTTACCAAATTTCTGAATTAGAGTAGTCAACTCGCGGCCAGGTTTCGATCTCGGATCCTAGTACGCATACAATATGCAGAAATAAGGTTTTTTTAAGGTTTCATAGAATATTTCGAATGAATCTTACCTGTAAATGGATGGTTTCTTCGTTCTTACCAAGTTTCTGAGTTAGAGTAGTCAACTCGCGGCCAGGTTTCGATCTCGGAGCCTGCTATGCATACATATATGCATAAATAGGGTTTGGGTAAGGTTTCGTAGAATATCTCGAAGGAATCTTACCTGTAAATGGATGGATTCGTTATTCTTACCAAGTTTCTGACTTAGAGTAGTCAACTCGCGGCCAGGTTTCGATCTCTGATCCTGCTATGCATACAATATGCATAAATAGGGTTTTTTTAAGGTTTCGTAGAATATCTCAAGAAATCTTACCTGTAAATGGATGAATTCGTCATTCTTACCAAGTTTCTGACTTATAGTAGTCAACTCACGGCCAGGTTTCGATCTCGGATCCTGGTACGCATACAATATGCAGAAATAGAGTTTTTTTAAGGTTTCGTAGAATATCTCGAAGGAATTTTACCTGTAAATGGATGAATTCGTCGTTCTTACCAAGTTTCTGACTTAGAGTAGTCAACTCGCGGTCAGGTTTCGATCTCGGATCCTGGTACGCATACAATATGCAGAAATAGGGTTTTTTTAAGGTTTCGTAGATTATCTCGAAGGAATCTTACCTGTAAATGGATGAATTTGTCGTTCTTACCAAGTTTCTGACTTATAGTAGTCAACTCGCGTCCAGGTTTCGATCTCGGAGCCTGGTATGCATACAATATGCAGAAATAGGGTTTCGTAGAATATCTATAAAAAATCTTACCTGTAAATGGATGGATTCGTCGTTCTTACCCAATTTCTGAATTAGAGTAGTCAACTCGCGGCCAGGTTTCGATCTCGGATCCTAGTACGCATACTATTTGCAGAAATAAGGTTTTTTTTTAAGGTTTCGTAGAATATCTAGAAAGAATCTTACCTGTAAATGGATGGATTCGTCGTTCTTACCCAGTTTCTGAATTAGAGTAGTCAACTCGCGGCCAGGTTTCGATCTCGGAGCCTGGTACGCATACAATATGCAGAAATAGGGTTTTTTTTTAAGGTTTCGTAGAATATCTGGAAGGAATCTTACCTGTAAAATGGATGAATTTATCGTTCTTACCAAGTTTCTGACTTATAGTAGTCAACTCGTGGCCAGGTTTCGATCTCGGAGCCTGGTATGCATAGAATATGCAGAAATAGGGTTTTTTTTAAGGTTTCGTAGAATATATAGAAGAAATCTTACCTGTAAATGGATGGATTCGTCGTTCTTGCCAAATTTCTGAATTAGAGTAGTCAACTCGCGGCCAGGTTTCGATCTCGGATCCTAGTACGCATACAATATGCAGAAATAAGGTTTTTTTAAGGTTTCGTAGAATATTTCGAAGGAATCTTACCTGTAAATGGATGGTTTCTTCGTTCTTACCAAGTTTCTGAGTTAGAGTAGTCAACTCGCGGCCAGGTTTCGATCTCGGAGCCTGCTATGCATACATATATGCATGAATAGGGTTTGGGTAAGGTTTCGTAGAATATCTCGAAGGAATCTTACCTGTAAATGGATGGATTCGTTATTCTTACCAAGTTTCTGACTTAGAGTAGTCAACTCGCGGCCAGGTTTCGATCTCTGATCCTAGTACGAATACAATATGCATAAATAGGGTTTTTTTAAGGTTTCGTAGAATATCTCAAGAAATCTTACCTCAAATGGATGAATTCGTCATTCTTACCAAGTTTCTGACTTATAGTAGTCAACTCACGGCCAGGTTTCGATCTCGGATCCTGGTACGCATACAATATGCAGAAATAGGGTTTTTTTAAGGTTTCGTAGAATATCTCGAAGGAATCTTACCTGTAAATGGATGAATTTGTCGTTCTTACCAAGTTTCTGACTTATAGTAGTCAACTCGCGGCCAGGTTTCGATCTCGGAGCCTGGTATGCATAGAATATGCAGAAATAGGGTTTTTTTTTAAGGTTTCTTAGAATATATAGAAGAAATCTTACCTGTAAATGGATGGATTCGTCGTTCTTACCAAATTTCTGAATTAGAGTAGTCAACTCGCGGTCAGGTTTCGATCTCGGATCCTAGTACGCATACAATATGCAGAAATAAGGTTTTTTTAAGGTTTCGTAGAATATTTCGAAGTAATCTTACCTGTAAATGGATGGTTTCTTCGTTCTTACCAAGTTTCTGACTTAGAGTAGTCAACTCGCGGCCAAGTTTCGATTTAAGAGCATGGTATGCATACATTTATGCAGAAATAGGGTTTGTTTAAGGTTTCGTAGAATATATATAAGAATCTTACCTGTAAATGGATGGATTCATCGTTCTTACCCAATTTCTGAATTAGAGTAGTCAACTCGCGGCCAGGTTTCGATCTCGGATCCTAGTACGCATACAATTTGCAGAAATAAGGTTTTTTTTTAAGGTTTCGTAGAATATGTAGAAAGAATCTTACTTTGTAAATGGATGGATTCGTCGTTCTTACCCGAGTTTCGAATTAGAGTAGTCAACTCACGGCCAGGTTTCGATCTCGGATCCTGGTACGCATACAATATGCAGAAATAGGGTTTTTTTTTAAGGTTTCGTAGAATATCTGGAAGGAATCTTACCTGTAAAATGGATGAATTTGTCGTTCTTACCAAGTTTCTGACTTATAGTAGTCAACTCGCGGCCATGTTTCGATCTCGGAGCTGGTATGCATAGAATATGCAGACATAGGGTTTTTTTAAGGTTTCGTAGAATATATAGAAGAAATCTTACCTGTAAATGGATGGATTCTTCGTTCTTACCAAATTTCTGAATTAGAGTAGTCAACTCGCGGCCATGTTTCGATCTCGGATCCTAGTACGCATACAATATGCAGAAATAAGGTTTTTTTAAGGTTTCGTAGAATATTTCGAAGGAATCTTACCTGTAAATGGATGGTTTCTTCGTTCTTACCAAGTTTCGAGTTAGAGTAGTCAACTCGCGGCCGTGTTTCGATCTCGGAGCCCGGTATGCATACATATATGCATAAATAGGGTTTGGGTAAGGTTTCGTAGAATATCTCGAAGGAATCTTACCCGTAAATGGTTGGATTCGTTATTCTTACCAAGTTTCGACTTAGAGTAGTCAACTCGCGGCCGGTTTCGATCTCGATCCTAGTACGAATACAATATGCATAAATAGGGTTTTTTTAAGGTTTCGTAGAATATCTCAAGAAATCTTACTCCGTAAATGGATGAATTCGTCATTCTTACCAAGTTTACGATTTTATAGTAGTCAACTCACGGCCGTGTTTCGATCTCGGATCCGGTACGCATACAATATGCGAAAATAGGGTTTTTTTAAGGTTTCGTAGAATATCTCGAAGGAATCTTACCTGTAAATGGATGAATTCGTCGTTCTTACCAAGTTTCTGACTTAGAGTAGTCAACTCGCGGTCAGGTTTCGATCTCGGATCCTTGTACGCATACAATATGCAGAAATAGGGTTTTTTAAGGTTTCGTAGAATATCTCGAAGGAATCTTACCTGTAAATGGATGAATTCGTCGTTCTTACCAAGTTTCTGACTTATAGTAGTCAACTCGCGTCCAAGTTTCGATCTCGGAGCCTGGTATGCATACAATATGCAGAAATAGGGTTTTTTTTAAGGTTTCCTAGAATATCTATAAGAAATCTTACCTGTAAATGGATGGATTCGTCGTTCTTACCCAATTTCTGAATTAGAGTAGTCAACTCGCGGCCAGGTTTCGATCTCGGATCCTAGTACGCATACAATATGCGAAATAAGGTTTTTTTTAAGGTTTCGTAGAATATCTAGAAAGAATCTTACCTGTAAATGGATGGATTCGTCGTTCTTACCCAGTTTCTGAATTAGAGTAGTCAACTCGCGGCCAGGTTTCGATCTCGGATCCTGGTACACATACAATATGCAGAAATATGGTTTTTTTTTAGGTTTCGTAGAATATCTGGAAGGAATCTTACCAGTAAAATGGATGAATTTGTCTTTCTTACCAAGTTTCTGACTTATAGTAGTCAACTCGCGGCCAGGTTTCGATCTCGGAGCCTGGTATGCATAGAATATGCAGAAATAGGGTTTTTTTTAAGGTTTCGTAGAATATATAGAAGAAATCTTACCTGTAAATGGATGGATTCGTCGTTCTTACCAAATTTCTGAATTAGAGTAGTCAACTCATGGCCAGGTTTCGATCTCGGATCCTAGTACGCATACAATATGCGAAATAAGGTTTTTTAAGGTTTCATAGAATATTTCGAATGAATCTTACCTCGTAAATGGATGGTTTCTTCTGTTCTTACCAAGTTTCGAGTTAGAGTAGTCAACTCGCGGCCGTGTTTCGATCTCGGAGCCTAGCTATGCATACATATATGCATAAATAGGGTTTGGGTAAGGTTTCGTAGAATATATAGAAGCAATCTTACCTGTAAATGGATGGATTCGTCTTTCTTACCAAGTTTCTGACTTAGAGTAGTCAACTCGCGGCCAGGTTTCGATCTCTGATCCTGGTACGAATACAATATGCATAAATAGGGTTTTTTTAAGGTTTCGTAGAATATCTCGAAGAAATCTTACCTGTAAATGGATGAATTCGTCATTCTTACCAAGTTTCTGACTTATAGTAGTCAACTCACGGCCAGGTTTCGATCTCGGATCCTGGTACGCATACAATATGCAGAAATAGAGTTTTATTAAGGTTTCGTAGAATATCTCGAGGAATTTTACCCGTAAATGGATGAATTCGTCATTCTTACCAAGTTTCGACTTAGAGTAGTCAACTCGCGGTCGTGTTTCGATCTCGGATCCTGGTACGCATACAATATGCGAGAAATAGGGTTTTTTTTAAGGTTTCAGAGATTATCTCAAGGAATCTTACCCGTAAATGGATGAATTTGTCGTTCTTACCAAGTTTCGACTTATAGTAGTCAACTCGCGTCCGTGTTTCGATCTCGGAGCCTGGTATGCATACAATATGCATAAATAGGGTTTCGTAGAATATCTATAAAAATCTTACCTGTAAATGGATGGATTCGTCGTTCTTACCCAATTTCGACTTAGAGTAGTCAACTCGCGGCCAGGTTTCGATCTCGGATCCTAGTACGCATACTATTTGCAGAAATAAGGTTTTTTTTTAAAGTTTCGTAGAATATCTAGAAAGAATCTTACCTGTAAATGGATGGATTCGTCGTTCTTACCAAGTTTCGAATTAGAGTAGTCAACTCGCGGCCGTGTTTCGATCTCGGATCCTGGTACGCATACAATATGCAGAAATAGGGTTTTTTTTTAAGGTTTCGTAGAATATCTGGAAGGAATCTTACCTGTAAAATGGATGAATTTATCGTTCTTACCAAGTTTCTGACTTATAGTAGTCAACTCGTGGCCAGGTTTCGATCTCGGAGCCTAGTATGCATAGAATATGCGAAATAGGGTTTTTTTAAGGTTTCGTAGAATATATAGAAGAAATCTTACCCGTAAATGGATGGATTCGTCGTTCTTGCCAAATTTCCGAATTAGAGTAGTCAACTCGCGGCCGTGTTTCGATCTCGGATCCTAGTACGCATACAATATGCGTAAATAAGGTTTTTTTAAGGTTTCGTAGAATATTTCAAGGAATCTTACCTGTAAATGGATGGTTTCTTCGTTCTTACCAAGTTTCGAGTTAGAGTAGTCAACTCGCGGCCGTGTTTCGATCTTAAGAGCCTCGTATGCATACATATATGCATGAATAGGGTTTGTTTAAGGTTTCGTAGAATATCTCAAGGAATCTTACCCGTAAATGGATGGATTCGTTATTCTTACCAAGTTTCGACTTAGAGTAGTCAACTCGCGGCCAGTGTTTCGATCTCTAAGATCCTGGTATGCATACAATATGCATAAATAGGGTTTTTTTAAGGTTTCGTAGAATATCTCGAAGAAATCTTACCTGTAAATGGATGAATTCGTCATTCTTACCAAGTTTCTGACTTATAGTAGTCAACTCACGGCCAGGTTTCGATCTCGGATCCTGGTACGCATACAATATGCAGAAATAGGGTTTTTTTAAGGTTTCGTAGAATATCTCGAAGGAATCTTACCTGTAAATGGATGAATTTGTCGTTCTTACCAAGTTTCTGACTTATAGTAGTCAACTCGCGGCCAGGTTTCGATCTCGGAGCCTGGTATGCATAGAATATGCAGAAATAGGGTTTTTTTTTAAGGTTTCTTAGAATATATAGAAGAAATCTTACCTGTAAATGGATGGATTCGTCGTTCTTACCAAATTTCTGAATTAGAGTAGTCAACTCATGGTCGTTTCGATCTTAAGATCCTAGGTACGCATACAATATGCAGAAATAAGGTTTTTTTAAGGTTTCGTAGAATATTTCGAAGGAATCTTACCTATAAATGGATGGTTTCTTCGTTCTTACCAAGTTTCTGAGTTAGAGTAGTCAACTCGCGGCCAGGTTTCGATCTCGGAGCCTGCTATGCATACATATATGCATAAATAGGGTTTGGGTAAGGTTTCGTAGAATATCTCGAAGGAATCTTACCTGTAAATGGATGGATTCGTTATTCTTACCAAGTTTCTGACTTAGAGTAGTCAACTCGCGGCCAGGTTTCGATCTCTATCCTGGTACGAATACAATATGCATAAATAGGGTTTTTTTAAGGTTTCTTAGAATATCTCGAAGGAATCTTACCTGTAAATGGATGAATTCGTCATTCTTACCAAGTTTCTGACTTATAGTAGTTAACTCACGGCCAGGTTTTGATCTCGGATCCTGGTACGCATACAATTTGCAGAAATAGGGTTTTTTTAATGTTTCGTAGAATATCTCGAAGGAATCTTACCGAAATGGATGAATTCGCTGTTCTTACCAAGTTTCGACTTAGAGTAGTCAACTCGCGGTCATGTTTCGATCTCGGATACCTTGTACGCATACAATATGCGAAATAGGGTTTTTTAAGGTTTCGTAGAATATCTCAAGGAATCTTACCCGTAAATGGATGAATTCGTCTTTGTTCTTACCAAGTTTCGACTTATAGTAGTCAACTCGCGTCCGTGTTTCGATCTTGAGCCTGGTATGCATACAATATGCAGAAATAGGGTTTTTTTTTAAGGTTTCGTAGAATATCTATAAGAAATCTTACCTGTAAATGGATGGATTCGTCGTTCTTACCAAATTTCTGAATTATAGTAGTCAACTCGCGGCCAGGTTTTGATCTCGGATCCTTGTACGCATACAATTTGCAGAAATAAGGTTTTTTTTTTAAGGTTTAGTAGAATATCTAGAAAGAATCTTACCTGTAAATGGATGGATTCGTCGTTCTTACCAAGTTTCTGAATTAGAGTAGTCAACTCGCGGCCAGGTTTCGATCTCGGAGCCTGGTATGCATACAATATGCAGAAATAAGGGTTTTTTTTTAAGGTTTCGTAGAATTTCTCGAAAGAATCTTACCAATGGATGAATTCATCGTTCTTACCAAGTTTCTGACTTATAGTAGTCAACTCGCGTCCAGGTTTCGATCTCTGATCCTGGTACGAATACAATATGCATAAATAGGGTTTTTTTAAGGTTTCGTAGAATATATAGAAGAAATCTTACCTGTAAATGGATGGATTCGTCGTTCTTACCAAATTTCTGAATTAGAGTAGTCAACTCATGCCATGTTTCGATCTCGGATCCTGGACGCATACAATATGCGAAATAAGGTTTTTTTAAGGTTTCATAGAATATTTCAAGGAATCTTACCGTAAATGGATGGTTTCTTCGTTCTTACCAAGTTTCGAGTTAGAGTAGTCAACTCGCGGCCGTGTTTCGATCTCGAGCCTCTCGGTATGCATACATATATGCATAAATATGGTTTGGGTAAGGTTTCGTAGAATATCTCGAAGGAATCTTACCCGTAAATGGATGGATTCGTTATTCTTACCAAGTTTCGACTTAGAGTAGTCAACTCATGGCCGTGTTTCGATCTCCGATCCCGCACGAATACAATATGCATAAATAGGGTTTTTTTTAAGGTTTCGTAGAAATATCTCGAAGAAATCTTACCCGTAAATGGATGAATTCGCTCATTCTTAACAAGTTTCGACTTATAGTAGTCAACTCACGACCGTGTTTCGATCTCGGATCCCTTCGTACGCATACAATATGCGAAATAGGGTTTTTTAAGGTTTCGTAGAATATCTCAAGGAATCTTACCCGTAAATGGATGAATTGATCGTTCTTACCAAGTTTCGACTTAGAGTAGTCAACTCGCGGTCGGTTTCGATCTCGATCCTGGTACGCATACAATATGCGAAATAGGGTTTTTTAAGGTTTCGTAGAATATCTCAAGGAATCTTACCTGTAAATGGATGAATTTGTCGTTCTTACCAAGTTTCGACTTATAGTAGTCAACTCGCGTCCGTGTTTCGATCTTGAGTCTGGTATGCATACAATATGCGAAATAGGGTTTTTTTAAGGAGAATATCTATAAGAAATCTTACCCGTAAATGGATGGATTCGTCGTTCTTACCAAGTTTCGACTTAGAGTAGTCAACTCGCGCCAGTGTTTCGATCTCTGATCCTAGTACGCATACTATTTGCGTAAATAAGGTTTTTTTAAGGTTTCGTAGAATATCTAGAAGAAATCTTACCCGTAAAATGGATGGATTCGTTCTTACCCAGTTTAATTAGAGTAGTCAACTAGCGGCTGTGTTTCGATCTCGATCCTGGTACGCATACAATATGCGAAATAGGTTTTTTTTTAAGGTTTCGTAGAATATCTCAAGGAATCTTACCCGTAAATGGATGGATTCATTGTTCTTACCAAATTTCGAATTAGAGTAGTCAACTCATGGCCAGGTTTCGATCTCGGATCCTAGTACGCATACAATATGCGTAAATAAGGTTTTTTTAAGGTTTCGTAGAATATTTCAAGGAATCTTACCCTCGTAAATGGATGGTTTCTTCGTTCTTACCAAGTTTCTGACTTAGAGTAGTCAACTCGCTGCCAGGTTTCGATCTCGGAGCCTGGTATGCATACATATATGCATAAATAGGGTTTGGGTAAGGTTTCGTAGAATATCTCGAAGGAATCTTACCTGTAAATGGATGGATTCGTTATTCTTACCAAGTTTCTGACTTAGAGTAGTCAACTCGCGGCCAGGTTTCGATCTCTACTCCTGGTACGAATACAATATGCGTAAATAGGGTATTTTTAAGGTTTCTTAGAATATCTCAAGAAATCTTACCAGTAAATGGATGAATTCGTCATTCTTACCAAGTTTCGACTTATAGTAGTTAACTCACGGCCAGGTTTTGATCTCGGATCCTGGTACGCATACAATTTGCAGAAATAGGGTTTTTTTAATGTTTCGTAGAATATCTCGAAGGAATCTTACCTGTAAATGGATGAATTCGTCGTTCTTACCAAGTTTCTGACTTAGAGTAGTCAACTCGCGGTCAGGTTTCGATCTCGGATACTTGTACGCATACAATATGCAGAAATAGGGTTTTTTTAAGGTTTCGTAGAATATCTCGAAGGAATCTTACCCGAAATGGATGAATTCGTCGTTCTTACCAAGTTTCGACTTATAGTAGTGAACTCGCGTCCAGTGTTTCGATCTCGAGTCTCTGGTATGCATACAATATGCGTAAATAGGGTTTTTTTTAAGGTTTCGTAGAATATTTATAAGAAATCTTACCGTAAATGGATGGATTCGTCGTTCTTACCAAATTTCTCCGATTATAGTAGTCAACTCGCGGCCAGGTTTTGATCTCGGATCCTTGTACGCATACAATTTGCAGAAATAAGGTTTTTTTTTAAGGTTTAGTAGAATATCTAGAAAGAATCTTACCTGTAAATGGATGGATTCGTCGTTCTTACCAAGTTTCTGAATTAGAGTAGTCAACTCGCGGCCAGGTTTCGATCTCGGAGTCTCTGGTATGCATACAATATGCGTAAATAAGGGTTTTTTTTTTAAGGTTTCGTAGAATTTCTCGAAAGAATCTTACCAATGGATGAATTCGTCGTTCTTACCAAGTTTTTCGACTTATAGTAGTCAACTCGCGTCAGTGTTTCGATCTCTCGATCCTGTTACGAATACAATATGCATAAATAGGGTTTTTTTAAGGTTTCGTAGAATATCTCAAGAAATCTTACCCGTAAATGGATGGATTCGTCGTTCTTACCAAATTTCCACTTAGAGTAGTCAACTCGCGGCCAAGTTTCGATCTCTGGATCCTAGTACGCATACAATATGCGAAATAAGGTTTTTTTAAGGTTTCATAGAATATTTCGAAGGAATCTTACCTGTAAATGGATGGTTTCTTCGTTCTTACCAAGTTTCTGAGTTAGAGTAGTCAACTCGCGGCCAGGTTTCGATCTCGGAGCCTGCTATGCATACATATATGCATGAATAGGGTTTGGGTAAGGTTTCGTAGAATATCTCGAAGGAATCTTACCTGTAAATGGATGGATTATTATTCTTACCAAGTTTCTGACTTAGAGTAGTCAACTCGCGGCCAGGTTTCGATCTCTGATCCTGGTACGAATACAATATGCATAAATAGGGTTTTTTTAAGGTTTCGTAGAATATCTCGAAGAAATCTTACCTGTAAATGGATGGATTCGTCGTTCTTGCCAAATTTCTGAATTAGAGTAGTCAACTCGCGGCCGTGTTTCGATCTCGGATCCCTAGTACGCATACAATATGCGAAATAAGGTTTTGTTAAGGTTTCGTAGAATATTTCGAAGGAATCTTACCTGTAAATGGATGGTTTCTTCGTTCTTACCAAGTTTCTGACTTATAGTAGTCAACTCGCGGCCAGGTTTCGATCTCGGAGCCTGGTATGCATACATATATGCATGAATAGGGTTTGGGTAAGGTTTCGTAGAATATCTCGAAGGAATCTTACCTGTAAATGGATGGATTCGTTATTCTTACCAAGTTTCTGACTTAGAGTAGTCAACTCGCGGCCAGGTTTCGATCTCTGATCCTGATACGAATACAATATGCATAAATAGGGTTTTTTTAAGGTTTCGTAGAATATCTCGAAGAAATCTTACCTGTAAATGGATGAATTCGTCATTCTTACCAAGTTTCTGACTTATAGTAGTCAACTCACGGCCAGGTTTCGATCTCGGATCCTGGTACGCATACAATATGCAGAAATAGGGTTTTTTTAAGGTTTCGTAGAATATCTCAAGGAATCTTACCCGTAAATGGATGAATTTGTCGTTCTTACCAAGTTTCGACTTATAGTAGTCAACTCGCGGCCGGGTTTCGATCTCGAGCCTAGTATGCATAGAATATGCGAAATAGGTTTTTTTTTTAAGGTTTCTTAGAATATATCAAGAAATCTTACCCGTAAATGGATGGATTCGTCGTTCTTACCAAATTTCCGAATTAGAGTAGTCAACTCGCTGTCGTGGTTTCGATCTCGGATCCTAGTACGCATACAATATGCAGAAATAAGGTTTTTTTAAGGTTTCGTAGAATATTTCGAAGGAATCTTACCTATAAATGGATGTTTTCTTCGTTCTTACCAAGTTTCTGAGTTAGAGTAGTCAACTCGCGGCCAGGTTTCGATCTCGGAGCCTGCTATGCATACATATATGCATAAATAGGGTTTTTTTTAAGGTTTCGTAGAATATCTCGAAGGAATCTTACCTGTAAATGGATGGATTCGTTATTCTTACCAAGTTTCTGACTTAGAGTAGTCAACTCGCGGCCAGGTTTCGATCTCTACTCCTGGTACGAATACAATATGCGTAAATAGGGTATTTTTAAGGTTTCTTAGAATATCTCGAAGAAATCTTACCTGTAAATGGATGAATTCGTCATTCTTACCAAGTTTCTGACTTATAGTAGTTAACTCACGGCCAGGTTTTGATCTCGGATCCTGGTACGCATACAATTTGTAGAAATAGGGTTTTTTTAATGTTTCGTAGAATATCTCGAAGGAATCTTACCTGTAAATGGATGAATTCGTCGTTCTTACCAAGTTTCTGACTTAGAGTAGTCAACTCGCGGTCGTTGTTTCGATCTCAAGATACTTGTACGCATACAATATGCGTAAATAGGGTTTTTTAAGGTTTCGTAGAATATCTCGAAGGAATCTTACCTCGTAAATGGATGAATTCGTCGTTCTTACCAAGTTTCGACTTATAGTAGTCAACTCGCGTCCAGGTTTCGATCTCGGAGCCTGGTATGCATACAATATGCAGAAATATGGTTTTTTTTTAAGGTTTCGTAGAATATCTATAAGAAATCTTACCTGTAAATGGATGGATTCGTCGTTCTTACCAAATTTCTGAATTATAGTAGTCAACTCGCGGCCAGGTTTTGATCTCGGATCCTTGTACGCATACAATTTGCAGAAATAAGGTTTTTTTTTTTTAAGGTTTAGTAGAATATCTAGAAAGAATCTTACCCAATAAATGGATGGATTCGTCGTTCTTACCAAGTTTCCAATTAGAGTAGTCAACTCGCGGCCGTGTTTCGATCTCGAGCCTGGTATGCATACAATATGCGAAATAAGGGTTTTTTTTTAAGGTTTCGTAGAATTTCTCGAAAGAATCTTACCAATGGATGAATTCGTCGTTCTTACCAAGTTTCTGACTTATAGTAGTCAACTCGCGTCCAGGTTTCGATCTCTGATCCTGGTACGAATACAATATGCATAAATAGGGTTTTTTTAAGGTTTCGTAGAATATATAGAAGAAATCTTACCCAGAAATGGATGGATTCGTCGTTCTTACCAAATTTCAAATTAGAGTAGTCAACTCGCGGCCAGTTTTCGATCTCGGATCCTAAGACGATACAATATGCGTAAATAAGGTTTTTTTAAGGTTTCATAGAATATTTCAAGGAATCTTACCTGTAAATGGATGGTTTCTTCGTTCTTACCAAGTTTCGAGTTAGAGTAGTCAACTCGCGCCGTGTTTCGATCTCGGAGCCTCGTATGCATACATATATGCATAAATAGGGTTTTTTTAAGGTTTCGTAGAATATCTCAAGGAATCTTACCTGTAAATGGATGGATTCGTTATTCTTACCAAGTTTCTGACTTAGAGTACTCAACTCGCGGCCAGGTTTCGATCTCTGATCCTGGTACGAATACAATATGCATAAATAGGGTTTTTTTAAGGTTTCGTAGAATATCTCGAAGAAATCTTACCTGTAAATGGATGAATTCGTCATTCTTAACAAGTTTCTGACTTATAGTAGTCAACTCACGACCAGGTTTCGATCTCGGATCCTGGTACGCATACAATATGCAGAAATAGGGTTTTTTTAAGGTTTCGTAGAATATCTCGAAGGAATCTTACCTGTAAATGGATGAATTCGTCGTTCTTACCAAGTTTCGACTTAGAGTAGTCAACTCGCGGGTCGTGTTTCGATCTCGGATCCCGGTACGCATACAATATGCGTAAATAGGGTTTTTTTAAGGTTTCGTAGAATATCTCGAAGGAATCTTACTGTAAATGGATGAATTTGTCGTTCTTACCAAGTTTCGACTTATAGTAGTCAACTCGCGTCCGTGTTTCGATCTCGAGCCTGGTATGCATACAATATGCGTAAATAGGGTTTTTTTTAAGTAGAATATCTATAAGAAATCTTACCTGTAAATGGATGGATTCGTCGTTCTTACCCAATTTCTGAATTAGAGTAGTCAACTCGCGGCCAGGTTTCGATCTCGGATCCTAGTACGCATACTATTTGCAGAAATAAGGTTTTTTTTTAAGGTTTCGTAGAATATCTAGAAAGAATCTTACCTGTAAATGGATGGATTCGTCGTTCTTACCCAGTTTCTGAATTAGAGTAGTCAACTAGCGGCCAGGTTTCGATCTCGGATCCTGGTACGCATACAATATGCAGAAATAGGGTTTTTTTTTAAGGTTTCGTAGAATATCTGGAAGGAATCTTACCTGTAAATGGATGGATTCGTCGTTCTTACCAAATTTCTGAATTAGAGTAGTCAACTCGCGGTCAGGTTTCGATCTCGGATCCTAGTACGCATACAATATGCAGAAATAAGGTTTTTTTAAGGTTTCGTAGAATATTTCGAAGGAATCTTACCTGTAAATGGATGGTTTCTTCGTTCTTACCAAGTTTCTGAGTTAGAGTAGTCAACTCGCGGCCAGGTTTCGATCTCGGAGCCTGCTATGCATACATATATGCATAAATAGGGTTTGGGTAAGGTTTCGTAGAATATCTCGAAGGAATCTTACCTGTAAATGGATGGATTCGTTATTCTTACCAAGTTTCTGACTTAGAGTAGTCAACTCGCGGCCAGGTTTCGATCTCTACTCCTGGTACGAATACAATATGCGTAAATAGGGTATTTTTAAGGTTTCTTAGAATATCTCGAAGAAATCTTACCTGTAAATGGATGAATTCGTCATTCTTACCAAGTTTCTGACTTATAGTAGTTAACTCACGGCCAGGTTTTGATCTCGGATCCTGGTACGCATACAATTTGCAGAAATAGGGTTTTTTTAATGTTTCGTAGAATATCTCGAAGGAATCTTACCTGTAAATGGATGAATTCGTCGTTCTTACCAAGTTTCTGACTTAGAGTAGTCAACTCGCGGTCAGGTTTCGATCTCGGATACTTGTACGCATACAATATGCAGAAATAGGGTTTTTTAAGGTTTCGTAGAATATCTCGAAGGAATCTTACCTGTAAATGGATGAATTCGTCGTTCTTACCAAGTTTCTGACTTATAGTAGTCAACTCGCGTCCAGGTTTCGATCTCGGAGCCTGGTATGCATACAATATGCAGAAATAGGGTTTTTTTTTAAGGTTTCGTAGAATATCTATAAGAAATCTTACCTGTAAATGGATGGATTCGTCGTTCTTACCAAATTTCTGAATTATAGTAGTCAACTCGCGGCCAGGTTTTGATCTCTGATCCTTGTACGCATACAATTTGCATAAATAAGGTTTTTTTTTTAAGGTTTAGTAGAATATCTAGAAAGAATCTTACCTGTAAATGGATGGATTCGTCGTTCTTACCCGCTTCAATTAGAGTAGTCAACTCGCGCCGTGTTTCGATCTTGAGCCTGGTATGCATACAATATGCGAAATAAGGGTTTTTTTTGGGTTTCGTAGAATTTCTCGAAAGAATCTTACCAATGGATGAATTCGTCGTTCTTACCAAGTTTCTGACTTATAGTAGTCAACTCGCGTCCAGGTTTCGATCTCTGATCCTGGTACGAATACAATATGCATAAATAGGGTTTTTTTAAGGTTTCGTAGAATATATAGAAGAAATCTTACCTGTAAATGGATGGATTCGTCGTTCTTACCAAATTTCTGAATTAGAGTAGTCAACTCGCGGCCAGGTTTCGATCTCTGATCCTAGTACGCATACAATATGCAGAAATAAGGTTTTTTTAAGGTTTCATAGAATATTTCGAAGGAATCTTACCTGTAAATGGATGGTTTCTTCGTTCTTACCAAGTTTCTGAGTTAGAGTAGTCAACTCGCGGCCAGGTTTCGATCTCGGAGCCTGCTATGCATACATATATGCATAAATAGGGTTTGGGTAAGGTTTCGTAGAATATCTCGAAGGAATCTTACCTACCTGTAAATGGATGGTTTCTTCGTTCTTACCAAGTTTCTGAGTTAGAGTAGTCAACTCGCGGCCAGGTTTCGATCTCTGATCCTGGTACGAATACAATATGCATAAATAGGGTTTTTTAAGGTTTCGTAGAATATCTCAAGAAATCTTACCTGTAAATGGATGAATTCGTCATTCTTAACAAGTTTCTGACTTATAGTAGTCAACTCACGACCAGGTTTCGATCTCGGATCCTGGTACGCATACAATATGCAGTAAATAGGGTTTTTTTAAGGTTTCGTAGAATATCTCGAAGGAATCTTACCCCGTAAATGGATGAATTCGCTGTTCTTACCAAGTTTCGACTTAGAGTAGTCAACTCGCGGTCAGGGTTTCGATCTCGGATCCCGGTACGCATACAATATGCGAAATAGGGTTTTTTAAGGTTTCGTAGAATATCTCAAGGAATCTTACCCGTAAATGGATGAATTTGTCGTTTTACCAAGTTTCGACTTATAGTAGTCAACTCGCGTCTGTGTTTCGATCTCGAGCCCTGGTATATACAATATGCGAAATAGGGTTTTTTTTAGAATATCTATAAGAAATCTTACCCGTAAATGGATGGATTCGTCGTTTCTTACCCAATTTCGAATTAGAGTAGTCAACTCGCGGCCAGGTTTCGATCTCGGATCCTAGTACGCATACTATTTGCAGAAATAAGGTTTTTTTTTAAGGTTTCGTAGAATATCTAGAAAGAATCTTACCTGTAAATGGATGGATTCGTCGTTCTTATCCAGTTTCTGAATTAGAGTAGTCAACTAGCGGCCAGGTTTCGATCTCGGATCCTGGTACGCATACAATATGCAGAAATAGGGTTTTTTTTTAAGGTTTCGTAGAATATCCTGGAAGGAATCTTACCTCGTAAATGGATGGATTCGTCGTTCTTACCAAATTTCCGAATTAGAGTAGTCAACTCAAGGTCGTTTTCGATCTCGGATCCTAGTACGCATACAATATGCAGAAATAAGGTTTTTTTAAGGTTTCGTAGAATATTTCGAAGGAATCTTACCTGTAAATGGATGGTTTCTTCGTTCTTACCAAGTTTCTGAGTTAGAGTAGTCAACTCGCGGCCAGGTTTCGATCTCGGAGCCTGCTATGCATACATATATGCATAAATAGGGTTTGGGTAAGGTTTCGTAGAATATCTCGAAGGAATCTTACCTGTAAATGGATGGATTCGTTATTCTTACCAAGTTTCTGACTTAGAGTAGTCAACTCGCGGCCAGGTTTCGATCTCTACTCCTGGTACGAATACAATATGCATAAATAGGGTATTTTTAAGGTTTCTTAGAATATCTCAAGAAATCTTACTGTAAATGGATGAATTCGTCATTCTTACCAAGTTTCGACTTATAGTAGTTAACTCACGGCGTGTTTTGATCTCGGATCCCAGTACGCATACAATTTGCGTAAATAGGGTTTTTTTAATGTTTCGTAGAATATCTCAAAGGAATCTTACTCAGAAATGGATGAATTCGTCGTTTCTTACCAAGTTTCGACTTAGAGTAGTCAACTCGCGGTCAGGTTTCGATCTCGGATACTTGTACGCATACAATATGCATAAATAGGGTTTTTTAAGGTTTCGTAGAATATCTCGAAGGAATCTTACCCGTAAATGGATGAATTATCTGCGTTCTTACCAAGTTTCGACTTATAGTAGTCAACTCGCGTCCAGGTTTCGATCTCGAGCTCTGGTATGCATACAATATGCGAAAATAGGGTTTTTTAAGGTTTCGTAGAATATCTATAAGAAATCTTACCCGTAAATGGATGGATTCGTCGTTCTTACCAAATTTCGAATTATAGTAGTCAACTCGCGGCGTGTTTTGATCTCGGATCCTTGTACGCATACAATTTGCATAAATAAGGTTTTTTTTTTTGGTTTAGTAGAATATCTAGAAAGAATCTTACCCGTAAATGGATGGATTCGCTGCTCTTACCCGATTTCAATTAGAGTAGTCAACTCGCGGCCGTGTTTCGATCTCGGAGCTCGGTATGCATACAATATGCAGAAATAAGGGTTTTTTTTTAAGGTTTCGTAGAATTTCTCGAAGAATCTTACCAATGGATGAATTCGTCGTTCTTACCAAGTTTCTGACTTATAGTAGTCAACTCGCGTCCCGTGTTTCGATCTCTCGATCCCTGGTACGAATACAATATGCATAAATAGGGTTTTTTTAAGGTTTCGTAGAATATATAGAAGAAATCTTACCTGTAAATGGATGGATTCGTCGTTCTTACCAAATTTCTGAATTAGAGTAGTCAACTCGCGGCCAGGTTTCGATCTCGGATCCTAGTACGCATACAATATGCAGAAATAAGGTTTTTTTAAGGTTTCATAGAATATTTCAAGGAATCTTACCTCAGAATGGATGGTTTCTTCGTTCTTACCAAGTTTCGAGTTAGAGTAGTCAACTCGCGGCTGTGTTTCGATCTCGGAGCCTGCTATGCATACATATATGCATAAATAGGGTTTGGGTAAGGTTTCGTAGAATATCTCGAAGGAATCTTACCTGTAAATGGATGGATTCGTTATTCTTACCAAGTTTCTGACTTAGAGTAGTCAACTCGCGGCCAGGTTTCGATCTCTGATCCTGGTACGAATACAATATGCATAAATAGGGTTTTTTTAAGGTTTCGTAGAATATCTCGAAGAAATCTTACCTGTAAATGGATGAATTCGTCATTCTTAACAAGTTTCTGACTTATAGTAGTCAACTCACGACCGTTTTCGATCACGGATCCCGGTACGCATACAATATGCGAAATAGGGTTTTTAAGGTTTCGTAGAATATCTCAAGGAATCTTACCTCAGAAATGGATGAATTCGCGTTCTCTTACCAAGTTTCGACTTAGAGTAGTCAACTCATGGTCGGTTTCGATCTCGGATCCTCGTACGCATACAATATGCGAAATAGGGTTTTTTTAAGGTTTCGTAGAATATCTCGAAGGAATCTTACCTGTAAATGGATGAATTTGTCGTTCTTACCAAGTTTCTGACTTATAGTAGTCAACTCGCGTCCAGGTTTCGATCTCGGAGCCTGGTATGCATACAATATGCAGAAATAGGGTTTCGTAGAATATCTATAAGAAATCTTACCTGTAAATGGATGGATTCGTCGTTCTTACCCAATTTCTGAATTAGAGTAGTCAACTCGCGGCCAGGTTTCGATCTCGGATCCTAGTACGCATACTATTTGCAGAAATAAGGTTTTTTTTTAAGGTTTCGTAGAATATCTAGAAAGAATCTTACCTGTAAATGGATGGATTCGTCGTTCTTATCCAATTTCTGAATTAGAGTAGTCAACTAGCGGCCAGGTTTCGATCTCGGATCCTGGTACGCATACAATATGCGTAAATAGGGTTTTTTTAAGGTTTCGTAGAATATCTGGAAGGAATCTTACCCGTAAAATGGATGAATTTATCGTTCTTACCAAGTTTCGACTTATAGTAGTCAACTCATGGCCGTGTTTCGATCTCGGAGCCTGGTATGCATAGAATATGCGAAATAGGGTTTTTTTAAGGTTTCGTAGAATATATAGAAGAAATCTTACCCGTAAATGGATGGATTCGTCGTTCTTACCAAATTTCAATTAGAGTAGTCAACTCGCGGCTAGTGTTTCGATCTCGGATCCTAGTACGCATACAATATGCGTAAATAAGGTTTTTTAAGGTTTCGTAGAATATTTCAAGGAATCTTACCTGTAAATGGATGGTTTCTTCGTTCTTACCAAGTTTCGAGTTAGAGTAGTCAACTCGCGGCCGTGTTTCGATCTCGGAGCCTCGCTATGCATACATATATGCATGAATAGGGTTTGGGTAAGGTTTCGTAGAATATCTCGAAGAAATCTTACCTGTAAATGGATGAATTCGTCATTCTTACCAAGTTTCTGACTTATAGTAGTCAACTCACGGCCAGGTTTCGATCTCGGATCCTGGTACGCATACAATATGCGTAAATAGGGTTTTTTAAGGTTTCGTAGAATATCTCGAAGGAATCTTACCCGTAAATGGATGAATTTGTCGTTTTACCAAGTTTCTGACTTATAGTAGTCAACTCGCGGCCAGGTTTCGATCTCGGAGCCTGGTATGCATAGAATATGCAGAAATAAGGTTTTTTTTTAAGGTTTCTTAGAATATATAGAAGAAATCCTACCTGTAAATGGATGGATTCGTCGTTCTTACCAAATTTCTGAATTAGAGTAGTCAACTCGCGGTCAGGTTTCGATCTCGGATCCTAGTACGCATACAATATGCAGAAATAAGGTTTTTTTAAGGTTTCGTAGAATATTTCAAGGAATCTTACCTGTAAATGGATGGTTTCTTCGTTCTTACCAAGTTTCTGAGTTAGAGTAGTCAACTCGCGGCCAGGTTTCGATCTCGGAGCCTGCTATGCATACATATATGCATAAATAGGGTTTGGGTAAGGTTTCGTAGAATATCTCGAAGGAATCTTACCTCGTAAATGGATGGATTCGTTATTCTTACCAAGTTTTGACTTAGAGTAGTCAACTCGCGCCGTTTTCGATCTCTACTCCTGGTACGAATACAATATGCGTAAATAGGGTATTTTTAAGGTTTCTTAGAATATCTCGAAGAAATCTTACCTGTAAATGGATGAATTCGTCATTCTTACCAAGTTTCTGACTTATAGTAGTTAACTCACGGCCAGGTTTTGATCTCTGATCCTCAGACGCATACAATTTGCGAAATAGGGTTTTTTAAGGTTTCGTAGAATATCTCGAAGGAATCTTACCTGTAAATGGATGAATTCGTCGTTCATACCAAGTTTCTGACTTAGAGTAGTCAACTCGCGGTCAGGTTTCGATCTCGGATACTTGTACGCATACAATATGCAGAAATAGGGTTTTTTAAGGTTTCGTAGAATATCTCAAGGAATCTTACACCGTAAATGGATGAATTCGCTCGTTCTTACCAAGTTTCGACTTATAGTAGTCAACTCGCGTCCGTGTTTCGATCTCGGAGCCTGGTATGCATACAATATGCAGAAATAGGGTTTTTTTTTAAGGTTTCGTAGAATATCTATAAGAAATCTTGCCTGTAAATGGATGGATTCGTCGTTCTTACCAAATTTCTGAATTAGAGTAGTCAACTCGCGGCCAGGTTTCGATCTCGGATCCTTGTACGCATACAATTTGCAGAAATAAGGTTTTTTTTTTAAGGTTTAGTAGAATATCTAGAAAGAATCTTACCTGTAAATGGATGGATTCGTCGTTCTTACCCAGTTTCTGAATTAGAGTAGTCAACTCGCGGCCAGGTTTCGATCTCGGAGCCTGGTATGCATACAATATGCAGAAATAAGAGTTTTTTTTTTAAGGTTTCGTAGAATTTCTCGAAAGAAACCAATGGATGAATTCGTCGTTCTTACCAAGTTTCTGACTTATAGTAGTCAACTCGCGTCCAGGTTTCGATCTCGGATCCTGGTACGCATACAATATGCAGAAATAGGGTTTTTTTAGGTTTCGTAGAATATCTCGAAGAAATCTTACCTGTAAATGGATGGATTCGTCGTTTTTATCAAGTTTCTGACTTAGAGTAGTCAACTCGCGGCCAAGGTTTCGATCTCGGAGCATGGTATGCATAAATAAGGTTTGTTTAAGGTTTCATAGAATATACCGAAGGAATCTTACCTTTAAATGGATGGTTTCTTCGTTCTTACCAAGTTTCTGACTTAGAGTGTATGCCATTATGCCACATTTGAAGTTCAAATCGACATTGAGCTTCATATTTGTCGATTTCGATGATGTACCATACCAAGTTTGAAGTCTGAACCCTCCCGAAGCTTCTTGGTTCATAGTTTCCATGCCGTTATACCATATTTGAAGTTCGAATCGACTTTGAGCTTCATATTTATCGATTTCGATGATATATCATGCTACGTTTGAAGTCAGAACCCTCCCAAAGCTTCTTGGTTCATAGTTTTTATGTCGTTACCATATTTGAAGTTGAAATCGACTCTGAGCTTCATATTTATCGATGATATATCATGCTAGGTTTGAAGTGTGAACTGAAGCTACTTCATGACCTGTATGACTAGTTGAAATTACTTCATGACCTATGTTATTAGTTGAAATTCAAACCGGAAGCAAAAAGAGGATGCACAAAAACACAAAGAGAAAGCATAAAGAAAACAAAAATAAAACACAAAAAGCTTCATATTTATCGATTTCAATGGTGTATCCTGCTAACCCGAGTCTTGCAGTGTGAACTGAAGCTACTTCATGACATGTATGACTAGTCGAAATTACTTCATGACCTATGTGACTAGTCGAAATTTAACCCGGAAGCACATAGAGAAAGCACAAATAAAACACACTTTCCTTGATCCGTATGACTGTCTTAAATTAAATATCTTCCGTCCAAAGGTATCTTTAATCCGTATGACCATCTTTAAATCAATCTTGACCGTTCAAAGATAGGTAAGAGAAGATGAAAAGAAAATTTCTCACAATTTCTTCATTTTCCTCTCTTATCTTCGTCTCTAACCTTATCTTCCGTCTCCCTTGCAAAAGAAAACCCTAACACCACAGAATCTATTTCTCGATCACTCTCTATGTAAATTTTTTTAAGGAAGTTGTAGATCGGTTCTTTCAAATTGCAATGGCTTCTTTGAAACTCATTTTCTCTTCTTCTTGTTCTCTCTTCTTCTTTCTTCTTTTTCGTTCTTCTTCTCTGCTCTTCTTCAGTTGAAAATAGAGAGGTGAAATTGAGGATGTATAAAAGAAGGAGGAGTTGGTGTTTCTGCTAATTATGAAGAAGAAGATTGAGTCCTGTTATGAATCGAGAACTAGGGTTTTCTTTGTGAATCCTTGAGTTAGAAATTGAGAAATTAAAGATGGGTTTGGTGAATACAGTTTTATGAGGAAGAATTAGTGATTGATTTGTGAGTTTTAATGAAGAGTAAAAAAGCTAGGGTTTCTGTTCTTTCCCCAAATAGATATTAGGGTTCTTGGATGTAATTGAATCAAGTGAATGAAATTGAAATTAAGGTTTTAGGGGAAGGATTAGAGATGGGTATGTTTGATTTGAAAATTTTATTGATGTTATGAAGCTGTTAAGAAATAAATTGAAGAAGGTGATGTTGATGTTGAATAGAATTAGAGGCCGTGGTGGTGGTGGTGGTGGCAGAGGAGGCGGCAGAGGAGGAGATCGTGGTGGTGGTACTTAGCTAAGGAATTCTGCATTGAACTTGTTGCCGCATAACCACTTCCACAGGTAAAAAGCCTACTTAACTTTGCAATATTTTCTCAATTTTCGCTAAGTTAACCAAATATTTTGTTGCATAGTGTAGTGTGACGAGGTTCTAAATATGGGTTTACCCTTTACATCCTCGATATCTTTACCTGGTTCTATTAGTAATCAGTTGATAACCACCAATTGAAAAAATGATCCCAAGAATAATGCGAATAGCGAGCATGTGTTGACTGGAGAAAGAGGTAATGATTTCATGATTGATTCATTTTGTTGCTTTTGTTTTCCGTTCCTTCCGTTTGCTGGTGTTTTTTGTTGCCTTATAATTTGCTGTACTCATTCAGATTTTGACATTAGATTGATTGGTGAACACATATTTGCTCATGTTCTTCTAAGAAAGAGAGTAATAAAAAGTCTGAGAGATAGTAAAATGTAAGATGATTTGCACTAGCACCTTATTGAGTTGAGTCCTTTAAGTTGAGGGACAAATTACTGCACTTTATACCATAAACATCGGTTACAATATCTTTTGCTTATAGAAACTTTTAAGCTGGTATATTACAATATTTTTTGCTTATAGAAAACTTTTAAGCTGGTATATTGTAAGGTTGGCAAGATACTTTTAAGCTGGTATATTATAAGGTTGGCAAGATAATTAATTTATCTTCACCCTGTTTGGATATGATTTGATGTTTTGATGGGTTAGTGATTGCGTTGGACCTGTGGCTTCTTTATTGTATTTATTTTTGTTGATAATCTCATCTTTCAATAATAGTTGCAACGGAAGCGAGCATATCCAGGCAAAGACCAAGGGCTGGATGAAGAGATGAAAACATGCTCTCCTTCAGAACAAGGATCTATTCAAAGTGAAGTTGCTGCAAACCATTCAAGTGCTCATGGTGCAGAAAAGGAGTTCTTTTCAGGCAATCAAATTATTGATCTCACTGTTGAGTCGGATGAAGTTTTTGATGGTTCTAATTCTTCTGCAATAAATGGCGACCTTAACTTAGATTTGAATTGCCCATCCAAAGAAGGACAGAAACTGGTCAACGAAGAAATAACACCTTTTGCAGACTCTGCAGCAAATAGTGAATTTTCTAAACTTGATTTTTGATGCATGCTTTATAGTGATTGATAATTTCATCCATTTACATGTTGACATGAGTGTGATAATAAACTTGAAAAATGATATTAGGTTCTGTATCTGTTCAGAGCCAGGAGTTTTTCTGGTGATGATAATAAGTCGATGCATTTCTTTAATTGTGTCTTGATCAAAAAAATAACGCATTGATTGATGCAAGAAGTGGAATTATCACATGTTAAGTGCGTATTCTTTAGATGTCGTGTTTAAAGAGGGTGTGACATTACTGATTGGTTGTGTATGTCCACTACATTCGTGCATGTACATATTCATTTTGTGTGTGTATGGTTCTCTGATAATATAGATCTGCTGGTACATACTATGAATAGAACTCTTTAATAATGTTTTTACATGATAATCTATAGAATTGTTAATTCGATTTAATCAATTTGAGATTTCTAGTGATGCTTGTTGAGTCTGATACTAAGAATTGTTTTGTGGTGAGAATAGAGCAGATCAAAGATTTATTTTCTGATTACTTTTTGGTGGGGAGTTCTGTTTTTCTTACAACGTATTTTATTTTATTATTGCAGGAAAGGGTCAAAGAGTAGGGCATCAAATAGATGTGGCTGTCAAGGTTCGGGATGAAATTGCTGAAACAGATCCAAGTAAGGAGATACATGGAATGCCAATAAGTCTTGGAGCCTACACTATATGTGTGAAGGTTGCTTATGTGGAGGATTCTCATGTCTACAAGGAAACCTCAGAAGTCAGATATGTTGGTGAAGTTGTTTCAAATTTTATCACATGGCCCAAGGATCGAATTTCCTACCAGTTGACTTCTTAAATCATCTTTGATCTTTTTGGAGACTTAACTTTTCGTAACAAACATCATCACTGCCACTTTTTTATATGTTTTGTGTATATTACATATAGGTATGTGAATGTTGTTACCTTGGGTCATCACTGCCACTTTTTTGAATGTTTTGTGTATATTACATGGGAATTTGAATGTTGTTACACTGGGTTTGGTTTAATTTGAATGAATCTTTCAAATTTTCGAACCGCTTTATGTTTCGATTTAATCTAGTTGTTTCTTCACATTTCACAACATAAACAAAGTGCCAAAAGTGATATATGTAGGGCCTTGTTCACATATAGACAGTTGTGTTTGAGATTTCCACTACACAACCCAGATATTGTTGTTTTATCTTATCTTATTCATAATAATAATAAATGTTGTTTTATATGTTTCTAAGATACCTTACTTGTGTTGTCCAAGATAGTCATACAATACTAGTAAGAGTGGTGTTAAAAAATTTCTGCTACACATGGTATAGTTGTATCATGGTAGTTTTACAATTCCAACAAGTGTACTGACTGTCATAATCACAATACTAATAAGTGTTGTGTTAAAAACATTTACAACTCTAGGAAGTGTAGTGACAGTAGTATTCACAATACTAATAGATGTTGTCTTCCATTTTTCAACTACACAAGCCAGATATTGTGAAATAGTTTCTTTACAACAGAACTATGTGTTGTCCAAGATACTTCCACAGCTCACACAAGTGAAGTTTAAATCTTATTCGTAATACCCGTATTTGTTGTTACATATGTTTCCACGATACCCTACTTGTGTTGTCCAAGATATTCCTACAACTCAAGCAAGGGTTGTGTTAGGCTTTCAAAAAAAAATCGAAAGAGAATCACAACTTTGGGAAAATATTGTCGAACCATGAATCACATCACCCTTTACAACTCTTAGTCAAGTATTGTAGAAAAGCTTGGACTTTCTGCAATACCCCACCTACACAATGCATAAAATAGCGTTGTCGTAGGGGTACTACAATGCTATAAAGTGTCGTCAATGATGATTTTTCCCGTAGTGCTCGTTCCTCAAAAGTATCATCAGCTTCGTAATCATAAGGGAATACTACATCGTCTAAAACGGGGGTATCTCTAGTCAAATCCTCGTACTTTTGAATAGGTGAATAATTATTAAAATTATTTGGATTTGAACTAGAAACATTATCATTATTAAGCTCAATTGGAGTAACAAATTCCTGATCACTACGCCTACTTATTTCAAATTCTTCATCAACACTATCCTCATCATAATCATCATTATAATCACATGAAAATGGTTGAACCTTTGAACTAGAAACATTATCATTATTAAGCTCAATTGGAGTAACAAATTCCTGATCACTATGCCTACTTATTTCAAATTCTTCATCAACACTATCCTCATCATAATCATCATTATAATAACATGAAAATGGTTAAACCTCATCTAAACAAGTAGTGTTACCAATTTTATCCTCGTCATCTTGATTATGCAAATAACTATCCTCATTTTTAAGGGTATTATTGGAAACACTATATTGGAAATCTAGATTATTTCGAGCAATTCTTTCGTTCGTCTCCGCTATCATATTGAGGGATTCTTCTAAAGAAAGTTCTCTTTCGTCATAAACTAAGTTATTCATCTTAGCTAACTTACGTGTCGACTCCTCTAATTTCCCGAGAGACTCTTCAAAGGAGAAATATAAGAATTTTGCTCGTTTGACCCGTGCGTGTGTGGATAGTAATTGGGCTCATCATGGTATGAGCCATAACCTTGAAAAGGCTGATGTTCCCAACCACTATTCACACTATGGTCAAAGTAGTAACGTGCTCATTTTGAAACCTCAGTCGGATATTCGTTGTATTGGCTATTGTAATACCAAATACATTCTATTTGTGCACGTGCAAATGCAAGGTTGACTAAAATGGGTAAGCTCGGGTTACCTACAGCAAAATATACCCAAAGGTACTAGGCCGAGGTTTGTGAACTTTCAGTGTAACTCCCATAAGGCCCAAGGCACGGGTTCAGCTTACTAATCCACGAGTTTTCCTAAAATCGGTAGTCTGACGATGCAATTGGTGTGTGCACGTGTTTTTTTTTTTTTTTTAATAAATAATATACTAAAAATAAACAAAGAATATATACAAGTCCAAAAGAAATAGAGGAAAACTAACAAAAATAATATCTCCGGTTTTCTCCTTTTTTGGCAAGTTCGACTTTCCACTTTTAGCTTCGAGTCAATCCTGCACAACAAAAACAAAAATACCAAAGACGTAAAAAGAACAAAATATATAAAATAGGAAAATAAATATACAAAACCCAAAACCTAAACCTAAATACAAGTCCGCGTCGGCGGCGCCAAAAATTGATGTAGTTTTTACAGTGGTAAGAAAAGTGGTTCGTTAAAGACTTGTAGAGATTTGATTGTAGACTCAAGTTTCGAAAACTAAAAATAAAGAAAACTCAAAGAAGGTTGTTATCAAGATTATAAAAAGCACCGAGACTCAGGTTTCCACTATTTTCCAACTTTTATGTGATTCAATATTAATAATTATCATGCAATTCATACATTCAATTGATTCTTAAATATTGCCAATAGTAGATTTTCAAAATACTGGTTGTTAATCTCAAGCATGGAACATCAAGAGCCCTAAGCTAAGCATGCACCATCAAGTGAAAACACAACGAGTTAGCAAAATCATTATTTCAATTTCGATTCAATGCAAATAATCATAAAAAGAATTGCAGAAATTAATTAAATAAATATTACCACGTATTTTTTGGAAAAATAGCTTCCTCCGTCGCCTCAGCAAAGGGGTTTAGCTCCTCATGTCGAAAACACACCCAAAAGATAGAAACATTGCTCAAAAGGTGTATTAAAGATGAAAATACAAAGAAAATCAATAAAACAGATCAACTGCAACGTTTATAACCGTAGCAGGTTGACTGTTACAAAAGATCTGAAGAAATAAGACGCCAAGGAACGATTTAATAGCTGGCAGAGATAAACCACACTTCTCCGCGACTGACTTTGATCGTCCAATGTTCTTCAGCTTTATCTTCTTCCTTCTGCTGCTGCAACTTTGTGCAGCGTGATTTCTTCGTACTAGAGCCCTCTGTTGGCTCCCCAAAGTCCCGACTCCTCTGTTGTGACAGCCGACCCCCCCTTTATATAGCCAACAGGGTGATTAAATCCCCAAGAAATCGTCGGAATCTCCTCCTTTTTCTTCTCGGCAATATTTCCTTTATTTTCTCTATGTTACGTGCCTGGGTTGCTTTCTTTACGCATCTTTGAGATCTCCAAAACTTTCCAAACTCTTCTATGTTCGATACTAGGATAATATCTCTTCTTTTACTCCACGGAACTTCCATATATATCTCGGATAAACCCGAGATATATTTTGTTTCCCTGTTTCGCCTCAAATCAATAATAGGGCCCTGTTTAATCCATTCAAACACCCATACTAACTCTGACAGGCCAAAAGATATCCAACCCAACCAATTTCGGAGATTGAATCTCTACAAAAAGCCTCAAAATTTGAATCCAAAATCTTCCAGTCGCTGCATGAAGTTTTCCCGCATTTTTCTATTTTGAAATGTTAAAGATGAGTGCCCCTTAACCGTCTGTGGGGTGCGAATAGTAGATGCTCTGGAAATGGGTTGCCCCTTAGTAATTGAGGTACCCCTTATCCAAAATGGGGGCCCGTATAGTAATTTTCTCCCACGAGCGCAAAAACCACTTTTCGAGCCAATTTCGCCGCAAAAGCTTATTTCTCCAAAAACACCTACAAAGACATAAAATACCAAAATAAGCGCAAAATCGAGTACTAACATTACAGAGAATTGAGACTAAAATAGACACATAAATGCGTCCATCATTGACGTGAGTTGGGAAACTGAGCGTGCTAGCTGGTGGGACCGGCGCAAGGTGGGGAAGCTGATCGTACTAGCTGGCGGGACCGACGCAAGGTGGGGAAGGCGATGCTAGGGGCGTGACTTGGGAAGTCATTGGGAAGTTGGCGCAATTGGTGGGGCCGATGTAAACAAGGAGGGAGCAGGAGTTTCGACAGATAGCAAAGTTTCCTTATTTTGCCTTCCTTCACACGCGGCTTCCGTCGGGGCATCACCCGTGCTAAAATCTGGAAGCGTTATGTCCTTCATTGCTTCCTCTCTTTTTTTTTCTTTTTTTTAAGGTTCCGTATTCACACCCAGCGCAATTGCATCATCTCCCTCGTTTGAGAAAGGGTTCTTCTTGTTGAGTTTCTCTCTTTGTCATGTCGCACAAGAGACGAATCATCTTCTAACCAAATTGATTCTCCGGTGAAGGTGCGAGGTCTGACTCTTGTAGGAGCATCCCAACAAGGGTTATTCGGGTTAAGAAAATCATACCGGTATGTTTTCTTCTTCTTTGGTGGACTGACGTACGCTTTACCGCTTGTTTGATGAATGGAAAATTTCCCTTTTGTGCAGAGATATCCCGTTGGAGCATGCATTACTGTTATCGACGAGGATGACCTAGTCGTTCCCCTCCCTTCAAATCCAACCTTGTTGACTGCTGCAGACTTGGAGAATGCTGATTTAGGGCTCTCTTGTCATGAATACCCCTATGCAGGTTTGTCGTTTGGGACTCGTATGAGGTGTCTCTCCTCCAATTACCGGAATGTTGGCGGTTTCCTGGTACGAAAAGAATTCGTGGTCCTTTATACGAGGGTATGGAAGACATACGGCCGTATCGCTACCGGGAGCGTAGTGAAGTCTTTGTTTAAATCGCCTTGGTTTCCGTAGTGAACTGTCTTTTGCCAATGATTGCTTTAGATGGAGAATATGTCCATCCGTGCTGCTGCGATCGACCATTCAAAGGTGGGAGAACACGGTGTCCACTGGTGAATCATTGGAGTTTTAATATCAGCTGGTTGCGGCATCGTCTCGATATTGTGAAAGTCGATAGAGTCGGTATTCTTGCTTCAGTGTGATTGGCGATTTTTAGCACCAAATCTCCATACTTAAAAACCCTGGATTTTACATGGCATTTTTGTACGCCTGAAATCTGTTCGTATGCTTGTGCATGTTCCTCCGCCCGGGATCTTCTGGAGTCTATAGTATCTAGTTCCGCGATTATGGAATCGAGTGTTTCAGCTTCATTCCACTGAGGTCCACTTGCTGCGGCGATTCTGGCAGACGGGATCTTGATTTCCGCTGGGAGGATCGCGTCTGTACCGAGTAGGGAGACATGCCGGTGGAGATTCTAGGAGATGCTCTGTACGCCCAGAGAGCCATTGGCAATTACTCGTGCCAGGTCCTGGGATTGTCGTGTACTGTTCGGCTCTCAAGTAGTTCCTGTACTTGCTTGTTAGCAAAAGGTGTGCCGTTGTCGGTGATGATGTGTTTAGGTACGCCAAAACGGCGAGATGATGTGTTCCTTGAAGAACGCCGCAATCGTGGCTCCGGTGGTTCCTTTCAATGAGACAAACTTCAACCCACTTGGTAAAGTACTCGGTTGCGGTTATTATGTATTCATCTTTGTTTTGAGGATGGTGGGTTGATCTTCCCAATGATGTCGAGTCCCCAGCTATAAAAGGGGCCACAGGCTACTTATCGAGTGCAGGGGTGTTGGAGGCGCGTGGATGAGGTTTCCGTGAATCTGGCATTCTCGGCATTTCTGAATAAAAGTAACCGCGTCGTCTTCCATGGTCGTCCAGTAGTACTTCTCGTGTATCTGCAGGAACAATTTATGTTTCCCTTGGTGTTCGCCTTCGTGCATTTCTCTTAACATAACTGGTATTTCTGTATCGCCCAAACACCGCAGTAGACTTCCTCCGAAACTCTTGCGATATAAAACCCCATCATGGAACACGAATATTTTGGACTTTTGTTTTAGCTTGGACGCATCCTCTTTGTTAGTAGGGAGAATGCCGTCGCGAAGGAAGCCGATGTACGGCTCCCGCCAGTCCCCGGTGTGACTGATGTTGAGGACCTCTGTCGACATGGGGGTGCCTGGCAATTGGGACACGCCTTCTGGAGTAATCGAGATTGGACTTCCATCTCCGGCCAATAGTATCCAAGTCGTTGTAAACGACTTCCACAGACTTCGGCATGGACATGTTCAAGTTGTTGTGAATGCTTGATGTTCAAAAACTTCTGGCGCCCCGGGATAAAATAGGGAGACGTTCCATTGCTGATGCGCTGCTATCAAGTCTTCCGGGACTTTGTTCCAAGTTAATCCTTCAAACCATCTTCTGAATCTTGGACTATCGTATGGAACGGGATGCGGTGAGAAGTCCCCGGTCATACTTCGGTTTGATATGATGGCATGGATGAATATGTGAACGTATGTGAATTTTGGATTTTTCGGTGCACATGTATGACTTCATGTTGAGAAATTCCCGCGGCTCGTAAAACCCCGATAGTGATGATGTTGAAATCAGTAATAACCAGGTTGAGGGGAGTGAAAGCATCTCACGCTGGTAGTCCCTATGCATAACCTACTTTCATTACATCGCCTTGAATCCCCCTCCACGGGATTTGATATAAGCCTATCGTACTCTTCGGATGTGACACTGGGATGCTCGTAGAAATTACATGATGACATATTCTCGATAGTGCAGGCTCGGGATCCTCCACGGCCTCGTAAAGTGTTGAAGGCGTCTTTTAGACAGAGAGGTGATGATATTCTTATGCTGCACCCTTGAAGAGTAGAGGACCTTGTTGTGGGTACGGATTTTTGGTGGACTGTGTCTTCGGAGCTTTGACAGTGAAGGGATCCCGTGTGTATCTTCCGTCCTCAAGTATGGTTTACGTGTTTCCATATTTGTAGTAATTGTTGCTGCGGTGAAGCTCTGGCTGGTATCAACGAATGAGGGACAACAGTTCTTGGTAGGAGATGTAATCAGGAGAGACTACATTGTTGTGGTAACAAAGTAGGTTGGCTGATATTCTATGGGCTTCCGTGGAAGTAAAAGGATTGGCTGGATGCGTAAACGAGCAAATTGTCCATGATCACGAGTTTTGGCGAGATGGATTAAAAAGGTGTCCATGACTACGAAGATTGGCTGACTGTGACTATGTTCCTTGATATGAGGAGTGTGGCGGCACGACCCTTTGCAGGAAGGAGTGGCGTTTAAGCGAACGTTGAAGCGAAGCCACTGCTAGAGAACGTTGATGCGTAGCTACTTCTGGAGAGAACGTTGATGCGGGGCTACTTCTGGAGAGAACGTTGAAACGACGTCTTGCAACTCTCAGAGCCTTGACGGTTACCATTTTGAAGTCGGAGGGGCTGCGTCACGTTCTCATCAAACTCGACATTTCTCAAGAGAACAGAGGTTAGGAGTCCCCCAGGTTCATCTATCGATCGTGCTTTCTAGGAGAGGTTGGGGTTTGGGACGGCTTCCCGGGCCGGAAATGCCTCGCTTTCCGATGCGGTGCGGTTGAGGGGTGCAAATATGTCTTGACGCTACGCCTTGGAGAAACATAGAATCTCACATAACCTGTTTCATCATAGATCTACGACTTTGTGGGCGAAGTTCCCATCGTGCGGGTCCTGACGGGAGAAGGGTCTCCGTGAACTCAGGAGAGTTGTTGATTTCCTTTGCTTTCGATTTTGGAGAAGTCTTTCCTGATCTTTACGTGTGACGAAATTGGATTGCTTGTCCTCTTCTACTGGGCGTTAAAGAGCAACGCGAGCCTCTTCATCTATAAACGCACGTCCTGCTGAAGTATCTTTTGTTTTTTCATCAAATCAACAGTGCCAAAAAGGAGGTCGGCTTCTTCCGGATCTTCCAGTATCTTGCCCTGATGGTGGAGTAGCGTCTCTGGTGACGGTTGGAGCTGCCATGCTTGAAGAACCGTTGGGGTGGCGGAAGCGGCTCTGGTTCTGGTGATCGTAAGTGTATCGTGCAGAGATGACACGGTTTTGATCAAGAAGTCTTTGGAGCCATGGCGTTGTTTTGAAGGGCGAGGATGGTCTTTGGAAGGGCGCAAGATGTTAGCGCCGGAAGGATGCAAACCGTTAGCACAGAGTGTGGTATGCGGCTAGCATGCGCGTGCGGCATGTGTGCCTGCATGTGCGTCTGGTAAGCGTGTCCCCAAGAACGTATGGTAAGCGCGTCTGGCAAGCGCTTCTGGCATGCGCGTCTGGTAGGCGCTGGATCGTCTTAGAATGGGCGCTGGCTTGGTGTGGACGGTGGTTAGGCATGGACGCTGGCTTGGATTTCGGCATGGTGTGGACCGTTGGCTTGGCGCGGTGCTGGCTTGGCGTGGCTCGGACTTGTTCTTGCGGGCCCAGTTGCCTCTTCCCATACGTAGCTCAAATAGGAAATCCTTTCCTTATTCAAATTCCAAAAAGTGTTATGCTCATGAAATGGGTTGGCTCCCATTTTTACCTCGTATCTTTGTTATCACGTCATGGTGTTAGCGGTAGCGCGGTAGTGATAAAGTGGGCGAGCATATTCCAGCTATGTACTCCAGCATTTCTCTTTCAATTTGTTTTATTGTTTTCTTGTGCTGGTGCAAACCATAGCCATAGGTATGCCTTTCATAAACTTGTGGAAATACTTCATCATAAATAATTCTTCGAATGTCACCTAGTAACGTCCGCTAATAGTGACGGGTAATTATTATTGTGCAAAGTAGGCACGTACGGGTAGGTGACTTTTTTTTTTAAAAGGCAAACAAAGCGCCCGGTTTATGGTTTTTGTCTTCTGGATTTCTTGGGTTGATAGATAAATGTTACCTTGACAGTTTGGGTTATTCTTTTTGGAATGAATTGTTTAGGAGTTGATTTTTTTAGTTATGATTGAAAGTGACGCAAACATCCCAGGAAAACCATGGAACCGTGTGTTGGTAGATGACATGGGATGAAACATAACATGGCTATCGATTTTATCAGAACTTGAAAAAGCAAACAACGTATTTTTGTCTAGATAAGACTTACTCGGTTTCTCAGGTCTTCTGATGAGAATAAACTTTCCGGGTGCAAGACCAAGTTTTTTTCTTTTTTCTTTTTGAGAAACATGGTCATGGGAAGTCCCCAGTCTTCTGAATCGTTGCTGAGTTGTCGGATAACTGTGTCGTTAATCTCTGGGAGGATCGTTTCGCTTCTAGCCTGTGAGAAGTCCCCAGTCGTCCCTTGTCATCTCATGACTGATAATCGAGCCGTCGAGTAACTGAGTCGGAGTGGATTGCCTTCCTCTTACCATCTTGACGTCTGGGTCGAAGAATGAGATCGCTCGGTTGAAAATTGACATTGTAACCGAAAGATCGAACCTCCATTTAATGTGGTCGCCAATTGTTTATGGGTAAAAATCGTTTCCGCCTATTTTGGTAAATTCGGTAGGTGAGTGAGAAACTGGTTTAAACCCTAAACAAATGTCTTTTACGTGAGCACTTTATAGATTCGAGAGATCAATGCAGACAAGTCCGGCCTAAACCAAGAAATGGCCATTCCGGACTTGCTTCGGTCACAAAGTGGAGGAGAAGGGTTGATTTGGGGAGGGAAGCAAAGAAAGGTGTTGAGACCAGAATAATTCTGGGAGAGTAGTGTCTCGACTTGTATCAGAAAGTGAAAGCTTAGGAAGCTTGCAAGAGATGAAAGCTTTTTGGAGAGCTTGCAAAGTTGCCTTTTCTGAGAGTGTTGTATTTTTCTCCTGATCGAGACTTGTTGTCTGGTGGAAATAGGTAAGACCTATTTATACAAGTCGAGATTGAAACGTACCCTGGCCTCATGAAGGAAGAGAGTAAATGGTGAAATAATGGGAGGAGGTGGTAACCGCATGGTGTTTATGGGTTAAAACGTTTTCACCATTATTTCCTCATTTATTTGACCGCTTTATTCCTATTCACGCTTTCTTAATGTGAGCGTAGTGTACGCTGCATGCTATGACCGCCAAACCAAAACCCTAGAAATCATCTCCCAGTTTGTGTTGATGTCTCGAGTGTTGGTTGCACCTTGAGTGCAAGTGGCGCTGCTAGTGGCGCGTGTGGCATGTGCCAATGGCATGTGCGGAATGCCTTTGTTGCGGGTTGCACCTTGAGTGCAAGTGGCAATGCCAGATCTGCTAGTGGCGTGTGTGGCATGTGCGGAATGCCTTGCTGGTAGGTTGTACGTTGAGTGTAAGTGGCAATGCCAGAGCTGCTAGTGGCGTGTGTGGAATGCCTTGGTGGTAGGTTGCACGGTTTGCAAGTTAGGCTACCATCGTGCGTGTTTTGCATGTATCAATGGCACGCATGGCCATTAGGGCTACGTCCTGGTAAGAAAATCTACCAGCGATGCATGTTGGCATGTGCCAATGGCATGCTCGGCCATTAGGCCACGCCACGGTAAAAAAGCTACCGATGCGTGTTGGCATGTGCCAATGGCATGCTTTCGGCCATTAGGGCCATGGCCGGAGGTAAGAAAAGCTACCAAATGTGCGTGTTGGCGTGTGCCAATGGCATGCGTGGCCAATTTGGGTCACGCCCTGGTAGGAAAAGCTACCAAATGCGGCGTGTTGGCATGTGCCAATGGCATGCGTGGCAATTTGGGTCACGACCTGGTAGGAAAATCTACCAAATGAGCGTGTTTGCATGTGCCAATGGCATGCGTGGCCAATTTGGGTCACCGCCCGGTAGGAAAAGCTACCAGCGAGCGTGTTGGCATGTGCCAATGGCATGCGTGGCCAATTTAGGTCACGACCTGGTAGGAAAAGCTACCCCGGCGAGCGTGTTGGCATGTGCCAATGGCATGCGTGGCCAATTTGGGTCACGACTGGTAGGGGAAAGCTACCAGCGAGCGTGTTGGCATGTGCCAATGGCATGCGTGGCCAATTTGGGTCACGGCCCTGGTAGGAAAAGCTACCAATGAGCGTGTTGGCATGTGCCAATGGCATGCGTGTCCAATTTGGCCTAGGTTGCACGGTTTTGCAAGCCTAGGCGCGGGTGCCATTTGGCATGGCGTGGCTAGGGCCAAGGTAAGGGTGCTTGGCAGCGTGGCGTGACTAGCGTAGCTAGGGACAAGGCGAGTGTGTTTGGCATGGCGCGGATAGCTTTCGGGCTAAGTGTGGGCGGGCATGGTTTGCCATTGTCACGGAGGTGCGGATAGCATGGTTGGCATGCTTTGGCGCGTTTGGTGTGGCGGGCATGATTTGCCATTGGCATAGAGGTGCGGCTAGGGACAATGCAAGGATGTTTGGCTTGGCGTGGTGTGACTAGCGTAGCTAGGGCCAAGCAATCACGTTGGCATGGCGTGGCTAGCTTGGGCTAGGTGTGGTGGCATGATTTGCCATTGGCACTGAGGTGCGGCTAGCATGGTTGGTATGCTTTGCGCGTTTGGTGTGACTAGCATAGCTAGGGCCAAGGCGCGAGTGCGTTTGGCATGGCGCGGCTAGCTTGGGCTAGGTGTGGTCGGCATGATTTTCCATTGGCACGAGGTGCGGCTAGCATGGTTGGCATGCTTTGGCGCGTTTGGTGTGACTAGCATAGCTAGGGCCAAGGCGGAGTGTGTTTGGCATGCGCGGCTAGCTTGGGCTAGGTGTGGGCGGGCATGATTTGCCATTGGCACGAGGGAATTAGGGTTTTGTTCGTTGTAACCCTAATTTGAAAAGATACCCCCTATTAAATACTGACTACATGCATTGAATGTTCTAATAAATGTGTCGCCGGTGACATTAGGTTACTCGGGGTTTTACGATTTTACCCTTTGTCTAAAAACCACCATCAACAGAAGGATAGTAGTAGGGACGGTAGTGGAGTTAGGATCCTAGCGAGAGGGCGAGAGGAGATGGTGGAGTCTCGAGATGTGGAATTAGTGCGAAGAGGACCCTAAAACCGACTTAGAGAAGATATTGACCGACGTAGGTACGAGGGTCTATTAGGGGAAGGTTGGTGTTCAGACATAGGAGCTGGTAGAACTGACGTACGTACAGGTGGAGGAAGTGGAACTGACGTACGTACAGGTGGAGCCAGAGAGTTGTGTTGGACTGACGTGGGCTTGGAGGTTGGAAGTGGAACAGACGCAGCGATGGGAAGTTGGACCGACTGGTGAGGAGGGTTATAGGGTCCCAAGTAGTGGGTGGGATAGTGGAAGCCTTGAGTGTCGATGAGGTTGATCATGTTTGTATAGATGGGTAAGAGAGGTTATAGGAAGAATGGAGGATATTTGGGGGAGACTCGACAGTAGAAGAGGTATTTGTAGTGATATTTGTGAAGGGAAAGACATTTTCATCAAAAGTTACATGACGAGATATAATGATATTGTTTGTGGCAAGATCAAGGCAAGTGATCCACGGTGGTTGGGAGGAAAACCAAGAAAGACACACCTAGTGGAACGAGGGGAGAGTTTGTGAGGAGTTGTGGACAAGATATTTGGATAACAAAGGCAACCAAAAGTACGTAGATGTTCATACGTTGGTTGTCGTTGATAAAGAATAGACACGGGTGAATGAAAATTAAGGACTTTTGTGGGTAGAAGATTATGTAAATAGACAGCCATATAGAGAGAGTAGACCCAATATTTTGGAGGAACGGAAGCGTGAGACATAAGGGTACGGGTGATATCATTGATACGACGTATCATGCGTTCGGCCTTGCCATTTTGGGATGAAGTTTGGGGCCAAGAGAAACGAAAAACAAGACCATTATCACAAGAAAAAGTATGAAAGGAAGAGTTGTCAAATTCACGACCCATGTCACATTGAAAACATTTTATTTTTCGTTCAAATTGAGTTTAAACGAAAAAACAAAATTCCAAAAATTTGCTATAAACTTGGGACTTCAATTTCAAAGGGTAGACCCATAGATAGTTGGTAAAATCATCAAGCAATATAAGATAATATCGAAAACCGGATCAATATGTAATGGAATGGTCCATAAATCGCTATGTATGATATCAAAGGGTGCAAAAGTAATGGAATTAGATTCATAAAATGGCAATCGAACATGTTTACTAACTTGACATGAATGACAAAGTTGAGAAGAATTATTCTTATTACAATGAATAGAATTATTTTTGCGTAAGACATCTAAAATTGTCTTGCCCGGGTGGCTAAGGCGGCTATGCCAAATATTTGGCGAAAAGCAAAGAAGGGAAATGGGAGAAGGTCAGGACGATTTTGTAGGTGGCACGAGAATTGGTGATAGGGTAGAGCTCCGGAACTATTGCACCGAAGGATAATCCTCCTCAAACTCGATCTTTCACGAAAAAACCAGATGGATCAAACTCAACGGACACACGATTTTCAAAGTGGTGAACTTACGAAACAGACTAAGTTTTTGATAATATCGGGAACAACAAGAGTATTTTTGAGTTGAAGGGTGCGAGAATGGAGGTTTATGAGCTTGGTACCACTAGCGAGAATCGGAATGCTATTGCCATTGCCAACTAAGATAGACCGTGATACATTTAGAAATTGGTAACGTTATGTAAAGTACCCGAATCAAAGCGTGAGATGTGAGGTAGCACCGGTATCCATGTAGAAAGCATCATCGGGTTGCTGTAGATGCGTATAAATATTACACACATACGTATGCGTATATAAAATATTTATATTCCAATTTTATATAAATTTCGTTATTTTTCTGTGTCAAGATCATTAGCTATCCTCTAATCCCTATAAATAACCCACACCCCTGAACCTCATATCTCATCAAGAAAACACTCAAAACAAAACACATACCTCCTTTACATAATATCTGTTCCTATAGAGTAGTGTTGCACAAGCAGCCAGTCATGAATTTCATAGTATTCTTAACCCTAGCCTTATTAATCCATGTTTGTCAAGCCCAAACCCCAGAAGAGTTTCTAGCTCCACATAACGCAGCTCGCGCTGAGGTTAATGTTGCACCCTTGGTATGGGACGAAATTGTTGCAACCTATGCTCGCAACTATGCTAACCAACTAGCCGGTAATTGTACGCTTGTTCTCTCCGGTGGACCATATAGTGAGAACCTTGCTTTGGGTAGTGGAGCTCTCAGTACAACAGATGTTGAAAAACTGTGGCTTGGTCAGAAAAGTAATTATGATTACGAATCAAACTCATGTCAAGGAGGACCGGAAAACTGTGTGCAATATATAAATGTAGTTTGTAGAAAATCTGTTTTACTAGGGTGTGCTATTACGACTTGTAATAACGGTACTAATACTATTCTCGCCTGCAACTACTATCCACCATGCATAGTAGGAGAACGTCCTTACTAGCCATTTGAGGAGACTCCGTCAGTCCACCTAATACCAGGAGCTTATATATATACATAATAAAAAATATACCTTGAATAAAAGACCTAGCTAATTGAATTAGCTATAGGTGCGTGTTCTAGTAATAACATCAACAAGTCCTCTGGGGCTTCTGTTGGCTTATATACTAGATATATTGTGTGTGTACTGTACTTGTATTGCGTGTAAGTAAGTGGTTTCGTTGTATAAATAAAATGAATCAATGTGATTATATATATTAATAGATCTATGTATATCCTAATTCAGGTTTCCTTTGCCTTAAGATAATGTAATTGGCAATGGTAAAAGTAGGCGATATAGCACCTTGGAAGCACCTACTCCTAACCAGTCAATAACTATAGCACATCAAATCCAACCAAATAAAAATAACAGAGATGCAGCAGATTGCAGAAGCAACATTTTTTTTAGGCACCTATGAAAACATGAACCTATAGATTACCTCACTCCTTGAATTATTCTGAATTCTGTTGGAAAATTGTGTCTGGATTGGAAAGATAAAATACTAAACATGGAGGTTGTTGTACTTTTGTCTTTAAAAGTCTATTTATTTAAGTAAACAGGAAAGGAGGATGAAACACGAAACGATAATTCAACTCTTTCGAATTCAATTTTCGAGTTAAAAATGGTTACATAGGATAGACATCAGAAAATAATGAGATATTGTTGGAAAATATGCGTTTCGGTTTCTCGGAAATCACTTCCATGCGATAAACAAAATAATACTAACAAAGAAGAAATACGGATTGGGCTAATTGAGGCGAGGTAAATTACGTTGCTTGGGTTGTGAAGCCCCTGTGAAAGAGACCATAAGACTCACACCTACCGATACAGCACCGTATCGGCTGATACGTCTCATATCGATATACGTCAAGCATGCCTGTGAGTCTAGATCCTAGGCCGATACGTCAGTCCATTCTAGCCCTCTTTATGTCCTTAAAACACTTCTTTTTCTTTTCAGCTTCGCGAAGAATAAACCCTAACTTTACATCCGAAGATCAGGAGAAGGAGAAGCATCCACAATGTCAAGTATTCCTGAAGAGATCTACCTCGATATCCTTTTAAGGTTACCAGTGAAATCAACACTTGCATGTAAGTGTGTCTGCAAATATTGGTATACCCTAATCACTTCCTCGTATTTTGTTAAATCCCACCATAATCTCACTATCCAGAAAACAAAATTTCGTCTCATGATATCTGATTCTGAAAAGAGTCCCAAAGTAATCTACTCCGTAAGCTATGATCCTTTATCGGTGTCTTCTAATGAATTTCATTTGTATGGTGTGGAAATTAATAGGCCATTGGGATGTCTAGATTTGGGTTTTCAGTTAGTGGGTTATTGTAATGGTTTGGTTTGCATTTGGAGTCAACCGAAAAAATTCTTTGGTCTTTGGGATCCTTACAATAACGAATTTAAGGAACTACCCAAATCGCCAAATAAACCAGTGGGTGCGATGAATTTTCCATATGCTTTTGGTTATGATCATAAAACTGGTAATCACAAATTGATATGCTTGTATTACGATTTCGAGGGTCGTAAGTTAGTTGTTGATGTCTATATCGTAGGACAAAAATCATGGAAAAGCACTCGAGTCATGCTTTATTTCATAGAGCTAGAGTCTGGAACGCTTGTTAATGGAGTATTTCATTGGCTGGGTAAAAGGATCGACAGTTTCTCTAAGGTTATAATCTCTTTGGATATTAGCAATGAAACATTCAAAGAATTGCAACCACCGGAAGAACCTTTAGAGACATTGGAATGGTGGTCCTGTGTGGGAGTATTGAAAGAGTGCCTTTGTTTACTTGCTTATGATGTCAATGTTGAAGTATGGGTTATGCAGGATTATGGAGTTCAAGAATCTTGGACCAGACATTATACCATTAGCCATGAGCGAATTGTGAAAGATCGTCATTTGAGGCCTATGTGGTCTTTCAGCACTGGTGAGATTCTATTCGTGAACAGTGTTTGGTATCATGCTGATCTAGTTTTGTATGACCCAAAGGATGGAAGTGCTAGAAATCCAAATGTGCATGTTGAGAACCAAATATTCACATTTCAGAAACCAATGAATGCATTTATCTTAGTTCCACTTGACTGCAGTACTTAGGTGGGATGAATGACAATTAGAGAGCGTGAACATGAGAATGTGCTATCATGAGGTAAAAGTCATAAACTCGTAGTTTTACATTTCGTGTCCTTAATAATGTTTCGTTCTCTTTTTATAGAACCCTATTGAAAACCATCAAATGGGAGTTAAAGTTTTCTTCTTCATTTTGTTTGGACGGAGTATTATTGTCTCTAGAGCATCTGATGCGATACGTATTCATTGATAGAGTTTTTGATGAAGTACATAACTATTCTTTAATGATCTTCCAAAAACCTGAACCAGAAAGCACAGGCAGTTACCCCATAAACAACATCAATTATAAGAATTTTGGATGAGGATGCAAATTTTAGGTTACTAAGCAATTTTAAGTCGTGGTTGATTTTGGAGAATACTGATGATGTTCAAACTAGTGCATGATGCATCTCTATATTCAAACTTGGGCTGAAATGTTCATGAAGAATGACCAAACCCAACATAAAATTGTATCAGCCCATGAGAAAAGAGTTGCGTATAATCCCCAAAAGCAATCATGATAATATCATTGTTAGATGCAGACTCGTAATCTCGGCCTCACGGACTGTAAATGAACAGCATATTCAGATTGAATTGGTAATGAATATACACATACTTGCCGCAAAGTACTTTTTTCTAGGCCATGCAAAAGTCTGTTAGAAAGATGTATAAAAAGTGCACAAGGTAAATGATAATAAAGCCCATAGACATTTTAATAATCAGTTGCCTTAGCTTGGTAACAGATGAACTCCATAAATATAGACCCTAGCTAATCCCTGATAACAATGACGATGTCTCTATAGCACGGTAGTAAAGTCTTTGATACTACTACTTATGACCTGAGTTTAAAACTTATTGGTATCGTTTTCTTTATCGATCAAAAAAAAAAAAAAAAAAAAATAATAATGATGATAAGAACAAATTCAAGTGTAACTATCAACCTCCCTTGATCGGAGCTATATGAAGCTGGCATGATGTTGAGAGACATAAGCTAGGGAGAGTAGGTGAGAGTATCCTTGACAGATCTTCAAATAAGATAACCAAATAACATCATTGGCATGCACCACCTCCATGAATATTGTTAGTTGTAAAGGATCCTTTTTTTTTTTTTTTTTTTTTTTTTAGTTAGTTTATGCTAATTAATGATTTATTGTTTTCTAGAATAATTTTCTGTAAGCAAATTCCAACGCAGAAAAAAAAAATTCCATCTGTCAATCGTACATGAGGGATATGGCTATCGATAGGACTCGAAACCGTACATTGATTCATAATGCCGTATCCATAGGTCCCCCCTTGATGGACCAAAGACTACCAAGAACCAACTCCTTTAAGAACCAACTAAAACTCATCATCATTTCACATTATCTAGATTGCATTTTGAGAATCATATTCCAAGACATTAGCGTACCACGAAAATGACATACCATGAGACATATAGTCAGTCATACTTATGTGTAATTTTATCAATGAGGCCTTAAAAGTCAAGGGCACAAGAAAGAAGAAACACTAAAGAAGTTTTACACTAGTTGAGGCAAATCCATATCATGTACTATTAGTGTTTTGATAATTGATACCATCTATTTTAATACAAGTATGCAAGCAACATTTATTTAATAGTCAGACATGCATGAATTGTTGCTGCTAGAGATAGCTGAAGCTGCATGGGCAAGACCAGCTTTTTGTTTAATTAAACTGCATGTTACATTGTTATCCCGATGAAGGTGAGTAGCTTTGGGGTGATCACATGCATGTTTTGGTGATCGATCATTAAACAATTTGTTTGCTTACTATTCTCCACGTCCCTTGTTCCCAAAATAATTTATAAATTATGTGCTTTTAAGTTCACACCATGGTGGTGTCCACTTTACCCCAACAATACCTTTTTCTTTTGTAATTTTGGCAAGTGATACCAACCATTGTACCCAGGCCAGATGAACACAACTGGTAGATCAACCGTTAAAAACAGTCGCTAAAACACTACCGGACATCCTCTCCGGCGATTTTGATCATAAAGAATTTTCGACGGAATGTATTATTCCTTTAGGCCAGACTTCCATTTGTATGTAGCATGGGCTAAAACAAACGCAATAAGAATCGAATACACATTGCCAGAATATGCTAAGATTCTTCATCTATGTATTCACTTATCATGATTCGAAGGTGCGAAGATTAATTTAAGTTATTTCACTTGCGGACTTACCACATGCTTATCTGTTTCGGAGGTATGGAATTTGTCACTACAACAAAAACATACATGGATCATTCTTAAAAAGTGTGATCTAAGTACTGGCTGTCTGTGATATTTTCCAATATAATCTAAAGGGCAATGAAAAGTGTGATCCTACCCTATGCAAAGAACTCAAAGTTTTGAAAAAGTTGAGATCTAAAGACAAGGTTTTAATTAAAGTTGTGATCTTTCCTCTAAGCTTTCAACCCAAATTTACCCTATATACAAATAGTAAAACAGTATATTTCATTCATGCACCTGTAATTCAAATTAAAAACTAATGTAAACAAAATCCAAAATGACATATAAATGGCAGATAATATCATTAAACATAAAATATGCGAAATTATACATTTTTGCTAAGTCTATTGATTTACTCAGATTAACTACTCATCAAATTCCTAGATAAGAGCAACCAATAACTATAAGTGTTCAAACAAGATATTCAGCAGACCATATATTATTCCTTACATGTCTAGCACTGATTTATCTCGGTGTCTTCGAGCTTTACAACCTTGATACCACCGAAATGAAGTTAACTTTAAAAATCCCAAGAATACTTGCAGCATCCATAACAACCTCAAGACTAATGGGGAGTATTTTGCACGCCTTCTTCTGTAGCAGACCTTTCCGAGTTGAAAATCATAATCAAGTTCGTACAAGTTACCCATTCAAGTTGAAGCTGATAGAGATAAAGAAAATAAGTAAGAACATAAGAGAACCATTAATGCTAGACTTACTGATGAACTGAGATGGGGGTAGACAGACAAGTACCCTGACCACCATTTGCCTTTTTAATGACCAGAGGTTAAGGATTCTTTATGACAATCAAAAGATTAATGACAAGAGATCGGATTTGACACTCACAACCTGATGAGAAAAAAGGTATTAGTCGCCAGAATTTTAAAGACAATCACCTGCTGAATTGACGTTTGCGTTGCTGACTCTACTGTTGGATGAGTACCTCTCATAACCTGTATCCAAGGACAAATTTGCAGATTAGATTGTAAAGTATATCAGATTCGGTATGTTTTATCCACGCATACAAATATACAAATCCCCAAAAGGATGTACAAAGTATAAATTGACATCCACGGGATAAAGCAACCCTGAAAACAACATAACAAGATAAAAACTAAAAGAATATTGAATCCAATACGCAAGTCATAATACATATGGTATGGAAACAAGAGGATCATTCAAACTCATTGCAAAACGTGATGTTCAACCTGGAAAAGATTCAAGCAGAAAATAAACTAAGCGAAGGTGGACCCTAATATTAACAAATTATCAGGGCGCATCCAGGTTAGTGAACTAACAGAGATCAATGGAATGTCTGCACACAATCATGAAATGGAATGACACATAATAACCTCATAATGATGCACACAGATTTCATTCAAAAGATGTACAAGACTCCATCGCAGATCAGAACTCGCGAACCTAATATTCTCTCCATCAAGATTGATGTCGCGGGAACATCTCACCATAGGCATCCTTGACAATCGGTGTAACAGTATCCAGTTGCTCAAGTTATATGTGAAGTCAACAATAAACATAAATTCATATAACCAATGCCAAATAAGTCCAGTGACAACCTTTCTCTCCCCCGCGTATTCAACGTTCTTATCACCACCAAATAAATTTCCAGAAGACACTTCCACTCTAGAAGAATCATGCTTCACAATATCACGACGATTAACCTCATCCGATACACATCTTCTTACACTTTGCTTTTCTGCAATTTTATGTTTAATTCCTTCTTAATTATCCACTTGGTTTTGTAAAATTAATTTTGTGAGGGTAAATTACCCAATAGCCACGTGTTAACATCTCAAGGGATGATCTCATGATAAGACGATAAGGTGGCAACAGCGAATCATACTCTATAAAGATGATTTCATCTGAATTGAGGCGCCTGTTACAAACGTTACATGAATGACGCGTGGGAGGAGTGGTCTAATCGATTCAGACGTTCAAGTCTAAAAAGGAGGACTGCATTTAATGAAGGATAAGAAGAAGATAAGAGCATATCTATATCGTAACAGAATGTTAGGGCGACCTATACTACGACCCAGAGGTGATACAACACGAGGTTCTCTAAGGAAGAGATATACGATGACGAGCGGAGCGAGACAACTCAGAAGGAGAACCAAGCAATCCATCACGAGGGATAGTATAAGACCCGTCCGAAGCAACGAAGACGATGTAGGACAGCTCCATCATCTCGGCGAGGCCAGACCTTCACGAGACTTATTTGCCTATAAATACCAGTCTATGTCTAAGGAGATGAACAAATTATGTAACAATAGATGGTCTTTCTACAGAGAATTCCTGAGAGAGATCTAGATAGAGAGAGAGGAAGAAATCTAAGTGATATTTGTAACTCTTTCAAGGGTAAGACCTTATAATCAATAATGAAAACATCTTCTTTCCCGTGGATGTAGGTCTTCATGGCCGAACCACGTTATATGCTTGTGTTAATCTTTACTTTCCATGTTCTTTACATCTTGTTCTTCTTGAATCTTGAATGTTTTAGTTGTTTATAGCCTTTAGATTTACGTGGGTGTACTCATCAAAAAAGATGCAACTACAAATTTATTATTGAAAAGAATTCAAGGAACAATGTTATACCAGGACACAAATTCACTACTTTTTTCGATCCAAATCATACCCGGCTTGATGCTGGTGCTTTCCATTTACATGCAGGAACCATTATATACTCCTATAAAGATACAACAATCAAAAACATAAGACAAAATCGGGTATGTCACTTATCCCTGGCTTGATGCTGGTGCTTTCCATTTACCCTCTTAGCATCATCTCAAGTCTTTCCTCCCAAACATCATTTTAACCAAACTAAACCACTCCATACATTTAGCACGGAGCATACAGTTAGACTTTTCAATGGCATTCCAAAATACATCTTTGGGATAAGGCATAACAATATCATAAAATTATTGAAATTGCTCATACAGATGCAATGTTGAAAATAAATTATTAACCATAGAGCAACCGGGATAACGGAAAGATAAAATAAATACTAGAATTTTAAGATATTCACCTCAAGGAGAGAAGGAAGAACAAGTTTCACTCCCTGACCACTAAGTTGTGACATCAATGCACAAGCAGCACATTTAGTAGGTTCACCCATAGCTAAGACTTGAACCAAAAGGCAAAATTTGAATGACGTACCTAAACCGAGAAAAACAAATAGAAAATGAAATTAGATATAAGAAAAAACTTCTTTACCTCAATCTAAAACTTTTCCACCTATAAGTCCTTTCTCTGAAAGTGATTGTCTATGGACTGAGTCGAGACAATACAACTAATCGGTTCACACTTCGTGTGATCTTCTATGGATACGAGATCGAGACAATACAAACAACGAAGTATGTTTACTTGATAAATGGTTCGCACTTAACCAAACACAATAGGATTACTATCAAGTAAATAGGAATTAAAGTTTGTGTATTTTACTTCTAATTATAATAAAAACAATTATAATTGTGAAATAAAAAGTAAAAGACACAAAGAAGATTTTTTTAACGAGGAAACCGTAAATGCAGAAAAACCCTTGGACCTTGTCCATAATTGAATACTCTCAGGATTAAGCCACTATACAAAATCAAACCAACTTCGTATAGTTGAGACCAAGCAACTAAACCTATAGTTCACCTAGTTCCGTCTGTATTCCCACGCCTCCAACTTGTAATAATTCACGTAGTTAGAGCAATTGCTTTGGTTCGTATTCCAAACATTAAAGGAACAACAAATCTGTTTGGTAAAAACTCTTTTCAACTAAGTGATGTGATTTCGACAAAAGTCTCTTATGTTTATCACAATAAACTCCTTTGTCAGGTTCTGAGATCTATCTTATAAACAACTACCAAAGTAATTGTTAAGATTTTACAATCAATATATTGAATCACAAAGAATTGTATTGATGCCGATCTACTCAACTAATCAATCCAATTTATCACAAGGATAAACCGATTATAGTTGGATCCTCCTTAACCGAAACATGTATTGTGCACACCAAAGATTATGAACCCAAATAAAAAATCTTCTTCGTCTTCAAATCTTCTTAGATCTTCAATAAATACCTGCACACAATCAACTTGAATCTCTTGTGATCAATCATACACAGAACGAAGTCTGTTAACAATGGATTATCACAAAACGTCTTTAGATCTACAAACAGTCTAAAGATCCCCGTCGAAACTTCGACCTAGTTTGAGTGAATCTTATATCAGAAGAGAAGATTCTCAAGCATAAACAAACTAGGTGCAATCAAAGTTCAATAACCGTTATTCAATCAAAAATCTCCAATTAGTAAATGCACATTACTAATTTTCATTTTCCAAAAATAAAATTAAAAACCTTAATTAAAAGATTCTCAATTTATTTTTCGATCCGGTATTTTTCCCTTTAGCTATTAAGGAATATCTTTGAACAATTAAAGATAAGCGTTACTGCACATGTTTAAAGAATGTCGACATCATAACTTTGTAAGTCCTCTTTCATACTTACAATCTTGAAACCGATTTTCCACACTTCCAAACACGTTTAGAATTGGTTCATATGACTTTCAAGAACTATGTGTTTGATTAAGAACACTCAATCACAAATCATGGGTTTCATGGTTCTACCAAAACAAGTTTCGGTTCTACATCCATGTGAGTACTGGATTTAGTCACACTAGCTTTCCAAAAATTTTGTTGACTAGGTATTAGGATCGGTTCCCACATATACATGGTATCTAACTTGTATTTGTTGCACATGTCCATAGGAGCGATTCCCAATGTCTAAAAACATGTTGCACATGTTCATAGGATCGGTTCCCAATATCTAAAAACGTGTTGCACCTATTACAAGGATCGATTCCCCTCTTGTGATAGGTTTCAACTCTTACTAGGATCGGTTCCCCTTTGCCTAGAGTTGGTCATATCAATAACACTAAATTGATCATACCATCTCAGGTGATTACTTAAGATCGGTTTCACTAATAAAAGTCATACCAATACAAAAGTCAGATCTTTGTGAATAGTTTTACCAAGAACATAAACAAGTCATGAGTGGTTATACTAATCACACATATTGGTAGTTCAAAGGATATGCAATTAATAACATTACTAATAAGCCTGGCGATTTCCATTTCGATTCACAAAATAAGTTCATGAATTTACTTCCTTTAAACGAATGTAAAACATTGTTTCCATAAGGATGAAATCTTCACCTCATACCCATACATAATTACAATATCATTCATATGATTATATCGATGTCTTATATACAAATTTTAATGGTTAAGCAATAAACCTCGTATTGTATTCCTTAATACTATGTCTAACTAGAGTATAATCATTCATGCTTCTCAAGTAGCTTATGTTTTCAATATGCACGACTTGAAAGATATGATAGGGAATGAAACAAATCAAGTCAAATATCACTAACCTCAAGTGGAAGGATGATGTTGTCGTTGTAGCTCCTTACTTCTTCACTTCTTCAAGTCTTCGTAATACTTGTAATGTCTCATATCCTAATACTTTCAAGCTAACCTATACGAAGTTGACTCTAGTACATAATCAAGCGAATCTTTAAATGAGTTTTGATTCACTAAAATATGACAACCAAACTTGACATACCAACGCTTGGTGGGTTCAACCGAGCTATGCTCTAACATTCTTTATCTACCGATTATTTATTTTTTTCAATCGTTTTAATTTTGATTGAAACAAAATATCGTCAATCAAACTTTAGGATTATTAAAATTGAAAATTAGAACATCAAAAAGAAAAAAATCGAGTTTGTGAAAATTAGGATTTGATTGCTTGAAATCAAAAAATTGATCGAAATTTTTTCTAAGATTTACATTTGTAGAAACATAATCGGTATGTATAAAGTTGATTTTATCGATCGATTATGGTTGATGTTCTTAAGATAATTGGTAGGTAAAATAGATATTTCTACCGATTATTTATGCATCAAAAACTTCAATTTTCTGTGTCAAAAACTATCACAATCGGCAAATAATTATTATCATGAAACTACAATTATGAAAATAGAGAAATTCAAAATTCCACTGGTTTTTGAAAATGTTGAATTTGGGGCTACTACTATAATCGGTAGATAATGAACATCACGTATACAATAGGTAGATAATTATTATCACGAAACTACTGATTATGGAAATAGAGAAATTCAAAATTCCATTAGTTTAAAAAAATATTGAATTTGGGTCTACTACTATATATAATCGGTAGATAATGAACATCAGGAAATTAGATAATATACATCACGAAACTACTGAGTGTGAAAATAGAGAAATTCAAAATTCCACTAGTTTTTGATATTTTTGAATTTGGGGATACTACCACAATCAGTAGATAATGAACATCAGGAAACTACTGATTATACAATCGGCAGATAATAAACATCATGAAACTACCGATCATGAAAATAGATAAATTCAAAATTCTATTGGTTTTTGAAACTTTTGAGTTTGGGGTTACTACCACAATCGGTAGATACTGAACATCACGAACTACCGATTGTACAATCGGTAGATAATAAACATCACGAAACTATCGATTGCGGAAATAGAGAAATTCAAAATTCCATTGGTTTTTGAAAATTTTGAATTTGGGGCTACTACCACAATCAGTAGATAATAAACATAAGAAAACTAACGATTATACAATCCGTAGATAATAAACTTCACGAAACTATCGATCATGAAAATAGAGAAATTCCAAATTCCATTGGGTTTTGAAAATTTTGAATTTGGGGCTACTACCACAATCGGTAGATAATGAACATCATGAAACTACCGATTGTGGAAATAGAGAAATTCAAAATTCCATTAGTTTTTGAAAGTTTTGATTTGGTGCTACCACTACAATCAGTAGATAATGAACATCACGAAACTACCGATCGTACAATCGGTTGATAATAAACATCAGGAAACTACCGATCATAGATATATTTTGGATTAGTAGTTTACAAGAGGTAAATATGGCACCCTATTATCTACCGATTCTGGGTTGTTCATGGCATTTAATCAGGCAGAAATGAAATTTTATGGTTAACGATCTCATACAACGCAAACAAAGTTGATCATGCAACAAAGATCCACAAATCGTAATCTCTAAATGTTATTGAACCTTCAAACTTATTTTGTCTGTGATGTTTCTCCCTTTTTTTTTTCTTCTTTTACTCTAAAACCATAAAACTTAAAAACTAAAGATCGTTTTTCTCTGTATAACAAATTCCTCTCGGTTGAATAATTAACTAGCGATTGTAATAATAACTAACGATTGTTAAGGGTAGTTTGACCATCATGAAAAACGAGAGATAAAGAGTGGTTTCATTTTAGGATTTGGTGACTCGTTTTTATCTTAATTTTACTTTTAGGGTCATCCCCCTAAAAATGCCAGGTTATAAAACCTAATTTGATCGGGGGCCAAACATTTTAATTGGGGGCCAACAAATTTTATTTGCACCCCAAAATTATCAGGGGCCTATTAATCCGACTATGAAAATACTATTTTACCCTTACCTAAAACTAAACATTAAAAATAAGTTAACCTTAATTAGGCTTCTCTTCTTCATCTTCCTCTCCTCCTCGTTCTCTTCTCTACCACCACCATTAACGACTATTTTGAAGAAATTTTTTTTCTTCAACCGATTCATCGCGTAATCGTCACCAAAAATCAAAACCCAAAAAAGCTATGTTTCCAATTAGAAGATATGTGAACTTAAACCCACCTTGTATTCGTTAGTATCGACATTTCAGTGTAAGAGTCGTTAGTATCGAAATGAAAAACCCTAACGACTTTTCTTTTGCATGCGGATTCTATGAAAAATCGTTAGGGTATTAGGATGAAGATAACGACCCTAATTCTGCTACTTCAACATTTTTTGCCCTATAATAGAGTCATTACCGTATTAGGTTGAAAATGACGACCCTGTTTTGACGACCCTTTGTTATTGGTTAACGACTCTAGGTGAACATTCTAAATGGTTGGTTAGGGTCGTCAGTATATCAGAATATCCCTATGACGACTCAAACACACAAAAACTTGCCTATTTATACAAAGAGTTTGGATTTGAGGGTCGTCTGGGTATTAAACGAATCAACTAACGACTCTAGGTGAATATTATAAATAGTCGTCATGGTTTAACACACCACCTTGACGATTTTTCATCACCTTTAAAAGTTGCAGGTTAGAGTCGTCGCCATGTGTGTCAACAAGATGACGACTCTTTTAGGTCGTTGGCGTATACAACACCCGACTATAACGACCCTCACTATGAGTAGTTCCATAGTGACCATCAATCGACCCCTTGGAGCACCATTCAGACAATTTCAAGAGTATATGAGGTTTAGTTGATTGTTTTGAGGTGCGGGTTCACTTGAATCACTCATTTCTAAAAACCCTAGTTTTTCCTCTCAAAACTACTCTTCTTCTTCTCAAAAAAAAAAACCCAAAACTAAAATTTCCCCAAATTTTAATCCCAAAACCCGATTTTTATCAAAACAAAATATCACACTAATCAACTTAATTAAATCTTAAAACTAATCACTCAGGGGCATTATAGCCATTTAGAAACTATTTTTATAAGGGGTGACCCAAATTAGGATTGGGTGACCTTTTTTGTCCTCTACTGCTTGGCCCCCAATTAAAATGTTTGGCCCCCAATCAAATTAGGTTATAAAAGGATCAATAAATATTGATAGGTCAGTTGAATTTTTTAGGCAGGGCAGCCACCACATGAAATATATTAAGTTAATTGGGTGGGCGGTGCGTATAAAGCATGCGTGAAGGTGATGGAATGTAGCTTTGGAGAAGAAGAAAGAAAGAACAAGTCTAGTGTGAGGGCAAATTACCCAATGGCCATGTGTCAATCTTAAGGGATGGTTTCATGATAAGGTGATGAGATAGAAGCATCGAATCACATTCAAAAAGGTGATTTCATTTGAATCGAGACACCTGCTACAACGTTACATGAATGACGCGTGTAATCGACTCAGACGGTCAAGTCTAAAAAGAAGGACTGCATTTAATGAAGAATCAGAAGAGGCGTGGGCGAATCTACATCGTATCAGAAGGCTCGGGCGATCTATACTATAACCCAAGGATGATGCTGCACGAGGTTCCCCAAGGAAGAGCAACACGATGATATACGGAGCAAGATTACTCGGAATGAGAACTAGGAAGGCCATCACGGGGGATAGTATAGAACCTGTCTGAAGTAGCGAGAAGATGCACGATAGCTCCACTAGCTCGGCGAGACCAGGCCTTCACGAGTCTAATATCCTGGAGAAGGAAATGGACATGTTATGTAATCTTATATGGTCCTTCTACAGAGAATTCCTGAGAGAGATCTAGATAAGGAGAGAGTGATAGATCTAAGTGATATTTGTAACTCTTTCAAGGATAAGACCTTAATCAATAAAGAAAACATCTTCTTTACAGTGGACATAGGTCTTCATGGCCGAACCACGTTATATGCTTGTGTTGATCTTTACTTTTCATGTTCTTTATATCTTGTTTATCTTTGAATCTTGAATGTTAAAGTAATTTATATATATTGGATTCATTTGGATGTAGCCATCAGAAAAGATGCAACTACATCTAGGGTCAAGTAATTAAGTTGTTTCTTTGTTTTAGTTAATCACATTATAAGTGAAGGTGGGAATTTTTTTTTTTTTTTTTTGCTCAGTAAAGATAAAGATTTTATAAATCAAAGGAAACTGTACAAAAATGTAGAGACCAAAAAAAATACAAAGGGAAGGGAAAGCCCAAAATATCTCAAAGGAGACAAGAGAAATCTAATTTAATGAAAGTAAGCGAAGGTGGGAATAAAGTCGTGAGTTAGATGCAGCCGCTGTGTATATGTCCCGACAAATATCAAAGTCGAAGTCTTTTGGTCCGGTGTGTATATGGCAGCAATTTGGTTCAATTGAAGATCACATTAACTCTGATGGCTTTTGGAGTTTTGTGTTTAAAAGATCATTGACAGATGCAGAAGCTGATCAATATGTTGAACTTATGTTAATCATAGGGTCAGATCCACCTGTAAGAAATACTTTGCCAGATACCAGGCGATGGGCATTATCTTTTAATGGACTATTCACAGTAAAATCGTTATATGATTCACTGATGAGTGATAATAGCGTTTCTGATTTCTCTTACAGGTTCGTTTGGAAGAATGAAGTTATTTTTCTGGTCTGGTGCGTTGTGCATGCTAAACTGAACTCCCTAGATACGTTGCAGTACGAGGGTATCAATATATAGTTCTTTCATTCTTTGTGGTGACATGTCAGAGTCACAAGACCATATCCTTCTCCATTGTACGGTTGCATACAGGCTTTGGATGGCTATGACACCTGCAAAAACGTGGGCTTGACGCTTTCCAGAAATAATTCTGTCTTTAGCTCATGCTTAGTCGTGTAATACATTGTCACCTTCTGCTAAAGTAGTTTGGGATTTAATACCTCCAACGATAAATTGGATTCCCTGGAGAGAGCGGAAGTGCAGAACATTTGAAGATAAGTATAGTTTTAAGACTGACAGTGAACTAGTTGATGATGCAAAAACACTAGTTCTGTCTTGGGCAACTGCCTATGGGAAGAGAATGCATATTAACTTCACCTATTCAGTGCACAACTGAGAATCTGTTTCCTTGTAATTTCCTTTAAGTTTCTCTTGTTGTTTCTAGTCTACCATTGGTAGGATGTGTAAATCCGCCATATTCTAATACAATTTCTCTTCTCATTAACAAAAAAAAAAAAAAAAAAAAATTCCTGACCTTCAGTTGTGAACAAATCTCAGCACAACCATTCAACCTTCACTGATTTCTTTCACAGGATAGATTCTTCTTCCCGTTTCAAGATCGAGTTTCTCTCATTAACAGAGCAAGTAAACGATGTCGTGTATGCAGATCGTCAGTTGTTTATATTAGGAAAGAGCAAGAAAACTTATTTTTCTATAAGCATCTGCATGTCTCTGGATAATAATAAAGAGAGCGATTTGGACGCTTTAAACAGGGACGAACCCAAGATTTCTTCATGGGTAGAGCTAAAGTGTCTTTGCTAATTGGCAAGGCGACCGGTCGCGATAAATTTTTTGGTACAATGCACAATTAGTATGCAACCATCACCTGAGGAATACTAGACCTTAACAGGTGGTTAGTCAAATGAGATTTAGAATGACTTCTAGGGAGATTGCAAATCTACTGTTAGTCCATAAAGACTTTTTGAGAGTCTCTTAATGTCTCTTGTTATTGGTTAGAGACTTTTTTTAAGTCATTTAAATTCTCTGAAACTCCATTTATTGGATTAGGATTTCATAAGAGTCACTCCAACACTCCTGTTATTCAAATGAGAATTGAAAGTCATGGATTTGTTGTTTTCTGAGATTTGGAGAGACTTTTTCTTGAAAATAGGCATGGTAGAAATCTCTCCTCAAGAGGTGATATTTCGAGAGACTTGGAAAGTTGAAGATTTTTTGGTTTTGGGAGTGAACCTTTTTTCTCTTTTCTTGTGCAGCAATACACTTAAGGGCCATTTGGAAAGGGGTAATCAAGACTATGCGAGTCTTTATGGAATAAAGTGATTTTTTAAATTGGAGAATATATATTTTAAAATCGGCTATGTGAGTCTTTGTGATATATATCGATTTTAAAATATATATTTTAGAAGTTATGAGTTTTTTTTTTTTTTTCAATTTGAAGTTGTTGGAAAACTCCGCAAAGAAAATTAGTGGTGAGGTAGCATAGAAAATAAACTGTGGGACGAGTAGAATAAAGTGAATGAAAATTTAGGCATAGGACAACAGTGAGATTTATTTTGGCAATGTACACATATTTCATTAGGTGGTCATGGTACTTTCATTATTACTGTAACGTGAATAATAAAAAATCGGTAATGTTTGGAATTAATCAGAGGATATTATACAATTTTGTCTCTACAAATCACATAAACTATCTACAAGTCTCATTTTTTTGTCCCTACAAATCTCATTTTTTGTCTCTACAAGTCACAAAGACTTTCTAAAATTCTCTCAGAGAATCACTAGAAATCTCTAGATTTTCAGAGAATCTATAGGAGTCACTCAAATTAAAAATCTATGAAAGTCCATAGAAATCTTGTTTGACTACCCCTTATAAAACGCTTAATAAATCGAAGAGGATAGAATGTTAAACATTAAAGATGTGTTGAGAGGAAGAACTTTAAGAGAGACTTACATCAATTTTCTAATTCTCTTATAGTGGGCTAGATTCTACAAAAACTAAAATTTACATCAATTAATGGTGGGCTAAACAAAATATCCACAAGATTCATACTAGTAAAAACGTATAAAGTGAAAACCAGGGACGGGCTATAGCCTCACTTAGCCCCTTGTTAGGCCCGTCCCTGCTACCATTATAAACTTTAAAAGCTTCCTTTCCTAAATCTGGGAATATCCTTAAGCTTATAAACTCTCAAGGTTTGGTGATCAACTGGGATCTTGAAACATGTACGGGTACCTGGTCACATGAACAACCAAATTTGCCTTTCTGGAGTCTACCGGGTATTATATATTCGACCAAAATCATATCAGAACATGATTGATGCCAGTAGATCTCCAAACCTCCACGCCATTTATCACATCTAGAAACGCACTTTTGGAAGCGAACGCTGAGGAAGTTCAGTCAGACTTGTGCATCTCAATATTCAAATTTGGGCCGAAATGTTCTCATGAGTGACCAACCTACTTGTATAAGCCCATTAGGAAAGGGAAGAGTATACTCGGCAGAACCAATCGCGGAATCGCCACCGGTGAATCATCATGATAATATTTGTGGTTAGTCGAAGAGAGACATAATTTAGGGGAGAGTAGGTATAGGGCTCTAACTCTTCTAATAAGATAACCAAATAACATCATTGACATGCACCTCCATGGATACTATTAGTTGTAAAGGGTCCTTCGTTGAGTTGGCTTATGCTAATTAATGATTCCCTGTCAAAATTATTGGCACCCATATTTGATTTCTAGGACAAATTTTATCAATAAGTACATGTTGAATGGGACTCGAAACCGTCCCTTATAATGCCCATCCATAGGTCCCCCTCCTTCAATTTGATGGTCCAAAGTCCTAACAACTCCTTTAAGGACAACTAAAACTCATCATCATTTCACATTATCTAGATTGCATTTTCTAGAAGCATATTCCAAGACATTAGCGTACCATGAAAAGGACCTATCAAGGGACATATAGTCGTCATAACATGCTGTAATCTTATCATCATGACCTTAAAAGTCAAGGGCACAAGGAAGAGGAAACACTTGAAATGTTTTACATTAGTTAAGGCAAATCTATACCATGTAGATGTTTAAAGTTATTAGTACTATTAGTGTTTTGATATCATCTATTTTAATACAAGTATAGAAGCAAGCAACGTTCATTATTTAAAGTACTCACACATGCATGAATTGTTGCTATAGAGCTGCATGGGCAAGACCAGCCTTTGTTTAGTCAAATTGCATGTTATTGTGTTGTCCCAATGGAGGAAGGAGTGCAGCTTTGTTGTTTGATCACATGCATGTTTTAGCGATTGATGATTAAACAAATTGTTTGCTTACTGTTCTCCACGTCCCTTGTTCCAAATATATTTATAAAGTATGTGCTTATGTTAATTTCCCACCATGATGGTGTCCACTTTACCCCAACAAAACCTTTTTCTTTTTTAGTAAATTTTTTGTTTTAATTTTCGCAAGTGATACCAACCGTTTACCGTTGTACCCATGCCAGAGGATGCAACAGAACCGGTATACAAGAGAATGCATTATTCCTTTTGGCCGGACTTCCATCTGTGTATATATAGCATGGTTTGTAAGCTAAGTGAGGTGACAAAAGCAAAACGAATCGATTACACGCATTGCCATACTATGCAAAGATGCCTTCATACTTATCATGATTTGAAAGTGCAAAGATATGATTCAAGTTATTTAACTTCCACATGCCTATTTGTATATAGGAGGGATGGTATCTATGATGATTTGATTATGTTCATTGAACTACTCCTTAGATCAATGGGGATTGATGCTTTTGCATTAAGGAGGTAAACAGTTGAACAAATCGGTATGCCCTACACTAATTATATGTGGAAGTTGGATTTGCAAGTTGTTGTAAAAGGGGATCTAAAGGTAGTGTAGTGCGAATGTGAATAAAAGAACCAAAGCAGAATGGGCATATACATAGTTATTGAATATTTCATTGACTATAGGAATATATACACAAATATTTGCTTATCAGTTTCAAATTGACTCAGGTCACTGATATCACTACCCAATAACCTTACAACTAAGTTAGAGTTATATTTGCTTGCATTTTAGCGTAGGAAGTGCACACAAATATTGTGTTACCCTAGCATTCATGCCAAACGAATTGTCCATCTAATTAACCAGCTTGTAGCTTTCATATGGTAATTGGTATGTGCATTTTGGCAATACCACAATGCCGGCCAGTTTTGTGGAGAAAGGGAGTAAAAGTACTTCTTCCTTACAACATTTAGTACTAGATGCATGAATTGGACGATTGTAAATCACAAAGATTTGATCTAAAAGAGAAAATTCTTTTCATTAACACCACATTTTGTTGGAGAATATATAGTGGAGCTTTATTATTGAGAATATTTATAGTCTTTATATATGGATTAAGAAATGTTGATAGGGCAGTTGAACTTTTTAGGTAGGGCAGCCACCCCACACGAAATATATTAATAAGTTAATTGGGTGGGCGGTGCGTATAAACTATAAAGCATGCGTGAAGGTGATGGAATGTAGCTTTGGAGGAGAAGAAGAAAGAAAGAACAAGTCTAGGGTCAAGTAATTAAGTTGTTTTGTTAATGTTAATCACTCTTGATTAAGACTCTTAATTGGGTTGGATCATGCGTCATTTCATGGATGTCATCCCAAAGAAGATTGTCTTGTGTCGGAAATTCCAACTTGGTAGAATAATACTACTATATTGCTTAATTGCCGACCTTTTTGGAATGTTCTAATTTACCCAAGTGGATTTTAAGATCATATGGTACCCGATGCAGTTGAAGAACCATGATTCCAGATAGGAGCAAGAAAATAAGTTTTGTTATACGAACAGGGACGAAGAATTAAAAGAGAAAAGATTGAACGAATTTATGAGATTAAAGGGTAAGTATAAGCAGCTGTCAGTTGACAAGTGAAGTCAGTCTAAGCCTTCTATGTCGCTTCCAAATTCCATAAGTGTGTCGTGTTGTGAACTATAGAACCTTATGGTTATGGGGAAACAAAAACTTACCCTCAATATCTTATAAATCTGAAAAAAAATTCTGCATCAGCAAGCACTATGGATCTGGCTACATTTGGTCATATATTACGGAAACATTTCACGTGAGCTCCACAAAGTTGTGAAAGTGAGAAAGAAAATGAGTTATTTCCTTGGCATTTCCTACCCTAGGAATAATTAGGGTTAACATTTAAATGCAAAAACTGATATTCGATAAAATAATTCTAGAATCACCATGGTTGAAATCACGTGAAATCTATCGACAAGTACAATCAATGTGAGATTTACGATGGGTGAAAACCACTTCCCTATTTTTCTCAAGGTGGACCCAAGGACTCTTTCCTACCCTAGGAATCCTTAATTAGGTTAACGTTTAAACGCAAAAGCTGATATTCGATAGAATAATTCTAGAATCATCAGGTTTGAAATCACGTGAAATCTATAGATAAACACAATCAATGGGGGAATTACGGTGGGTGAAAACCACTTCCCTATTTTTCTCCTAGGCGGGGCACAACGACTCTTTGTGTCGGTAGATTTCACGAGATTTTATTCCGGTGTCTAACGTTACTTTACTTAATATTTCCTTATTTAGGCTCATAAAGAGCGAGATAAATCTCTCACACTGGTTGCTCTAATAAGACTTTGCTTGGTGTCCACTTTTCTCTACATATGTTTCCCCTATAGCCACCTATCTATACTCTACATCCGTTAATAATATACCTATTTAGGAATGATTGGTCCTACATGAAAGCGTGTGGCAACTAATGGCTTGGTAAAATATTATTGGGAGAAAACATTTAAGGATATAAGGCATTTTCATCTCTAATAGCCACAGAACTGATGATATATTACCAGTATAAGAAAAACTAGCTGTATCTATTTGCATGCCATGGCCCATGACATAATAATGTAGGTACTTTGAATATGTTTTTTTTTTTTTTTTTGTACTTTGAATATGTGACTAGTCTGAGTACAAATCATGAATTGATGCATCTTCTTAGCTGGTTCATTCATTCAAATCCATCTTGTTCTTTGTTGATCCATCAATTCAAATTGATCCTTCTTGGAATGTAAGTGTGACTTAACTTTCATTACAGCATATAATTTATAATTTACTATCTTTCAAGTCAGAAAATGTGCAGAGAATTGAGCTGGCCTGCTGCCAATTCACGCATGCACACACTGCCAAAAAAAATGACATCGATTGTTGGTCGAGAATCAACTTTTCTTATCAAAAACAAAATTTATTTCGTTTCTGAATAAAGAGAAGGAAAAGAGGAGTGAAGATGAAGCACAAGGTCTAAATATGGTGGGGGTACTGCTGTTGCTGAGCTGCACTCTACCAAGCAAATTAGGGCACCAATATCAATCTCCCATGGGCAATACGGTCCAATTGGAGACATTTAGGTGTATATTCATTAAATTATTTTTAAATAGTTTTTTTTTTAAAATTTTTTGCAGTTGCAAATTTTTTTTTTCCAAAGTAATTTTAATTTTGAATATTTACTCATGGGGAAAGTTTTGTGCGGGGCCGGAAACTGGTTAAAATAATGACATGACTTTTACAACTAATTTAACGATATATTTTCAGAAGAGTTTAACGATATATTTAACGAAAAATTTGATGGTATTTTTGAAATGTGTATGAAACATTATAATATGAATTCTGGAATTAAAATGTCCGCATAACGATAATGGTGAAAATTTACTAGTAGTAGCAGCAAATGAATGAATCAAAATTACTGACTTTGAGTACGAAAATTAGTCCCCTAACGAACTAGTCTATATATTTGCGGCCAACTGTCTATATCACGAAATACTGAGACAATAGACCAAATTTATGAGAGTCAGTTTTCTGGCCGACAAGCCTTGAATGCCTTATCTCGCTAACTTGTTCACATATTAATTTTTCATCATAATTTGGAAAATTACCCTAAATTTCAAAAATTACCCTAAATTTCAAAAATTAACCTATATTTATTAAAAATAGATAAATATATGAATTACTTTCCTAATAATTGGGACGAAACCGAAAGTGAGTTTCCCGGCAGACTGAGCTCGAATACCATAGTTAGCCAACCTATTCCCATATTTACTTTTTGATGGAATAATTTTGGCAAAACTACCCAAAACTTTTTTTTCGTAACAATCAAACGTACATTTTTGTTCAATTTTGTAAAATATTTGATCACTTTTCTTTACTCTTAATAAATATGGGAGTCAGTTTCATAACAAACAAGACGAAACCGAGAGTCAGTTTCCTAGCCAACTGGCATGGGATATCATAGTTAACCCAACTTATACCCATATTTACTTTTCATGGTATAATTTTGGCAAAATTACCCAAAAACTTGATAAAAAAATAAAAATAGACAAAAACAAACACACTCTAAGTTTTCTCTTCACAAAATCCTTTCTCTTTTTTCCTTTTGTTGTTTCCACTGCCGCCATTCCCCCCCTTCTGAGAGCCTCCTCTTCTTTTCCGCTCAACCAAAAACTAGGGTTTTCCATTCTCTCCATCTTCTTCTTCGATTTGGGGGGATTTTTGTACGGTTTACTGGTTATTGCTCTTTAGAGCTGGATTCTCTGTCATTCCTTCATAGTTTCTCTATGTTAAGCTGTTGGTTCAGCGGCTTCGTTGATTAAGTCTTTTTTTTTTTCAGATTCCACGCAAAAAAAACCCTAATCCGATCAAAGGGTTCACGAAAAACGCGATTTTGAATACTGGGGGTTTGATTTTTTTTGATTTTCTTTTGATGGTGGCGAGATTAGGGCAGGGTTAGGTTTTTGGTTGATTTTGTTGAATGGCATTGGGAGATCTAATGGCGTCTAGATTCTCACAATCATCTTCAGTAGCTTCTGTTTCTAATCATCTAGATGAGTTTTCTTCTCTTTCTATTAGTAATAATCGTAGTGGTGGTGGTGGTGGTGGTGGTGGTGAAGATGGTGAATATGTTAGGAGAGATTCTGAAGCAACAGCTAGTAGTAGTGGTGGTGGTGGCAATGCCGGTATGAATGGTACCACGAGTATGGCGTATTTGCCGCAGACGATTGTTTTGTGCGAGTTTCGACATGATGCGTTTGAAGCTTGTGTTCCTTCTGGTCCTTCTGAGAGTGGGTTGGTCTCTAAATGGCGACCGAAAGACCGGGTAATCTTTTGTTTTACTTTCAATTTTGCAATTTGAAGTTCTGGTATTTGGCATTTTTATGATTTTGGAATTTGTGAAAAATTAGGGTTAGTAGTAATTGAATCCATAGAAACAATTAGATTAGTTAGTTGTTTCGTATTCACCGTTGCAAAGAACAGGACATATTCTTTACTGTTAAGAGTTCATCTATGAAACTTGGATATTATCGGGTGGTAAGAGGAAAGGGGGGTCTTAAATAAGAACGGAAACGTATTTATCAAGTGTGCAAGGAGTAATTTGTTCCGGTGAATCATGAGAAATAGGAGGTCAATCAGAAATTTAATGGCATAGTGTTGAATTTTTGGATAAGTGATAACTGCTAGCGCACACTTCTGAATTTTCACTCCCAATTTATTTGTGCGTAGACCCTGCACTTTTATTACTGGCCATGTTCATATGGTCCTTGTGTGTGTAAACTTGGATGCTGCCTATAGGCTTGAGAGTTATCTTTTTTTGTAAATTCATGTCAGTTTGACGGTTAACAATTTATTGCAGATGAAGACTGGTTGTGTAGCATTGGTGTTATGTTTAAACATTAGTGTTGATCCACCAGATGTAATTAAAATATCTCCTTGTGCAAGAATGGAGTGCTGGATAGGTAATGTTATCATCTCTTTGGTTTGGCTTATTCTATGTTATTTGTAGTCATACTCTTTGGATATGCTGTTTTTCTATGTTATTCTACATTATCAACAACTTAAATGTATTATACCTTTTGTTGTTCTCAAAAAGGTTGTTGTTTGCAGTTTGATACACAAAATTTGAACAAACTCCACATAGTGGCGTTCTCGTTAGAAACTACTGAGCCTTGCCTATCAAGAAAAGCTATACACAATTTACCTTATTTCGATAAAAGCATGCCCTGTAATCGAACATTTGAGTTTTAACTGAACATTTGAGTTCTGATACATTCATGGTGAAACAAATCAATCCACTTTTACAATCAGATTTGAGTAGGAAAAAGTTAGACAAATGGAACCATGATATGAGCTGACATTTCTTATTATATGCTCTCTCCCTAACTTTCTTCCCTTGTGCAGATCCATTTGCTATGGCTGCTCCAAAAGCACTTGATACAATCGGTAAATCCTTGCTTGCGCAATATGAGAGATGGCAGCCTAGGGTAAGATGACTCCTCTTCACTCCCGACTTGTTTGGTTCATCCATTGATCTGTAACTTTAATAGGCTTCATGATATTTGCAGGCTAAGTACAAGCTTCAACTAGATCCGACTGTAGATGAAGTGAAGAAACTTTGTCTTGCCTGTCGTAAGCATGCCAAGGGAGAGAGAGTACTCTTTCACTATAACGGCCATGGAGTTCCAAAACCAACTGCTAATGGTGAAATCTGGCTTTTTAATAAGGTCCATATCTGGTCTGATGCATTTCACTTTTCTTTATTAGAGTATTGGCTTGTTACTGTTTCATGTCTCCTTTCTTAAGGTTCTAATTATAGCATACACAAACTGCTTGTAGAGCTACACCCAGTACATTCCTTTACCAATTAGCGACTTGGATTCCTGGCTGAAGACACCCTCTATTTATGTGTTTGATTGCTCAGCTGCAGGAATGATTGTCAATGCGTTTATAGAGGTTAGCGACATGATGAAAGTTATATTAAATGTTATGTGTACTAAAAAAGATGTGTTTATAGCTAAACAGTATTCCTTTCTCTTAATTAGCGTCAAGATTGGAACTCTTCTAGTTCCTCCGGTCCTGGGAGTTCAAAAGATTGTATTCTACTGGCGGCCTGTGAAGCACATGAAACTCTTCCTCAGAGTGCTGAGTTTCCTGCTGATGTGTTCACTTCCTGCCTAACAACGCCGATCAAAATGGCATTAAGATGGTACTTTTTATTTCATTCTGCTTGCATTTTCTTTGAATCATATTATTTTTGGCTTCTATTTCCCAGGTCCATTCTCTTAATGCCGTGTTTTTCGTTTGAATGTTTTTCTCTTCTTTACATCAGGTTTTGTACACGGTCATTACTTCGTGGTACCCTTGATCACTCTCTAATAGACAGAATTCCTGGTCGACAAAATGACCGGAAAACACTTCTGGGAGAGTTGAATTGGATTTTTACAGCAGTGACAGACACAATTGCTTGGAATGTTCTCCCACATGGTAATTAACAATCTCAATGATTTTGATTGTCCAAAGGAGGTTACCTTATAAATATTTACTCAGTATTGTGTTGGTTTAGTGACTTGGGTGTTTAATAGAAAATTTAAATTTGCATTTGTGCAGATCTTTTTCAGAGGTTATTCAGGCAAGACTTGTTAGTTGCTAGCCTATTCAGAAACTTCTTACTCGCTGAACGGATAATGCGTTCTGCAAATTGCTCACCAATTTCACATCCTATGTTACCTTCAACTCATCAGCATCATATGTGGTAGGACCTTCAACTCATCAGCATCACAATGTGGTTTATCGTGTGTTTTTTTTGTTGGGGGAAACTTTAACCAACCAAGCCTAACTATTATAGGGACGCGTGGGACATGGCTGCTGAACTCTGCCTATTGCAGCTTCCGGCATTGGTTGAAGAACCTAATGCGGAGTTCCAGGTAGATGAATATATGAATACGCTGCGCTGGAAATTTGGGTTTTGAACTTGATTTGGGATACATTGTGCTGACTTTAACTTTTTTTCTTTCTTTTTGTGTTGACCTTCAGTCGAGCCCGTTTTTCACTGAACAACTGACGGCTTTTGAGGTGTGGCTTGACCATGGGTCTGAGAATAAAAAACCACCGGAGCAGTTGCCCATCGTCCTTCAGGTGATTAAGTTCACATCTCTGTCACAGGTTACGTATCATATAGTCTTGCTACATTTATCTTGGAGATTGAATGGATTATGTTGATCTGATTCATGAAAAAAAATAATCAAAGGTTCACGGTTTTTATTTCACCCGTGTTACTATGTATCTTCATCCAGTCCTTATAATCCACATGTCTTGTCATTTTAATAAGGAAGGTCACGCCTGATATTTGTTATCATAATTGCATCTAATGTTTACAGTTTATACCTACTGTTGCATACATAAATATGAACCATCTCTTTATTTGTAGGTTTTACTCAGCCAGTGTCATCGATTTCGAGCGCTGGTCCTTCTTGGTCGATTCCTTGATATGGGACCTTGGGCTGTTGATCTGGTAATGCATTGTTCTCTCTGGGCCTGTGGTACCTCTTTCTTTCTTTTCCTGAGCTAATTTCCTATGGTGATGTCTTGTAGGCCTTATCTGTTGGAATCTTTCCATATGTACTCAAATTGCTACAAACAACAGCAGTGGAGTTGAGGCAAATTCTTGTATTTATATGGACAAAGATTCTTGCCCTTGACAAGGTATTTTCAGAAAATTCAAAAATATCATGCTAAATTGTTTGTACGGGTCTTTCATTACTTCAATTGCTGTGCAATATGACCAAGGAAAGCATGATTTTACCTGGAAAAATGATGCATGCTTAGGTAGTTAATATTTTACTAAAACTTTTTCTGGAATTAACATCATCACTTGTGCTGCTTCACGTGGATGGAGTTATTTTGCAATTTCATACCCGTCTTGGAATAGATCATTCTTAAAATTCTGTTTCATGGCATCTTTAACTGGTTTGTTGCCTCTCATGTTTTCGGTAACTTATTTTGTTTGTGTGCGTCAATTTCTCCAAGACAACAATTTTCTTATGTTACTCTTCTCTCACTTTCTCTCTCCCGTATGGATTATCAGTCATGTCAGGTAGATCTGGTGAAGGATGGTGGCCATGAGTATTTCATTAGGTTTCTAGATAGCATGGATGCATATCCAGAGCAGCGGGCAATGGCTGCATTTGTTCTGGCTGTTATCGTGGATTCTCATAGACGAGGGCAGGAAGCCTGTGTTAAAGCAGATTTAATTCACATGTGCTTGAAACATCTTCAGCCTACAAATAATACACACGACGCACAGTCAGAGCCCTTACTTCTGCAATGGCTTTGTCTCTGCCTGGGGAAACTGTGGGAGGATTTCCCTGAAGCGCAGAACATTGGTTTGCGTGCAGATGCATCTTCGATTCTCGCAACACTACTGTCAGAACCCCAGCCCGAGGTTTGTTTCTTTGAATTTTCTATTTCGCGAGACGGTTAACTAGTGTTGTATTCCGCAACTTCATGGTAATAAAGTCAAATCCTGTGGCAGGTCAGGGCGTCTGCTGTGTTTGCATTGGGTACCCTTCTTGAAACTGGATCTGACTCGTTCAGAGATAGTCTTGGAGGGTGTGAAGATTTTGATGAAGATGAAAAGGTTAAGGCTGAATTGGATATTGTTAAAAGCCTTCTGAATGTCGTTTCAGATGGAAGTCCCGTGGTTAGGGCTGAGGTAGCTGTAGGTGAGTGACTTAAACCCTACTCCACATAGTGTCTTTTACTTGTTTTTCTGTGCAATGCCTGAATCAGCTAAATATGATTTTGACAGCTCTTGCACGCTTTGCTTCCGGCCATTATAACAGTTTACACTCAGCTGCTTCTGCATACTTCAATAAACCATTATCCAACTCTCTGCTTGGTTCTTTACCATCATTGGCTAATATTAGTGGTCAAAGTAGTGGCTATCCTAGCACTAGCCAGTACATGCCTGGAGGTACAATTCCTTCTCAAATCGGTCCTGTGTTGAGGGTTGGAAGTGATCATACATCCGTGAGCCGAGATGGGAGGGTCTCCACCAGCAGCCCTATTGCTACTTCGGGAATAATGCATGGCTCTCCATTATCAGATAATTCATCTCAACATTCTGATTCTGGAATACTGTTAAATGATGCTGCTAGCAATGGGGTTATTAATTATTCAAGGTCACGACCTTTTGATAGCGGAATGTATTCGCAGTGTGTATTGGCTATGTGGACTCTAGCCAAGGATCCATCTCCCCGTGTCGCAGGACTTGGACATAAATTACTCACGATAATTGGTATTCCTACGAAGACATTGCGTTTTAGTGGTAGTAGCAGTGTCCGTCAGAGTGATCCTCCATCTGCTGCTCCTACTCCTAACCTTGCTGGACTAGCACGATCAAATTCATGGTTCGACATGAATTCAGGTAATTATGATATCTATCTGTGTGTCAACCCTCTTAGCTATCCAAGTTCTGGCTATTTTGCATAATAACTGCTAAGTTATTGTCGTCTGGCTTATTTCTTACAGGTCATATACCTCTGACATTTAGAACTCCACCTGTTAGTCCCCCTCGACAAAATTTCCTCACCGGGATGCGAAGAGTTTGCTCTTTAGAGTTCAGGCCACATCTGCTGAACTCTCCTGAGGCAGGGCTAGCTGATCCCCTTTTATCTGGTGGATCCGAACGCAGTCTGCTTCCTCAATCTACCATCTACAATTGGAGTTGTGGTCATTTTTCAAGGCCTCTACTTACTGGAGCAGATGAAAATGATGAAATATTGGGTCGCAGAGAAGAGAGGGAAAGATTTGCCCTTGATCGCATAGCTAAATGTCAACACTCTTGTGAGTGATATCTTTATGATTTATTTGCACTTGTATCCTTTCTCTTTTGTCTCCCTACAACTCCAATATTATTATTTGTGTGGCTGTTGGTGACTTCTGTTACATTTGCAATGTGCAGCTATAAACAAGCTTAACAATCAAATAGCTAGCTGGGATACCAGGTTTGAAACGGGTACAAAAACAGCTTTACTGCACCCTTTCTCTCCTGTTGTTATTGCTGCTGATGAGACTGAAAGAATCAGGTAAATTGCGTAACTGGTACATGTGTTTCTCATTCAACTCTGTTTTCATTTCCCAGCTTTCATATGGTGATTTGTGCGTCAGGCCACAAACCCGCTTTCACATTTAGTTGAACATCTTTCTTTTTAAAATTTGGTACTGCATTGGCCGAATTCTTTTTGGGATTATTTATGTGTTAGCAATTGCGATTGGTAGTTGCTCATTGTGTTTCTTTCTTCTCTCAGAATATGGGATTATGAGAGAGCTGCACTTCTCAATAGCTTTGACAACCACAATTTTATGGAGAAAGGAATATCTAAGCTTTGCCTGGTCAACGAGCTTGATGATAGCTTGCTTCTTGTTGCTTCATGTAAGATTTGATCACTGGTATGTTAATTAAGGCGGTGTGGTGGTCGTAATGAACTACTTCCACATGGCATACGTTTATTCCCAAATAACTCCAAGAGGTATGTTGTTCTTTTGATGCAGCCGACGGAAACGTTCGTATATGGAAAGACTACATGACAAAGGGTAGCCAGAAGCTTGTAACTGCATTCTCTTCGGTTCAGGGTCATAAGCCTGGTGTCCGGAGCATGAATACTGTTGTGGACTGGCAGCAACAATCTGGATATCTGGTAAACACTATACCCTTGCTAGCAGAATCTTGATGTACTCGAGGTCACGTGGCTTGTAATCTGCTGTTTCTTAGTTTATTGATGTTTCTTTTACTCGTCATCTCTACCAGTTTGCTTCTGGGGAATCATCTCCCATCCTGGTTTGGGATCTGGATAAAGAGCAGATATTAAATTCTATTATGTCATCACCGGAGAGCAGCATTTCAGCATTGGTGAGTTGTGACTTCTGGTTGATTTTTTTTTTTTTGTTCTCCAAATATATGTTTTTTTGTCCGGTGTGCATATGTTTATTCAACACTTCTAGAGGGACAGAGAAAAGCAAACATTGCTAAAGTTGATAGAGACAGATATAGTTAGTGGGCCCACCCCCCTTAAGATTGATTAGCAGGGGGGGCATTTATTGTGTGTGTGTGTCGGTTTTTGCAATGTTTGCTTTTCTCGGTTCATTCAGCATTTTTGTTGAAGGATAGAAAATATCACCGCTTCCTTTTTCAGCTTGAATCGTGTGTCCGACTTTAAAATCTCTTAAGTTGTCTAATACTTGATATCAATTGAACTCCTGGATCAGCTTATTGTTCATGTATGAAATAAAGCGTACAGATGTGCATTTTGGATTTGATGTCCATCCTGATATATCTTCTTTTGTAGTCCGCTTCTCAAGTTCATGGGGGCCAGTTTGCAGCTGGATATGTTGATGGTACAGTCAGGTTATTTGATGTCCGTACCCCAGAAATGTAAGTTGTTTTCCACATATGCCTTTCTTTTGTGGTAGTTTTATTGTCAACCTTCTTATCTCACTCACAACCTCCTGTTTAAATTTTAGGGTCGTTTGTACAACACGTCCACACATAGAAAGAGTAGAAAGAGTGGTGGGAATTGGATTTCAACCTGGATTAGATCCAGCAAAGGTAAGTGCGACTTTTGTTCAGTTTCTGCTCAACTATAATCACAGTTGCTGAATTTGGTAATACTAAAACTGACAAAATAACGTGATTTGACACCTATTTTATTGATAAATCTCCGTTCAGATTATCAGCGCGTCTCAAGCTGGTGACATTCAGTTTCTGGATATTAGAAAAGAAACCAGTGCTTACCTTAGTATAAACGCCCACCGTGGTTCACTCACTGCCTTGGCAATTCATCGGCATGCTCCTGTTATTGCTAGTGGATCAGCCAAGCAACTCATCAAAGTGTTCAGCCTTACAGGAGATCAACTTGGAACTATCCGATACTACCCCTCGTTATTAGGCCAGAAGATTGGCCCCGTAAGTTATCTCACCTTCCACCCGTACCAGTCCTTGCTTGCAGCTGGTTCTGCTGATGCTTGTGTTTCCATATATGCGGATGACACTCCCCAAGCAAGATAATACACACACAACACACTTGTACCTAACCAATCCTACCTAGACAAGCTTCTCTTCATGATCCACATCTGTAAATACGGGTCTCGTCATGTTAATCAAATCTGGGACGGTTATTTATGCCTTCTGTTGGAGAGACCGCCTGTCTGGACCTTCGGTTAGTGTCTGCCGATTTCTATAGTTGTGTGTCTGGAAATACTGGTCTCTAGCCCACATGTGGAAATTGTATTTTACACATTCATTAGCCTCCGCAGCAGAGGGTTCTCACATGTTGGGCTGGAATCCTGTGTTTTCCATTGGGAGGCTTTTGCAAATAATTTGATGATATATATAGGTAAAAGCTGTAAATATTTTTCCTCTTCATTTTTAATCTCTTTGTTCAATTTGTAAAAGCTGCAGCATACTTGGTATCACAGTATAAATTAAGTGTTTAGACTCTTTGGAAGTGGATTGATCTTTTCTTCTTGTAAATGGTTCTTTATCAATGAAATCTTTATTTTTTTTAGCAATGGAAATCTCTGTATATTACTAATGTTTAGTTATAGAGGGTGGTGGCATTTGCCTCAGAAGAAGAGTCCTCCAAGAACTCTGAGATATGCTCAACAGCCCATTAACATCACAGGATTAGGGCTGCACAAAACCAACTCAACCTACCAACCCAACCCACACCCGCCTGAAATTACCCGCACCCGACCCAACCCACCTAGGAGCGGGTCGACTATGGGTCATAGCAACGAAACCCATTGTATGGTGGGTCGACTGTGGGTGACAGCTTCCTTCACCTAACCCACCCACCCGCCTAAATATTTCTAAGTTAATTCTAACCCTTAGATTACCTATCCTAAATAAACCACAACCGTTGAAGTAATGATATGTAATGCCCTAACCCGATCATCGCTAACTTCTCTTCAGTTCCCTTTAGCGGCAGCCTCCTCTCTCCCTCTCAGACTCATTTTTTATTTTTTTTTTCACTTTCTCTTCGCTTTATAAATCAAATGACAACATCACCAGCAGCAATCATTCAACATCGTCACTAGTACAGTAGCAAACCAACAAAAGGTGAGACTAGGAATCATTGTAATTACTAATTAGGGGTTTGTTTCCTAAGATTGATTTTGGGTTGGCTTATTTCGATTGGGTTCTTAATTCTTATTTAAATTTTGTTTCTTCTTCACAGCAAGCTGCAGTACTGTATTACCAACTGAGGCCGCAGTATATGAAGTAGAAATTGCAAAGAGAATAAGTCTGTAGCTGTAATGTTATGTTCATTGTATTTTATGGTGGGTAACCCACCACCCACCCGATCCAACCCACCGTAATGTGGGTCGGGTGAAAACCGACCCATTGTAATGTTGGGTTGGTTGCAGATGACAATTTCTGTTACCCACCATCAGTGGGTTGGGTGGTGGGCGAGGCCAAAACCGACCCAATTCAACCCATGTGCAGCCCTACACAGGATGCTATGAACCATTGAAAATCTAGCTTTTCCCTTCATTCATCCAACAGAAGTAATTATCATAGTTCTTACCATCTGGGACTAAACAGCCCATATCATCAGGATGCTGCAGAAGGTAAAACACAAAAATGCAAAATTGCAAAACAGGATTGACATGATTTACAGAGGAAAAAGGAAAGGTATCTAATATATGTGGATGTTTCTATGCATGCAAGTTAATGATGTGGAAATATCGTAGAAAATAACCCTAAAATATACACTACGGCCACTGACATCCAGTTTAAAATTCGAAAAAGGTCTTCAAGAGTAAACAGTAGTAAAGAATGTGAGATTTTTATATAAACACAATCAATCATCACTCATTTACTTTCTTCCACCCAACATGCTTTGGCCTGACATTCTCGGGGAGTTGGTGCTGGCTCCATCTGAACTTCCAAGAACATTCAGGTCTTCAAACAATCTATACGAGGGTATAAACGGTTTGTGTCCTTCAGAAATAGCTGATCCATTGCTTCCTCTTGCGGGAAAAGAGTTGTGGCTCTGCAATTTAGCAACTTGGGGTGTGGTAGTAGTGGCAGTTGCCCATGGTGGCGGAGGGTAATTGAAAGATTGCTGAGGAGCTAGAGCTCGTGGTTGAGATTGCTGTTGTCGCTGAGCCCATGCTTGTGATTGTCCTTGAGCTTGCTGTTGACCCCACTGCTGTGATTGTGGTTGAGCCCAGGGTTGTGTTTGTGGTTGTGGTTGAGCCCAGGGTTGTGTTTGTGGTTGTGGTTGTGTTTGAGCTTGCTGCTGCACCCACGGTTGTGGCTGAGGTTGTGATACTGGGGGTGCCCATGATTGTTGCTGCGACTGTGGTTGTTGTGGTTGAGCTTGGTGCTGAGCCTGAGCTTGAGGTTGTTGTGGTTGAGCTTGGTGCTGAGCCTGAGCTTGAGGTTGTTGTTCAGCCCATGGTTGTGGCTGCCCTGGTGCTTGTAGTGGTTGAGCTTGGTGCTGAACCCATGGTTGAGCTTGTTGTGGCCGTGGTTGAGCTTGTTGTGCAGCCCACTGTTGAGGTTGTTGTTGAGATTGTTGTGTGGCCCATTGTTGAGCCTGTGGTTGAGATTGTTGTGCAACCCATTGCTGTGGCCGTGGTTGTGATTGTTGTCCAGCCCATGGTTGAGGCTGTGGTGCAACCCATTGTTGCTGTTGTGGTTGAGGCTGTGCCCATGGTGCTACGTAATTGCTATAAGTTGCTTGTCCTTGATTTTCAGTGTAAACCTGCGAGCCATTGGGATTCCCTTCTGTGGTGGTGGAGTAAGGGACCTGATTCATGGTTTGGTTAGTGTTGGGTTGAGGCGCATGAGGTGATACTGAAGTTGTAGACAAAGTGATGCTAAGTAAGTCAATTATGTCCTGTTCTTTTGTGGCGGTGCTGGTCCGAACTGCAGGAGGTGGCGTTGTCAGAACCAATGCATTACTTGGGCTAGATGTTGTTGAGGGCGGTGGAACTGCACCATCACTCTGGACACTAATTTCAGATGATATCACACTTGCCTTTGTACGCCTGCATCCATAAAAACACGAAAGCTCTCTAAAGGGTATTTTGGTCATTTAATAATATTTATTTTTAGTTTTTATATTAGAAAATGCTGGGAGTAGAGTTCGAGTGACCTACCTGCGCGCCAACTGTGCAAAGTCATCGTCCTCATCATCCTCCTCTTCCAGTTGGCTACTTGTGGCAGATGCAATACTAGTAGCAGCAGGATTTGATCTCGGACTGGCATCTCTTACTTCGGTTGGTACAGGGCTGGCTGAGTTATTATAGGTCACCTCAGCAGGCAAGGGTGATCCAGATGGCGAGTTATTGATCATCTCAGCAGGCAAGGGTGATCCAGATGCTATAGCATCATGCTTCGCTAACACACTCTGTAAGCTGTCATTCAATTCAAGACCCTGACCAAGAAGCTGCTCGTCTCTGCAGAAAACATGGAACAGAAAAATAAGAATCCAAGCCAATTAATTTACAGATGATAGCATTGATGTCACATGTAACTACGAAAAACACCCAAAAATCTTTAATTCAGCAGTTCCATAACCCAGACTAACAATTTTGATGCCCATATAGTGTATCCATTAGGAATAGGGAGAAAGTGAAGAAATCCTCACCCAGTCGAAGTCAACATCTGCATGAGCTTTTTCTGGTGGGAGCGGCACTGGCTAACCAAATCAACTATCACTTCATCTTTAATAGCCTACAAAAAGCATTTAAAGGGATATGGTTATTCATAATCCAGCATTGGTTCGATAATTTCTCACTTCCGAACAAAAATATCCAAGGTACATCTAGTCGTGGTACCTGACCTTGCTTGTTTATACACGTATTTAAATATTTTCCCAAAAAGAAACTACTTACCTCACGGTCAGTTGGGTTCACAGCTTGTAGCATGTCACTTAGGAGCTCCTGAACACTTCGCATGGAATACAAATTTGCCATACTGAAATAAACAGAAAGAGATTTAATAAAAGGCGAGTCGAAGCAGAACCTCAAAACCTAACAGTTACCCCATATAAGCAGTGGCGGAGCCACATGTTACTTGTGATTTTCAAATTCCAATACATCTGTAGTATACTCTATAGTTTCATTTTTCCAAGCTAATGTTTATGGCCCCTCCAACATTTGAATCTTGGCTCCGCCGCTGCATATAAGGAAAGTACATAAATGACGAGATTGCGTATCCAATCCCATGTCTCACCTTAAGTTTTGCGTTTCTGATGCCATAGCTTCATCAAGTCTCCGTGAAGTATCACTTGGCATTCCATAGCCAGCCTGAGAATGTCTTGGCGCTGAAGGCGCAGCAGGCGGTGTATGTATCGGAGCTGCATCTCTTGAACGCTCAGGAAATTGAACACCAGATCTCTGCCATTATAACAATACCCCATGTTAACTTGATATGACGAGCTTTTAAGGCAAGTCTCGCCAAGCCAATTCAAGACACGAAAAAATTCAATAAACGCTTACCCTTAGTTCTTCATATGCCCAGTAATATTGAGGATACTTCCCACCAGCTCCACCGAACGCTTCTTGCCAAGAATCTAACAATACCAAAATCTTATCCCTCACATGCATATCCATCTGAACAAAACCAACACAAAAATCTTTTCACAATCCCTTCTCACACAGTGCAACTGCACTCACCCGTACTGCAAAACACAAAAACTTACCTTCTTCCGCACAATTTTAATCATCTCCTGCAAAATATTCCTATCCGCAATCTGGAAATGCACGATATCACCACAATTCTTAACCATTGTCTCCAAAAGCTGCATCAAAATTACAAACATCATAATCAAAATTGACATACTAACAACATAATCAAACCCTCTTTGTCATCGATTACCTAATTGTCATCGATTACCTACCCTACCACAACAACAAACACAACAACAACAACGATACACATACCGTTAACGCGAGAAGCTGAACTTTGGGATTCTTATGTTGCAAACGTTTCTTCAAAGCCTTAATAACATCTTTAGCTTGCCTAATATACACACATCAATCAAAACCCACCATCAATTCAACAATAAACAAACCCAATTATCAAAATTCAACACATAATCACCAAGATTATGCCATCACTGAAGGGTAAAACAGTCATAAAACACAACAAAATTTATTAAACTCTGAAGAACATTGAATTTTTCCATGCTGCAATCATATAATTCGAAGAAACTAACAAGAACCCTATTCCCTAAACAGAGAGATAAACATAAATATGAAAGCTTTTAACGAAAGGGAGTATGGGTTTCGATGAATTTTACCATCGATGAGAATTGATAGAATCACAGATATCTATGTTCATAGTCCAATCAGGACCAATTAGAAGATCACTTGTTGCTTTGTCAACTCCAACTGTAGCTGACGAAGAAGACATCTTGTTGTTCTTCTTCTTCCTCCTTGTTTTTCTCTTTCTCTCTGTTAGAAATTTCTTCGGCAAAAACCAGAATCGAATTCCCTTTTGAAGAGGAATAAGAGTTTAGAAAAAAATAAAGTTAAAAAATTCCAGAGAAAAAGAAGTTCTGTTTTTTTAAGGGTGTTTTGGTCATTTCGGGAGCATTATTTTTGGAATTTTTAATATTGTTACTCTTTTTCGGAATTTTTAATATTATTTTTGGAATTGTTTGATTTTTTAATATTATTTATTTTTTTGTATAATATTGTCTTTTGTGGATAATTCACCTTTCAGTTGCTAAATCCAGTGGTGTTCTGTTTATGGTTTTGCACAGGCAATTTCCCACTAAGAGCCCTCTCACCTAAGCTTTTTTGTACCTTTTAGTTAATAAATCCTTTTATATCATTGCTTCGTATAAAAATAAATTATATAGAATCGTTTACATTGAGGCAAGCGAGCAACAAGTTGTGCCGCAAGACCTTTTTGAGTTGTAAAACCTATCATTTTAAAAACAAACTCTCTCGACCCAGGAGTCATGACATTATTGTGCATGACTTTCTGGTCTCTCTTGAAAAGTTCAACCACCTCTGGAGCCAAAAAACCGAAAGTATTAAAAGCAAAGGGAATAAAAGCATGTCCATTATCAATACACGCTTTCCCATGCTTTGCTATCTTACCTGAGGCGACTCTCGATCTTTCTTTGGCCAATCAGAAGGTGCCATGTCCAATGCCAACTAACGGAGAAACACCAGTGAGGTCAACACATGCATGTTTTCCGTTAGCCCATCCAAAAATAAGAACGTCTGCTGACCTAAGTGTTGATCTCCCTTCAAGTGGGTTTGTAAAGCACTTGACCGCCGCTTCTTTCTTTGCTGAAATACCAGCTTTCCACAATACATCATACAAAGTATCTCTTACATGATCATGTCTCTATTTAAACCCAGGATCTACTTTGCAATGGGATGCATGTTCCCCGTACATGTCTAGGCATCCTGTGATGCAGGCAGGACAGTGTGTATCCGAAGGGTACAGAGGGATCATTAGCCTGTATTTAAGGATGGACCGGTACTCAATGGGTGACATCTTCTGCCCAAGGCCCTCAATCGGAATAGCAAGATGAAAATCCTGGGCATGCGCTGCTTGCAGGCAACCAAAGACCACTTTATGTCTGTCTGATAGCTCGTAAACTCTATCTATGTCTTTAACTACCGTACCAAAAAGAGCACTCGCCAAGTTACTTTGTGCTTTAGGGGGGGCAGTTTCCTTGCTGGTAAAGTTGCTAAAGTCATAATCAGGAAGAGTTGTTTGTAATGTCTCCAAAGCCTTATGAAAGTTTTCATCCATGCCTTCTACTCTACTGCTCCTTAATATGTTATATTGTAGGCCCCAGGATTGTACCCGTGATTCAAGAAAAGCGTATTGCGACGCTTCCTTAGCAGTGTATAAACCAAGACCTCCTTATTTGTTAATAAATCACTTTGCCTAGTTTCGGAAAAAAGAAAAACTTAAATGACGTAGCGGAAGCGTATAATTTGGATCAAAGATCCGATAAAAGATAAAAACTAATGTGAGATCAATAGATTCACAAAAGTGATGATTAAAATAAAGATAATAAAATAAAAGATAAGTTTGATATTAATCAAATAATAATATTGGTTGTAGAATTGTATCTCTCTACTATGCCTAGGCCTTCTTATATAGGCTTCAAGGATTCTAAATATAATTAGGACTAGAAAAGGAAATCAAAGAAACTAGGAAATAAATCTTAAACAAAGAAATAACCTAGAACTAGTAAAAGGAAATTCTAATAAGAACTATAATAGGAAATAGAGAACCAATGAGTAGGATGTCCTACATCAGGCCCCACTTCTTGAAAAGAACTCGACCACGAGTTCAATAGATAAAGACAAACGCTCTTGCCAGGGTCGTAGGGTCGAAACGACGCCAAAGATCATCATCAATCAGATAGCTTGAGTTCGGCAGCAAAAGACAAACATCTTCGCGTCCTGGATCATAGGGTCGAAATGATGATGAAGATCATCAACTATTATATACTTCGCACCACCTGCTTCTGTAAACTTCTGAAGTTCCAAAGGAATATCTGGCCTGGAAGGGTCCGTTAACTTAGACTGCTGGTTGCAAATATATTCTAGCATAGGGGTAGTCTTAGGATATCTACCGCTGGTAGTCTTGCTTATAACCTTTGCTTTATCTTTCATATGAAAAAGACCCTCAAATGGCATTTCCCATATATCTTGATGCATCGCTGTTGTGCCATAGATAAATGCATTATTATCCATTTAACTTCAGTATCAAGACCTTCTGTTGTGTTGGAAATTTCCACATCATTGTATACACACGTTCATGTATAATACTGCCTGCAGGCCTAACACCATCAATAATATGTCCACTTCTTACTTGGTCTGACATATCATTCATTATTTCACTCAAAATATCAGCTCCACTACCTACTTGTTGCAAAACTTGTCCAGAGGCATATCTGGTATACCAAGGCTGACATCTTCCATTATAATACTTATCCATACCTTCCTTGGAAATCAATTTATGCAACCATTGTAGTGGAATATCAATATCAATGATGTTAGATAAGGATATTTTGCTCACGTCACCTGCTATAGAGAAACCAGTAAGCCTTAAAACACTCCTAAGAATTTTATTCCGAAATCCAACACGAATAAACCGAGGAGGTTTACGTGGAATCTCATAATCTTAGCCAGGAATATCATGAGGAATCTCTTTCACCTCCTCCGAACAATTCAAGATGTGCTCTTTTGGCTTATGTTTCTTCTTTTGTACAAATGTGAAATAATATACATCTTTGATAAGAAAATCTCAAACTTCAAGAGCTCTTTTCTCCCTGAGGTCATGGCCAAACACAATCTTGCACATATGGTAGGATGAAGATTTCCTTCGAGTAGTTCCATAGGTACATTCGTCGGAACATAGAAGAACAAGCGATATGTCGATAACCCTTGCTTGATCTAATACCAGTACTCGCAGATCACAATTCAAATTATGACTGATCAAAATAGTATTGTGCGACAACAACCCTTGGGTAGATTTATCTACATATGCCCACCGACAAACCAATTCTTGCACTACTGTCTCGAGCCCTCCAATGACGCCCAAAGTTATTTCGATATCATCTATCTTAGCTTCATTATACATCAGAACCCGGGAAATAAAATTGTCCATACCTTTGTCAGATACTATTAGTGTCGCGGAGAGAATCCCCACACGTTCTCCGCTGCAAAACAAGGTATCATGTTTCAACCTTGCAACAATTGTTCCACCTGGGTCAAAGGCCAAATAAGGGGCAACTAAACATTGAATTTTCAAACCAGCATTCAGAAGAAACAAAACACGAAGAACCCTGAGAATAGGATCTAGTGCACAATATACAACTAAGTTAAATATCGACGGCAACTCCATAACAACTTCGTCATTAACTTTTACTTCAGATGCATTCTGAGTATGTACAATTTTATACCACTGAAGAAAAACGAGTATGAGGTATATAATCAAGGAATGCTTTGAGTATGGTAGTATCCAAAACGGCTGAACTGTTTCCTCTGTCAGATAGCTCCTAAGAGCAGTTTTCTTGATTGGCTGTCGGTCAATCTTTGCGTAGGCAAGGATGATAAAACGCAACTCACTAATTGTTTCCCGCATCTGATTATTGGATGTACTCTGGGTGTGTCTTCCCGCTAGTGGTTGAGCACCATTACAGTGATTAAGTCTCAGATCAACACCCTGTCCATATGGTCTGGTAACAGATTGAACAATAACGTCTTGTGGATTATCCATAGATGCGATTATAAGCTTCTCCGTTGTTTTTCCATTAAGTATAAAGTAAATACCGTCAGCTCCTCCCTTGAATCTTTGCGTCTCGAAAGCAACATTTTAGAGATGTGTTTCTGCCGTTAACACCGTCCTTGTACCTTCTTCCTTCTGAGATAAGACTTTTTCCATGACTTGTACAGGAGTAGATTGAGTAGTACTATCATCTCTTCTTTTTCTTCTCCTTAAGGTTTCACACAGCACAAGCACAAGCCAAGGCGCCTTTCGAGGAATTTCATGAACACCATGACGATTTGAGAAAGCCTCTTCACATTCGTTACTAATCCAGTTTGAGGAGTTCAAACGAGAACCCGAAATTGAATCAGTAAAAGAGTGCAAGTATCCAACTGAGAGGTGTTTAACTTGTATAATCTTCTTAATAGAACCCTCAAATATAGAACCCTTACTCAGGCATATACTTAAAGCATCCGAGAAGCATGAATGAGAAGGAACATACTTCTTCAGCACACCAAAATCCCTTGTTGGAGGAGCACGATTAGTGAAGTTGTTATCATCTGCTGTTTGGAACCCTTTCTTATCTTTCTTTCTCCTAATAGAGTTGTTGCTATTCTCTGGCTCCATTCCAATTATTCTTCTCCTCGTAATGCCGATGTCATTGTCACCTGAATCTTTTGGCATTGAAGTGGAGTATCCATGTAGCCTTGCTAAATATTCATGGCTGACCCATGAAGAACCGTGATAACAAGATTCACTAATTAAAGATTCTAGCACCTTTATACTGACAATAGAATTCCTTTGTGTCAGATCATTAAGGTTTACTTCTGAAATCTCTGTAACCTTCATATCTATGCCAAGCCCTCAAGATTCCGGATACCATGGAATCTTAAGTATTTTGTAAGGAAACACAAAATTCTGTTTTCTCTTGAATAACTCCAAGCCCTCACTCCGTAGGAATTCATGTTTTCTGTTTTTAGAGACCAGATCTCTTAATATAAGTGTGTCTGACACTTGAGAATCATCCATGGTATCCGGCAAAGAGATATTGGTGATAACCTTTCGCTTTTCAACCTGCTTAAGTATTTCGTACGAAGGCGTATGCCCCCCATCTTTGGAAGATCTCGCCTTTGAGTCTAGTAAGTATTGCGATCGTCCGTCCCAACGAACAATGTACTTTTACTCCTTCTATAACTTCAATTATTTTTTCCATGATTTAGGAAAATTCAAAATCTTAACATAACAACTGAGGTTATTGAAGCTTGGATTTTGCATAACTATATCGATGGGAGTATTATAAACATCAAAAATCTCAGAATATTAAGGTGGATTCCTGACGTCGTTATCGGGTTTCTCTTAAATATGCACATTCTTAGGGATAGAAATAGAAGTGATTGGAACAGAAAAATCCGATGATTGTGGCTGCTCGATTTCAACGATACTAGAACCTTATTCATTGTCGTTGTTTTCTTATTCTTCTAAGATAGGTACTCGTGAAATAATCTCATCGAATGTTTTTCTAAAGTCTTCCAAAATATTCTCTTTAAAACGAGCAGTAATCTCATCAAATTCTTTCCAAAAATATGACTCTTTTTGCTCAATGCTATGTTGTAGTGGTGTTTGTTTATGTAATCCCATTAAACGATGCAATCTGTTGCCTTGACGAAATCAAAACTATGCATGCTTTCATTATAAACAACGCCTAAAATCGATAGCCAGGGTTCGCCCAATAACACATGACAATTATTTATAGAATATAGTTCACAATAAGAAAAAGTGCAATAATTACCTTCGTGGAAGCTAAAATCAAGATAACTGCCAAATAAATCCCATTCGCCGCAATTTCTTTTCCTGAAGTAATTTGCTGCTCCAATAGATATATAGTTTTTCGGACTTGATGGATCAAGAATAAAGTTAGTGATCATTCCATATACTATGAAAGTAGTACGAAATTCCTTTTCCATAACTAAGAACTTGAAAATTAAGGCACTCAATAGAGGCTCTTAACCGTGGATAGACACAAAGCCAAGAAACTCAAAATAGAGAATCTCAACCGTGGCTCTGATGCCACTTGACGTAGCGGAAGCGTATGATTTGGATCAAAGATCCGATAAAAGATAAAAACTAATGTGAGATCAATAGATTCACAAAAGTGATGATTAAAATAGAGATAATAAAATAAAAGATAAGTTTGATATTAATCAAATAATAATTTTGGTTGTAGAATTGTATCTCTCTACTATGCCTAGGCCTTCTTATATAGGCTTCAAGGATTCTAAATATAATTAGGACTAGAAAAGGAAATCAAAGAAACTAGGAAATAAATCTTAAACAAACAAATAACCTAGAACTAGTAAAAGGAAATTCTAATAAGAACTATAATAGGAAATAGAGAACCAATGAGTAGGATTAAAGAAGGTATGCGAGGCGGTGGCGAAGCCAGGATTATAGAGGTTACCAGCTTTAGGACGCAAAGCTTGATAGTTACGTGTTCTGGTGGAGCAAACATTGTGATCGGTGTTCCCATCGCTATAATATGTATTTATAGCCAAGATAAAAGAAGGAAAAAAAAGATTATGGTTTTTGGATATATGGTGATGGAAACTCCAAATAGTGATATAGGAAATTTGAGTTTTCTTCAAGTTGCTTTTTACAACCAATATATTGGATATGTTCTATGTACAAATAGGAAATTGAGTTTTAGTCGAGTTATTTTTTCATCTTGGTTGTTAATGTACCAACAAGAAAACATTAAAATTAAGGGTAAAAATATAAAAATATGAAGATGGAAACTAAATAACTAGATGAATACTTAGTATCTATCTTACAAAGACTGAGTTTTCCACCCTTTAAACTTTGGCTAGTAGATGTTACAATCTCTAGCACCCATCAGCCAAAAGTTAGTTATAATTTACAAAATATCGGAAAATTAAGTTTTGATCAAGTTGTTTTTTTTCCGATATACTGGTTGTTCTATGTACAAATAAGAAAAAATAAAAATAGTAGGTAATATATAAAACAATAAAGACAGAAACTAAATTTTCGAACGAATACCTGGTATCCGTTCTAAAAAATCTGAGTTTCCGCAAGCTAGACCTTTGCTAGTGGATGTTGCAATCTCTAGCACCCACTAGCTAAAGGTTAGTTGTAATCTAACATCTAAATAAATTTTTTGCCATTGTGGTTGCTCCTAGCAATAATCTAGATATAGCAAAGGAAAATAGGCATCTATACTTGCTCTTACCAATTAGACCAAAAAAATTCCAAACCATTTATAGGAGGCTGAATTAAACCACAATAATCAATGCACTCATTAAAGTCTCTCTCATAGCAATGCTAAGAAGGTTCCTACCCCTTTCTATTCCTTAATAGAATTAATAACATTGAAATCTCCTTAAACAATATCTGATATCACAAAGCCATTGTGCTTATATGGACTACGAAACTTATACTCATGTAAATGGTTGGTTGTGTGCCGTTGTGTGTGAGGCATAAGTTCGTATAAATAAACCTTAGTTAAAACTGCAAAAGAAAAAACTACATGACAAGCAAAATTAACATATATTCTAAGCCATCAGAATTTAAACTTATTGAATAAGTATTTTTTTCGAATAGCAAATCGGACAACTTAGAAGATGCATGTCCATTGTGCACTAGAATGCTTCATGACACCGGTCAAAGAAAAGGAGAAGAAAAAAAGCAAAGTCGAACTTAGTTAAAGGTCAATTACAGAGTCACTTCACCATGCGCCATGTAATAAGAGAAACCAGCACATAAAAAGGATGATCCTGTAAGGTAGCTCCAAAAATAAAAACTGAAAAAAAATTGGAAAACTCACAGCCAAGGGTATCCTCTTTTCAGGCCGGGCAATTTTGTCTCTGTATTTACTGTTTTAAGAGTTTAAAAAAAAAAAAAAAAGGTGATATATGCTTGTATCTTTATAATTTTATAAAATTTAAATTCGGATCTCAACTGTTAGCAACAAACAAAAATTTATTTCTTTCTTATCAGTTTTTCTAAAACTCAAAACGTGAGAAGCTTTAATAATTAGAACTAAATATAATGCTACAAATTCCACAAAAGCTTCCTTATATTCAAGAATACTATAAAAATCTTTTTGACTAACTATGATGCATGCCAGTGCCGGACCTTCCCAGAGGTGTAGTCAGGCAGGGGACATGCCTATACCCATCTAGCATCAAAAATAAACGAAAGAACAAAAAACTTCCTCTATTCTTTATGCACCATAAAATCTCTAATTCTTCCCCTCTTTCATCCAATCAACAAAATTATCTATAATCAATGGATAAAATCCATTGTCTTCATCATAGTTCGTCATGTCTGGAAAACTTACTTTGGTGCAAAACCGATAAAATCCCATCCACTGGTCCTTACTGATCACCTTATAATCGGTCTGAAACTTAAGGTAGTCAACAAGTTTTCCAACTTGAGCAGGGTACCAAGAACCTAAGAGCATATCTAACAATTCGCAGATGCTTTCTTTTTCAACATCCCTTTGCCCATCTGTTAAGCAGTACCGGAATGCATACGAATAGAACTCCAAAAACTCGGTTTCGGATGCCTTCTTAACTTTTTTCTCCAACTTCGTGAGTGCCTTCGATAATGTGTTCATGCTTTTTGCTTCTAATGCAGCAAGGCCGTTTCGCCATTCGTCCCGGGTAAAGTACCCCATCTTTGCAGCTGACATCTTCCATGCAAGCATCAGTATCCTGACATCGGTATGTTCGATTCCTAGATCCGAACAAAGTAACTCAACTCCATCTGGCTCGATCGTGTCTGTCTCCTTGTTTGCATATATGTTGAATAGTTCGTCTTCTGGGGTAACAACTACAGATTTAAGCTTCTTCGATTTTGTATTTGTTTTTGTTTCGTCTTTCTTTCTCTTGGACGTTTCGTCTTTCTTTCTCTTGGACGATGATTGACGTCCCATCTTCTGTGAGCACAGAATTTCCGATCGAAAATTCGTAGTCTATGACCTAAACTCTGGTTGTATATGTAGGCATGAGTAATTTTGCCAAGAACGGGACTCTCATATTTCCAAACAAAATTAGGTTTTCTTGATTGATCAAAGGATTTGCCATAAAATTGTAAGAGGTCGGGCTTTATAGACTAATTGGGTGCCGATAATATTTATGGGAACATTATCTATATACCCCTACTACGAGACCCCTTGCAAAAATACCCTTATAAACTTTACAAATACCCTAAGCCTAATACATTACTAAAATACCCTCCTTTATATAGTGTATATACAAAACCACCAACCACTATTTAAAAACAAAGAAATAATAAAAAAAAAAGACTACATCTACTGTCCACTGCCAACCACCACCACCACTGTCCACCGCCAACCACCACCTCCGGCAACCACCAGCGCCGGCAACCACAACCGCCGCCAACCACCGCCGCCGATGACCACCAACGCCAACGCCGCCAATCACCACCGCCGCCAACCACCACCACCACCACCGCCAACCACCACCGCCACCGCCAACCACCACCACTGTCCACCACCGCCAACTACCACTACCATGTGGAGTCAACTTGCTAAAGTTGTGTCCATATTGGAGGCAACTAGCTCAAGTTGTCTCCAATAAATAATGTCCATATTGGAGGCAACTAGTTCAAGTTGTCTCCAAAAGTGGAGGCAACTAGCTTAAGTTGTCTCCAATAAATAGTGTACAGAAATAAGTTGCAAAACAAAAATGGAGGAAACTAGCTCAAGTTGTCTCCGAATCTAAGGCAACTAGATCAAGTTGTATTCAAATGTGGAGGCAACTAGCTCAAGTTGTCTCCGAATCTGAGGCAACTAGCTCAAGTTGTCTTCAAATGTGGAGGCAACTAGCTCAAAGTTTTCTTCAAAAGTGAAAGCAACTAGCCTAGTTGTGTCCAAATCTAGAAGCAACTTGTTCGAGTTGTATCCAAATATGGAGGCAACTAGCACAAGTTGTCTCAAAAAAATAAATAATAATTATACACAATTGAATGAACCCGGTGTGAATCGAACACACATCTACTGACATATAGTCGGTTGTGCTACCATTGCACTACAGATTCGTCAATATAAAATAACATATCAAAATCACATAATAAGCTTTGATGCACAAACCATTATTGCGATTCATTCCTGCACTTCAGCTGGCATTCATCTTCTGCGACAGCAATCAACATCTTCCACCAACTGCACTTCATAAGCTTCATAATCCATTCTCTGCTTCAGACCCGATAGCATCTCTACTGCAAACCACCTTCATCTCAAATACATGATGTACCATCCCATCTGCAAACCAAAATGATCAAACACCAGCAGTGTTATGTAAATGTGAGGCACTAATGTGATTGTTTTCAGCATTTAAAGTTTGGTTACTGATAACCATTTCAAAGCTTCATACAGTCACAATTGATTCCACAAAATTTAAGTTCATCATTCTTTCACATCTCTGATTGTCTGTATAATCCAACCACTCAACGCTTCATCTTCTATTTCCTTCTGTACTTGGACCTGACTAGGATGCTTCTGCATTTTAACACATCAAACACCATTTTTGTACACAGATTCATTGCTACCTTCCTTGTCAGGTTGAATCATACTAAAATCAGAATATCAAAGCTAACTAAAACCAGAACATCAATTTCTAAAGCTTAATTACTGCTAAAATCAAAGAATTTTCTCATCTGGAGAGTTAAGTTTTTCAAATCAACAACACGAATACAGATGAATGATTTAATAAACATGAATAAGAACGTATAGAACCCTAAAGTCTTGAATTTTAGGGTATCTTCAAGCTAGTGGTGTTGGAAGAAATTGTTGAATTCAACCGAGATGAATCACTTTTACTAGAGCTGCTTCCATTGACCAACAAACTTCTATTCAGCTGCAATTCAATTGCAGCACCACATACCCACTGCAACACCTGCTCATTCTGCTCTTGTATTAGCTCTCTTTCACCTAGTTCTCTCCTGGAACTATTTACTCCCATTCCACACATTCATTTACAGATCCATCCAAAATCGCCACATCCCCCAACATTCATTTCATACCCCTTCTTCCTATTTCAACACAGTTCATTCATATGAACCCAAATTTGCATTACTCAATTTAACCATAATTCAATTAAAATCAATTTAATCGACAATAAAACAATTTCAGGATGGAAACCATACCTCGGCAGTAAGAAAATCTGGGAACGGGATCAATTATCAAATTTCGCTGCTCCTGTTGGTGGTTGATGATTTTAACCGAATCACCCAATAACTCAAATCTCTATCTCGAATCGCACTAGAAAAGAAACCATACATTGGGAATAAGCTCCACCACCATCATTTGTATACTCTTCTTCTTTCCCTTCCTCATATCACCACCACCAGCATCTTCAACCACCACAACAAGCAATCTTAACCACCAACACCAGCAGAATCTTCAAAGCAACACCAGCAAAAACTTTAGCGTCGTTCTAAATCAAAATAAAGAATCAAACAACAATCAATTAGCTGAATCTATTATCAATCTGCAAAAAAAATGAAATCCAACATTAGGGATTAGTAAGCAATCAATCATTACAAGAACACTTGAAATCAACTAAATTACAGAAAACACTGAAAATTTTGATTTTGTTGAAGTTTATTGAATCAAAATCATAAAAAATGAAAACACCGAATAGATTTGTTAACCTTTCGATCTAATCATCATGTCGAGTTCTATTATAGATTACATCGATCTATCTTTCAAAATCTTCAGACCATATCATCAATTTTCCATATCTGAAAATTGAAAACATAATCATTAGTTTTTATCCTGGATTCGAAAATCAAATCAAGAAAAACAAAAAGTCAGATCGATGTCTAAATCTGGATTCGAAAATCAAATGTTTAACCTAGAAGAACAATTAATAAGAACTTGAATCAATGATAGAAAATCAACCTTTAACCTGTTAATAGTAGTTGTAGGCGTGATGAAGGTGGTGGTGCTGGTTGTGGTGGAGGCGGTCACGATGGTGGTGGAGATGGAGCGATGGAGATGGTGCTGTGGGAGTGATGGAGGCGATGCAGAATTTTCTTCTGGGTTTGTTAAAGAAAAAGGAAATGAAATGGAAAGATTAAAAAGGGAATTATGAAAATTCTGTTTTTAATAAAAATTTCATTTATGCCATCAGGGGTATTTGTAAAGTTTCATAAGGGCATTATTGATGACCCATGGATATTAGGGGTATAAATAACATTCCCACATATTTATGACAAGGACAGTTCATGGTTAAGACCCGTCCTCAAGTAAAGTTATGATTACCCTGAAATAGCACACCCTGCAGAATGGGACTTCAAAGTTAACAGCCAATATATACTTTCGGAATGGGACAACTATTTCGTTTTTTATTCCCACACTGCATAGGCATTTTTGATCCAAAAGAGCCATTATCTACTTCAAAAACACTTAATATATACTCCCTCCGTTCCTAAATAACAGGCTGGTTTCTATAAATAGATGTTTCAAAAAAATAGGCTGGTTTCCTAATTGGGAAACTCAAATGTTACTTTAGTTTTCTGAGACCACTTTTCTGTTAACTTCTTTTGATGACAAGTGTCATATGGACCATTTCAATTTACTTCTTTTGCTCACAAGTGTCATGGGGATCATTTCACTTCACTTCTTTTAGTAACAAGTGTCATGAGGACCACTTTCAATGATTAGTTCTCTTAATTTCCTTAATTTTCTGTAAAAACAAAACCATCCTATTAATTAGGAGCGGAGGGAGTAAATAAATTGTCCAAACTATCTTAATTTCAAAATCAAGATTTATGCACTTTCTTGGGCATTAGTACCACAACTAGGTAGTCTAGGTTTCACAGTATTTTCTAAGCTAAGTTACTACCAGCATGTGTAGGAACAAGTCGAAGAGTTTTATTAAGCGTGTGAAATGTTACAGGACACAGCCCGGAGATTCACTATTTAAAGAGATAGCGATAGGCTAATGAAAAAGAAAACAAACACTCAGTTAACACTGAGTTTACACTGAATATGACTATAGCCAACATTCCCACTGGGTCTGTCAATTTGACAGTTGTAATTTTAACTACGGGACTAAAAGTCTCTGAAAAATCAACTCCATCTTGTTGATTAAATCCCTGAGCTACCAATCGAGCTTTATGTCTCAATACTACCATCTGACTTATACTTAATCTTATACACCCATTTATTACCCAAAATATTCGTATCTTCAGTTGATTCTACCAATTCCAAAGTACCATTATCTAGTAAAGCCGTATTTTCAGTCTTCATAGCATTAATCCATATTGGAAGATCGGAAGCAGTTTGTAAGTATTCGGCTCAACATTAATAATCAAAAGAAGTAAAAGCTACAGACAGAGAATGTAAGACAGTGGCATGAGCAAGATAGTCTGATGGAAAAGCTTTCTTTGAAATACCATTAGTGGATCGATTAGCAATAGTCCTTAGTAGTAGTAGTATGAGGAATTCAAGTAGAGACAGACTGCACAGTAGGAGCTATAGACTAAGTTGAAGGTGAAGGGATTGAGTGGGTGAGTAATTGGAGGTGCAAGGGGATATAAACCAATTGGAACAGGAACTAACTCAGAAGATGAGTTAGAAGAAGAGTTAAAATAAGAGTCTGAGTCAGACTTGGAAGCAAAAGGAAATTCAAACTCATTGAAAGTTACATGGCAACAGACAAAAATATTTTTAGTGTTTTGCTCAAAATATTTATATCCTCTATAAAGAGGACTATATCCCAAGAAAACACATTTTGATATTTTGCACAAAGTTTGCTTGAACGATAAGCAATAAGATTTGGATAACAGTTACATCTAAAAAATCGTAAGGAACTATAATCTGGATGTTTTTAATTTTTTTTTTGAAAGGGAGACTTAAAATTGATAACTTTGGATGGAGTTCTATTTATGAGAAAAACAATAGTTAAAAAGGAATCAAACGAAAAATGAGATGATAATGAAGCTTGTAAAGATAAGGTATTTCCAATCTTAGTAATATGAAAATTGAAAAAGCGGGGGTCTAACAACCACACCCAATATTTCGCTAAGCAATCTGTATGGACTAACTCCAATATACTAACTCCAACGTTATGAATCACAAATACTTTAAAACATAATCAAAATTTAAAATGAAAATCAGGTTTTCGCTTAGATGAAAACCTGATTAGATTCAAGCTAATATCTTTCAACAGTTAGATCGAACTTAGCTTGTTATACACAAATGAAATGTAACTTCATTTAGGTTTGCGTAACCGTGCCTAAACGTGTACACTTAGTTGGTTCAACAATAGTTGACCAATGGTTAGCCATATGAGCACTTTCATATCAACCTTATTCATCTTCACCATAACTAGTTCAAATGACTCAAATGAACTAGATAGAAAGTTGTTCAATTGCTTGGATCTTATAGAAGTATACAAGACACAATCGAAGAAAAATCGGTTTTGATTCACTCGAATCGATTCATGAACATTGTAGCCACGGTTTGCAAAGATTGCATTCCTTAATATATAAATGTTTTAGTTCATGAACAAACTGATTTTAGAAAGTAAACTACCTAAGTATGCGAATAGGTACACGTACTAAAGTAACCGGATTAAGTATGTTTTTCACTTCCGAACTCCGGCATAAATTCACGGACGTGAACTTTCCGCCAGTATGCATACAAGTACGCATACTCACCCGGATTTCCAACAACCACCAGTACGCGTACTTTAGGTTCCCGGTTTTGGACTTTTACACAAATGTGAGAACACACTATGTTTATATCCAAAGATGGTTACATGTTCTAAATTCTCATTTCAATCATTGAAACTTTCTTAGAGGATGTTATATAGTTGTTATTCAAAAACTATTTTTCATCAAAGCGATTTTCAAGTTATTGAAATAATCAACATGACTTTCGTCACGAGTGAAGATGAACTTGGCCAAAGTGAAAGCTTACCAACACATATTTCAAGAAATAGATAAGCGAGATAAACTCGACTCGAAATAGCAAATGTGTATAATCGAAGTCTATATAGCAATACGACTTTTGTCTCAAAATAGGAGATGGAGTAGATAGACTTTTGAGTGATAGATAATTTCAAGTCTCCAAATAACTTTTTGTCGATGAAGTTCCATAAGTTCCTATATTAGTTCTTCGTATTCATATGATGAACGCCGTGGACTCTAGAGCTCAACTACACTTATTATCCTAGTCCGAGACTTAGCTATAAGTATACTAGAAATCAAGACTTATAGCAACTAAACTTGACAAACAATCTTGAGATAGCAACGCTTGCGAGTTCGACCGAGCAGTGCTCTAACAAAAATGTTTACGCTCAGCTAAACCGTTATGAGCTTTAGTATAAGGACATGAGATTCTTAAAAACATCCATGCATCTATAAATTCTCTAAAAACTCCGTTAGTGAGTTCATAAGCGCTCCATCACATTGAAAAGAAACAAGAGAGGTGTTTAAAATATCTTCATTTATGTTTTTGAAATGTTGAAAACACTTTAGAGAGTCAGTTCTATGAGTCAACATTAGATAAATCCAGTTATAACGTTTATAACCATCGATAAAAAAAATGTACCTAAAACCATCCAAAGACATAGTTGGAGCTGGACCGCAAATATGACAGTGAACAAGTGATAAGGGAGTATGAGTGACTCTATTACATGATGAAAATCGAAACTTAGTGTGTTTTGCTAGTTGGAGATGATGACAAAAAGAATCAAGATATTGTGAAGAAAGTTTTATTGAGAATAATGTGAAAAACTTACTAAGAATTTGATTTGGAGGATGACCAAGTCTAGAATGCCATAATGAAGGAGCAGCAAGAATAAAAGAAAGAGAAAAAATTGGCGCCATCTGAATTGGATATAAGTTGTTGCAGACTGGCCCTCCTGCTACTACTTTCTTAATATTGAGATCATTAATGTTATACCCCCAATCAAACACTTTAATTCAAACATTATTGTCTTTAACAAAATGAGATACACAATCAAGTTCTTACACAAACTAGGAACTACCAACACATTGTTTAGCTTGAAATCAGCATTTAGTAGAAATAACTGAAGTACCAATGTGGGTAATGGTCAAGAACTTACCATTCCCAACCATGACATGGTCATAGCCTGTATAAGGAACAAAAGTATGTAATAGAGCTGGATTATTGGTCGTCAAATGCGTGGAAGCTACATAATCTGGAATCTATTCATTGCTAATGACAAAATCTGGACCACTTGTTGTAGTAGAAACTTCAGTGCTCAAAGAACAAGTAAAAGCTTGTGGAGCTGATGAAGATCCAGAAGCATCTTTAGAAGTAAGGGTCTGTTGAGCTGATGAAGATCCAGAAACATTTTTAGAAGTAGAATTTTTAGATGCAGGGTAAGGTGTTGCAGGTACATATCTGAATCGACATTTATTAGCAGTATAACCTAACTGCTTACAAATTTGACAGGTTATACCCGAGAAGTCAATATAAGGCCTTCTATCTTGAGTAACATTATAAGATCTTGTATCTTGATTAGAGGTATAAGATTTTGAATGATAAGATGAATCTTGATTCTTCCGCCCATATCCAGAAGCATGAGAAGAATTCTTGAAGGATGAATTAGTCTTCTTAAAAAAGAATGCAGTAGGAGAATTTGTAGAATCAAGAAGAACTGCGGTTTCTTGAGCCTGATTTTTTAACCAGTGCTTATGATGAAGCAAACAAGATATTAACTCACTAAATTTATACATAGATTCTCAATGTTGAGCAGTAATGACATAATGATTGAATTCACGATTAAGACCATTTAAGACATGCATAACAACATCAAAATCGGGTATATGATCAACAATAGCAGACAAATTATCAACTAATTCCTTGACATTCCCCAATAACTCCGTAATTGAAAGATTACCTCGCTTAATTGAAAATATCCGACTCCTCAACAACTATTTTCGAGCCAAGAAATGATCATTATGCTCATGCTGCAAGTAATCCCAATATTACTAGAGGTTGTCAATCTAATAGTTCCAGATGAAACAGATCTTCAAAAAGTGTGTTTAGACATGACATAACGAAGCAATCCATCTGATTCCAATAGACATACTTATAGCCTGTTTGGATAGCACATCAGAAGTAGCTTTTCGACTTTTAGAAGTCAAAAAGTCGGAAATTAATTTGGGCGTCAAATTTCAAAATGACTTCCAGAAGTCAAAAAGTTAAATTGTTTTGAAGCAAAATAGTTTTGCTTCCGACTTCTACTTATGGAGAAGCAGAAGCACATCCGCTTCTGGTATCCAAACGCGCTATTAGGATTTTCATTTTCCAGCATCTGAGAAGCGAGATGAGGATAAGATCCATCAAAAAAAGAAGAAGCAGAAATACTTCTGCTTCTGGTATCCTACCACTATTAGGATTTCCTTTTTCCAGGATCTGAGAAGTAGGATGAGGATAAATGGTTAAATCAAGTTTTTTCGAAACAAAATTGCAAATATTTTGAAAAGGTGAAGTAAAATTGAATTGAGATGTAGAATTAGGTTGAGATGGAGAATTCAGATTCTTCTGATGTTTAAAAGCATTGATTAATTTAGCAATAAGAGATGAGTTATCAGTCACTGAAGAAAGAATTGCAGAAGAAATGATGAATTGCTGCAGAAGATTTATGCTGAATTTTAGGTTTGATGTTCTTGATATTCAGAGAGAAAATAAAAAAAAGTTGTAAGAAAGGGCCGAATAAGATTTTGGAAATATGATACCATGAGGAACAATCAAAGAGTTTTATTAAGTGTGTGAAATGTTATAGGACATAGCCCGGAAATTCACTATTTGTAGAGATGGTGAAAGGATATAGATTAAAAAAAAATATACACTCAATTGACACAGAATATGACTATGCTTCAAAAAAAAAAAAAAAAAAAAAAAAAAAACTGAATATGACTATAGCTAACAGCAAGAAGCTACCCAAGGAACCCCTATCTTTATTATTGTCTTTTGTTTTCTTTTTGAAACATATCTTACTATTTCGAGTGGAATCTGATGCAAGCGTTAATCCGTTTCCATTAAGAAACAAAAGTTATGTAAGTTCTCTCCCCATCAATTCATCTTATGGCGGGGTGATGAATGATGATGCACTTCAAGTTAAAAGTGCAAAACAGAACTCTGTCAAACGCCTACACATATGTGTGTAGGTGTAAGCAATAGCATGCCATTCTTCTGTCCATTGTTTTGTATTTATTCCAAAAGGCATTTGCTGATAAGATGTACCCAAAATTAAAATTCATTTCTTCAAAGACTTTTTTTTTTTAATAAGCAAAATCCTTAAATATACAATAGAATTGTACGAAGGAAGGGAGCCATGTACGTATGAGCGAGTACGTTCATTTTCTTCCTTATCTTTGTTTACAACAGTGGCAACTTGCAAGTGCCAAGATGTGACCATTTTTTTTTTGCTTGTGCAACTTGTGGGGATGATCGTAGTCTATTTGTTCTAAACAGTCTACAAAGTTGGACATATATATATATAGATATACAATTGCAACAATGGGGATATGATTGGTCTCTCTTAGTTGAGTCACAATATTTTATATTTAGTGTTCATGAACAAAATTGATTAGTGACAAGACTATTTGTTTGGATAAGTTCCTTTCGTTTTCGAATTTTCACTTTCGGTTGTATTCGTTGAATCGATTGAGGTATTATATTCATTATTTCCTTGCTTTGTTTTTGACCCACAAAAATATAATATGATTCAAGCCTCCTGTATCTACATTAAATGTGAAAATAAAATATGGTAACGCTAATCAAAAAAAAAAAAACTGTCAAATATAATATCATTATTAGAGCTATAATGATTTATAGCTATAATTTCATGTGCTTTAAACTTAGATGCAAAGACACCCGTATAACAACCATAATGGCTATTCAATTGGTTGACTGGGGCATCCATCGGAAACATATTATCGGAAACATATTATCGCCCAATGATTTTACCAGTTCACTATAGTAATATTTGTCAAACTTTTTATACTATTTAAAAACAACAACAACAACCATAAGAAAGTTTGGAGAGATTGATACTTTGATAAGAGCTCTTAATCTTCATCCTTTCTATCCATATTGATCTCATTGAGAACCACACACAAGGCAACAACGAATGCATAATCAACGTTCGGGTACACAGTGATTTGGTAGGTGTCCTTGTCCAGAACAATACTTTGGACTGTGTGTTTCTTGCGCATCTACAACAACATTGTCAACAGATTATTACTACTAGTATATCATTATAAAGAATCAAGCGACAATCTATATATATATAAATTAGCAATGAATTAATTAGGATAATAACATAAAAACTAAAACAGGATCTACAAATAATAAATGGAAATTACCTGAGCAATGATGTTGTTAGAATCTCCAGCATAGATGGCACAAGATCTCTCAAAAAAGCTTCCTTTGATCTTAAAATCACAGGCTTCTTCAGCCGTGTTTGATGCTAAGAAAACATCCAAGCTCGTCTTGAGTTGCAGAAGGCTAGATTTCTTCACACTGAACAACAAATCCTTTGAGTCCGTGCTATCTCCTCTATATACTTGCCATCTCCTATGGCAAGTCACTATCTGAAAATAAAATTAAATAATTTTCTTAGTTAAAAATACCATCAATATATTGATAAATCAACCTTCATCACAATGAATAAATTACCTTCTGTTCAAAATAAAAAAAAAGAATAATTACCTTCTGCTGTAGAGATACAACAGGAACACCGGCAGCATCGACAAGGACACGGCGGTCTCGAATGCTAAGAACCTTACCTTTAACTTTAAAGATAATATTGCCATTGATATCGAAAACACCGAAATTACCTTCACCAATACTTATAAGTTTCTTTGATATGGTAAGATCTACTGGATATGGTGCACAGAAATGAGGAGCAATCACAACGATCTGACTCCCCGGTGTTGCTAATGGTGGTGGTGGTTGATACATCTTTAGAATTTTATGAATTTGGATTTTGTAAAACTGATGACTGATGTTAATTGTATTAGTTTTAATAGATAGATTTTGATTCTTAGAGGGCATCCATATATAGAGAGAGATATTTTGAGGGAAAGAACAGAGGTGGGTCTCTGGTAGGTCGGCGTGTATGGACCGCGTATATTAAAGATCTATTACGCGTGGACGTCCGATAATGCTACATGTCACGTCCTTCCCTTAGACAAGAAGGAAACAGGTTTTTGGTTGACAATTCGTTGCTTGTGTCTTGACTTTTGGTTACTAACGGCACTCAAAGTTGAGCTTAGAAAATTTGAAAGCCCAACTACAAAATGTTCCAAACTCAAAACTATTTTCCTTATTGGGCTTATACTCTAATACCTGAATTTTGAATTACATTATTTGTTTACTCCCGACTCATCTTAGTCGTCTTGATCTGAGTCATCTGGATCTGACGAAAATCATATGACTTGAGTCGGAGTATATGATATGTACATTCCAAATTTATTTTAGGTTTTCTTGATCAAAAGATTTGCCAAATATTGTAAGAGGTCGTGCTTTATACACTTACGGGCACCCCTAATATTAATGACAAATCATCTCATTGAGGAAAGTTAAAGGTTAGACACTGCCCCAAGTAAAGTTATGAGTGACTTGATAAAAATTGCACAACTATAACAGAATGGGACTTCAAGTTCAAGTTTCACATCACCTCGACAGCTTCAAAGCAGAAATTTTTACTCTAAAGTCTGGATGAATTTTGTTTTACTCGTAAGTTGTTGTTTGAGAAATTTTGATCTTGAAGCACTGCAACTAACTAGACCAAATTAACTCAATCGAGGATCAAGATTTATGTACTGAAGCAAAGCCGCTGGTATTTTTTTGGCCAGCAACAACAACTAAGATTCACATCCTTTTGTAAGCTAATGTTACTGCTAGCCTGCCAGAGCAAGAAACTACCTAGTTGGGCTTATTCCTATGCATATGGTAAACACCAGATTTTTCCATATATGCACCCACCATGGGTATGCCAAAGTGCTAAACGTATATGACTATATGTCAATTATAACATATAGGCATACACGATGGACTTGATCATCCCTCATTAGTTTCTCATCCAACGACTACTATTCCCCCCCTATAAATACCCATTTCAACTCACACCATCTCAACTTCGAATTCATTTCACTATGCCTAGTGCTCGCATAACCGAAGTGGATTTCACTTGGGAAGAAGATATTTCTCTAATTCGATGTTGGGTTTCGGTTGCAAGCGATAAAGATTTCAATTTAGAGACTTTTAACTTACGGGACACTATGTTTCAAAGGTTTATGACGTTAATTCATGTAAATTCAAGAAGAACAAATGAGTGTTTTCAAAATCCTTATTGTCTCATCAATAACGATGTGAGAAAGTATCAGGAAATTATTTGGTTGATAAAATGGGATAATCCTGGGTTATCAACTGAAGAACTAAAAATTCGAGCTCATATCAAACTTGCCGATGACAATAGAAGACGGTTTAATCACGACGAATGTTATGAACTCTACAAGGTTCACGTGCAGGGATTCAATTTTTAAATATTGCGTTATGCAATGAAGGTTCATTTTTAATGAAATGTTAAACTAGTTTCTATTTGAATATTAATCTAAAAGATAGTTTCCATTAATTGAAATAAAAAGATTACATTTGAAATATTTAAAAAAAATTACGTCCATGAACTACTCATTTCCTTGGTCATTTCCTTCCTGACCAAATACCCAATTGCTCGCGTTTTCTGGATCAAGATTGATGTTCAACATATCAGTTAGCGAGCCGCCGCTTTAAGACTTACTTGGTGGTTGAGTCTCATCAGAATCATCATAACCTGGATAATGAATGGGTCCAGGGCACATGGGAACATGATACAAATCTTGAAATGCGTGTTGTTGATATGATGGAGGAGTTTGCTGAAATGGTTGAAATGCTGATGAGCTTGAGGAAATTGGGGGGGTTGAGGCAATTGGGGTAAACAGATTCGATTACCTAATTGCTTGTATATTCACACCACCACCAGGAGTCATTATGTCAGTTGGAATTTGTATAAACAAACGTGCAGGAGTTGTGTCCATACCAACGTTTTCATCACCTTCACGTTCTACTTGAGTATTTAACACTAGGTTTGGAGTAGAAGTTTCTGGTACCTCCTGCATAAAACGATGTCTCAAACTTCTTTCACTTCCACGACTTCGGTGCCTGAGACTCATGCCTCTACCACTGGGACTCATGTCTCTAACATTAGGACCCAAATGAGTCATTGCTCTACCACTGGGACTCATTCCTCTGACACTAGGACTCATGCCTCTACTACTTCCTGAACCATCATTACCATCAAATCCTTGAATCATGTAAAACATCATGCTTTCCCTCATTTTTTGCAACTCATTCAAGTGGAATTGCTGAAATCCATCTAATAGAGCGTGATAATCTTTCAACTGGGTCATGATACTGCTCTGGTGTAGCATTGATCCCCAGTATGGACAAGTCCGATCAAGTATACTGGAAGCTATTGGATAAGTAACAATCTCTCCAGATGTGGTGGATATAGTTTGTACATCGCAAGAAAATGGTGGCATAGTTGACGATGAACCCGCTTGAGAAAGATATGCAAATGCGTCTCCCGTCTCTGGTGTAGGTTGGGAAGGAATTCGCCGAGTGGCATCCTACCTAAACCTGGGAAACCCATCAGACCCAAAATTTGGGGTTGCAAAGAAATATGGGGCTTGGAAATAGTATTAAACCAAAATAGGTATTCATTTTCGTCTATTGGCTCCTGGATCAATTCATCATCTTCTTGCCAATGATGACATTCCCTTATCCATTTCAAGTAGTCATCTTCAGAAAGCTCTGAACTTGGATAACGGTTGACAGGTATCACTGATCTTCTCTGAAACTGAAGAAGATGTCTTTCACCATAATACCAAACACCCTTTTCAGAAATATGGATGTATAACACGATCCTTTTAAGGCTTAGATGTACCATTCTGTGAGCTTGTTCTTCATTGAACTCAGTGATTGCTTCATGCGGCTTGGAAACAAGATTAAGGCTTATTCTACACAACTGTTGAATCTTATGAACAATAACAGTATGTTAACCATCTTCAATCTGTTCTGGTTGTAAATTCTCGGAATCGTACTTCAGTATGACTGGAAAAACATTGGTGTGATTTTTAAGAGAAGGTTCTGAAACACGGAAATATGTATACCACCAATAATGAAAATAATAACCTAATCGGTTAGTAAATTTTTCATGTGCAAAATAACAAACAAATAGTGTGAAAAATATTGGTTCTTACCTCCAACAATTCCCAAAAAGCCTTAAAAGTATCTTTGACACACGCCGAGCAATTACCGAGGGATATGTAAATCTCTGATAAAATTGTTGACCCCCAATCATATGTTAGTGCTTGCTCTAAAGGAAACCAATTAACAACACTGAGCTAGTATCTGGAAATAGACATTAACCTAGTGTCCATAACATAAACAGACGGTCGAGCTCCTCATAATTTTCAGGGAACAAATATACATTATTTGCTATCCTTTTCTCATTCATTTTCTTAGCATAACATTTCAAAAAAATTTTCAACCCAGTCACTTTTAATCCATTTGCTTTTATTTGTCTGTATGTGTCATTTCTTTTTACATCATTTGAGTATAATGTAAGTCCTTGTTTCCATCTATTTTCTGATAACCAATTTAGTGCGTTAAACAGAAGTAAGTCTCCAGCACATGGAATTCCCATTAACATGTACAAATCTAGCGGTGTAACTCCTATTAAAAACAATTATTCATAATTAGAATTTGTTGAATTTTATAAAACAAAATACATAATCTAAAAATTTAATTACTAGAATAAACTGACTTACCGCATTCAAATTCTTTGAAAAAGAACGTTTTTGTAGTCTTCCACCATCGTTATAATATAACTTGAACTCCTTGAGTCATGTGTTTTCTAGGTTGTATATGATTGTTGATGGTGGTTTTTAAACAAGGGGTAAAATCATAAAACCCATGACCTAGTGTTACCCGCAACACATTAACTAAGAGCATTTAACTCAGGTGTAAATAATTAATAGGGGTATTTTTTTCAAAATACCAGATTAGGGTTTTCGACACAACCCTAATTCCAAAACCAAGCCGCACACCGCGCACCCCGGCAACCATGCCAAACTAAGCCGCACACTGCGCACCATGGCAACAATGCCAAACCAAGCCGCACACTGCGCACCATGGCAACAATGCCAAACCAAGCCGCACACTAATCGCGCACCATGGCAACAATGCGAAAACCAAGCCACACACTCAAGCGCACCATGGCAACAATGCCAAACCAAGCCGCACACCGCGCACCATGGAAACAATGCCAAACCAAGCCACACATCAAACGCACCATGGCAACGATGCCAAACCAAGCCGCATCTTCGCGCACCATGGCAACGACGCCAAAACCAAGCTACACACTGCGCACCATGGCAACGACGCCAAAACCAAGCCGCACACTGCGCACCATGGTAACGATGCCAAACCAAGCCGCACACTGCGCACCGTGGCAACAACGCCAAAACCAAGCCGCACACTGCGTACCATGGCAGCGACGCCAAAACCAAACTACATATCTCACTCATTGGCAACCATTCCAAACTAAGCCGCTATGCCATTGGCACATGCCAAATATAGCGCCCTAGGCTTGCAAAACGTGCAACTAGGTCAACATGGCCGTACGTGCCATTGGAACATGCCAACACGTACCACAAGCCATATTTCCAAGCCGCTATGCCATTGTCACATGCCAAATATAGCGCCCTAGGCTTGCAAACCATGCAACCTAGGCCAAGTCGGCCACGCATGCCATTGGCACATGCCAACATGCTCGCTGGTAGCTTTTCCTACCAAGGCCACGACCCTATTGGCCACGCATGCCATTGGCACATGCCAACATGCTCGCTGTTAGCTTTTCCTGCCAAGGACACGGCCCTAACGACCACGCATGCCATTGGCACATGCCAACATGCTCGCCGGGTAGCTTTTCCCTACCAAGGCCACGGCCCTAACAGCCACGCATGCCATTGGCACATGCCAACATGCTCGCCGGTAGCTTTTCCTACCAAGGCCACGGCCCTAACGGCCACGCATGCCATTGGCACATGCCAACATGCTCGCCGGTAGCATTTCCTACCAAGGCCACGACCCTAACGGCCACGCATGCCATTGGCACATGCCAACATGCTCGCCGGGTAGCTTCTCCTACCAAGGCCACGACCCTAACAGCCACGCATGCCATTGGCACATGCCAACACGCTCGCTGGTAGCCTTCATCACCTAGCCGTGGCCCTAATGCGCGCTGGTAGCCTAACTTGCAAGCCGTGCAACCTAGGCCAATTCGATCATACGCGTCACTGGCACATGCCAAAACCCACGCTGGTTGCCTAATTTGCAAATCATGCAACCTACCACCAAGGCATTCCGCACATGCCAGTGGCACATGCTACACACGCCACTAGCAGCTCTGGCATTGCCACTTACACTCAACGTACAACCTACCACCAAGGCATTCCGCACATGCCAATGGCACATGCCACACGCGCCACTAGCGCCACTTGCACTCAAGTTGCAACCAACACTCCGAGATATCAACACAAACCGGGGATGCTTTCCGGTTTTGGTTTGGCGGTCACAGCTTGCGGCGTACACTACGCTCACATTAAGAAAGCGTGAAAAGGAATAAAGCGGTCAAATAAATGAGGAAATAATGGTGAAAACGTTTTCACCCATTAACACCATGCGGTTACCACCTCCTCACATTATTTCACCCTTTAACTCTCTTCCTTCATGAGGCCAGTACGTTTCAATCTCGACTTGTATAAATAGGTCTTACCTATTTCCACCCGACAACAAGTCTCGGTCAGGAGAAAAATACTACACTCTCAGAAAAGGCAACTTTGCAAGCTCTCCAAAAAGCTTTCATCTCTTGCAAGCTTCCGAAGCTTTCACTTTCTCGATACAAGTCGAGACACTACTCTCCCGCACTTATTCTGGTCTCAACACCTTTCTTGGCTTCCCTCCCCAAATCAACCCTTCTCCTCTACTTTGTGACCGAAGTAAGTCCGGAACTACCATTTCTTGGTTTAGGCCGGACTTGTATGCATTGATCTCTCGAATCTATAAAGTGCTCACGTGCAGCACATTTGTTTAGGGTTTGAACCAGTTTCTCACTCACCTACCGAATTTACCGAAATCGGCAGAAACGATTTTTACCCATAAACAATGATATAAATGTCGCCAAGGGTATCTTCGGACTCTCTCTTGAACAAAAGGGGGAAATAACTAAAAAATCATATGGAACTCAGACCATCCACCTCTTAGATTAACTGAATTAACTCGCTCCGGATGGTCAGATATGTGATTAGAACACACCATCACCGGTTACTTGTCTAACATTTTGAAACTCATATTCTTTATCCACAATAAAACTTGATCCACTGGATGGCAAACAGATTCGATTACCTAATTGCTTGTATATTCACACCACCACCAGGAGTCATTATGTCACTTGAATTTGTATAAACAAACGTGCAGGAGTTGTATCCATACAAACGTTTTCATCACCTTCACGTTCTACTCGAGTATTTAACACTAGGTTTGGAGTAGAACTTTCTGGTACCTCCTGCATAAAACGATGTCTCAAACTTCTTTCACTTCCACGACTTCGGTGCCTGAGACTCATGCCTCTACTACTGGGACTCATGTCTCTAACATTAGGACCCAAATGAGTCATTGCTTTACCACTGGGACTCATTCCTCTGACACTAGGACTCATGCCTCTACTACTTCTTGAACCATCATTACCATCAAATCCTTGAATCATGTAAAACATCATGCTTTCCCTCATTTTTTGCAACTCATTCAAGTGGAATTGCTGAAATCCATCTAATAGAGCGTGATAATCTTTCAACTGGGTCATGATACTGCTCTGGTGTAGCATTGATCCCCAGTATGGACAAGTCCGATCAAGTATACTGGAAGCTATTGGATAAGTAACAATCTCTCCAGATGTGGTGGATATAGTTTGTACATCGCAAGAAAATGGTGGCATAGTTAACGATGAACCCGCTTGAGAAGGATATGAAATGCGTCTCCCGTCTCTGGTGGAGGTTGGGAAGGAATTCGCCGAGTGGCATCCTACCTAAACCTGGGAAACCCATCAGACCCAAACTTTGGGGTTGCATAGAAATATGGGGCTTGGAAATAGTATTAAACCAAAATAGGTATTCATTTTCGTCTATTGGCTCCTGGATCAATTCATCATCTTCTTGCCAATGATGACATTCCCTTATCAATTTCAAGTAGTCATCTTCAGAAACCTCTGAACTTGGATAACGGTTGACAGGTATCACTAATCTTCTCTGCAACTGAAGAAGATGTCTTTCACCATAATACCAAACACCCTTTTCAGAAATATGGATGTATAACACGATCCTTTTAAGGCTTAGCTGTACCATTCTGTGAGCTTGTTCTTCATTGAACTCAGTGATTGCTTCATACGGCTGGGAAACAAGATTAAGGCTTGTTCTACACAACTGTTGAATCTTATGAACAATAACAGTATGTTGACCATCTTCAATCTGTTCTGGTTGTAAATTCTCGGAATCGTACTTCAGTATGACTGGAAAAACATTGGTGTGATTTTTAAGAGAAGGTTCTGAAACACGGAAATATGTATACCACCAACACTGAAAATAATAACCTAATCGGTTAGTAAATTTTTCATGTGCAAAATAACAAACAAATAGTGTGAAAAATATTGGTTCTTACCTCCAACAATCCCCAAAAAGCCTTAAAAGTATCTTTGACACACGCCGAGCAATTACCGAGGGATATGTAAATCTCTGATAAAATTGTTGACCCCCAATCATATGTTAGTGCTTGCTCTAAAGGAAACCAATTAACAACACTGAGCTAGTATTTGGAAATAGACATTAACCTAGTGTCTATAACACAAACAAACGGTCGAGCTCCTCATAATGTTTAGGGAACAAATATACATTATTTGCTATCATTTTCTCATTCATTTTCTTAGCATAACGTTTAAAATTTTTTTTTCAACCCAGTCACTTTTAATCCATTTTCTTTTATTTGTTTGTATGTGTCATTTCTTTCTACATCATTTGAGTATAATGTAAGTCCTTGTTTCCATCTATTTTCTGATAACCAATTTAGTGCGTTAAACAGAAGTAAGTCTCCAGCACATGGAATTCCCATTAACATGTACAAATCTAGCGGTGTAACTCCTATTAATAACAATTATTCATAATTAGAATTTGTTGAATTTTATAAAACAAAATACATAATCTAAAAATTTAATTACTAGAAAAAACTGACTTACCGCATTCAAATTCTTTGAAAAAGAACGTGTTTGTAGTCTTCCACCATCGTTATAATATAACTTGAACTCCTTGAGTCCTGTGTTTTCTAGGTTGTATATGATATAAATGTCGCCAAGGGTATCTTCGGACTCTCTCTTGAACAAAAGGGGGATAACTAAAAAATCATACGGAACTCAGACCATCCACCTCTTAGATTAACTGAATTAACTCACTCCGAATGCTCAGATATGTGATTAGAGAACACACCATCACCGGTTACTTGTCTAACATTTTGAAACTTATATTCTTTATCCACAACAAAACTTGATCCACTGGATGGGGTACTAGTAGATCCTTTGACTTTTCGGTTTCTTTTTCTTTTCTCACTTGCTGATAGGCTTTCGGGATTGCCTATATTATAATAACCGCAATCGCACGGTGTCTAACTAGTAGACAGAGGCAAGTACGGGTCGAACCCACAGGGAGCGGCGGAAAATACGTAACCAATATCTCTAATGAACTAACCAGAAATGATTTTTGGGATTTTAGAATTAAAGAATTAAAAGGAATGAAAACTAAAGAAAATTAATTAATTCCAATGAGAAAGAGAAAGAGAAAGAGAGTCGATAACCAGGATCTACGGATTCCACTACTATTTCTTTTTGAGTACCAGAAATAATTCGAATTCTAAATATGTATCTATTCTTTGTTCTATCGCAACACCTATTATTGGTATATTTTCCGATAACAAACTCGCATCTCCTAAGTTTAGCCCATCAAAATTTCCTAAGCATGGCCTATCAAATTTTAATGACAAGAGAATTATTGAAAAACAATTTATAGGTTCACAATCACTATCTGCGTCATCTAAGCATAACCCATCAAATGATTTAACCTAAGTATGGATTATCAAATATTAACAAATAAAATTGCAAAACCAAACACATTTATGCATTTAGGCTTTTGTATCGTACAAAGCCGGTGAAGCAATAACATTTATTCTTTAAAAAACAATAGAACATCATTTTAGAATACGACAATTCAATTAAAAATAGCCTATCACCAAATTAATTTCACCTTTTTGGTCTAATGCTCAAAGTAGTTTTCTCCATAAAACCCCAGTTATAAAACAATTAGAACATGGCTATGGATTTATTCAAACCCATTAAAATAAATTATAAGAGAAAGAAAAATTAAACCGTAGTCATCGTTATCACCCGGCAACCAGTCTCCTTCCTCCTCTCTTATTTCTTGCTCCTCAAATCCTTCACGGAAGCTTAATGTCTACTTCCTTTGTCGCAGTCCAAAACCAGGCCAGAAAACCAAACCCCGAGTAGAGCTTCCTTTTTTTCTTTTTCACAATACAGATAATATAAACCAAATAAAAACGTGTCGTCATTCTCTTAATTAGCCTTATTTGAAACTTGCATGTTGGTCATCAATGTGATCTCCCCATATATATTCTTCTTCATCTTGCTTGCATGCATATTTGGTAGACTTAAAAAAAAAAATCTTCCGAAAATGTATTAAGATCCCACTGGTGAGGAAACAAAATATTTTTAATTCATTTTTCTCCCTCCAGCAAGATATTCACGTGGACCCATTTATTTATTCTAATATTCCACTACCTAACAGAACTTCCTTAACTGCTGATGCCTTTTCAACTTCCCAAAATTGGATGTGTAAGAATATGCGATGACACATGGCATAATAACCCACTATAAATTCTGCTTGCAATTGGCTGAAAATCACACGACTATTCTTCTGAGTTCCACAAAACCATGATTTAGGGGAAAAACATGTGCACGTGCTTGACCTACTTGTTTTCAATAAGACCGCCCCACTTGTGTATCATCCCTTCTCTGGTGGTTTTTTTTCGCAATCACGGTTTTAGCTTCATATTTCGCCATTTATTTTCGGATGATTGGATTTACCTGTATTTTCTACAAAAGCACTAAAATAGTGTTATTAGCCAAAATATCGAGTCTTAACTAATATAAATATGTGTATAAATTGTAGCACTTACGTGCTTATCAACACCCCCACACTTATATTTTGCTCGTCCTCGAGCAAAACAGAAGAAGACCCGCTACACAGCTGGTCATATAAGAGAGAGAGAGAGAGAGAGAGAGAGAGACCCGCTACACAGCTGGTCATATCAATTTTTTTTAGACCCGCTAAACAGCTGATCATTTTTTTTTTAGACCCGCTAAACAGCCGATCTTTTTTTTTAAGACCCGCTCAACAGCTGATCATATTATACATGCAAACCTACAATCGACCCGCTCAACAGCTGGTCATAAATTGTAAGAAAATTCCTGAAAAAGAAAAGTAAAAAGTTAACCACTCCCCCACACTTAAACATTACATTGCCCTCAATGTAATTGAGTCATTCAACGTAAGATTAAGATGGGAAATTCATAATATGCGAAAATAAACCAATAAAAATAAAACAAGAAAATAGAATTACCTACTGGAATATACATAAAGGATTCTCCATATATCAACAACCTAAAAATTTGGGGATCAACCCAGAGCACAATATATACAACCGATGACAACCTCAAATCCTCGCTGAAGTAACGTAAAGATATAGAGATTATCAAAAGGAAAGAGCTACCCCCAAACCTGGTTTTTGCAAAGGATGTATCATTTTGATCAAAAATAACCGAGTCAAAGGGTTCGCTAGAGATGAGAATTGAAACGATCTGGAAGTCATGCACAGGCAAAGAGAAGTCACGAGATGCAAAATAATCTAGTAATACTGGAGAAGCACGCAGTTCTAATCCAAAACTAGGAATCTTCTGAAAAGTTATGCTAACAATTCTAGGTATATTAACTTCTCCACTGGGTTTGTGACCCTGTACTAAATCATCATCATAATTATCATCAACCAAGGAATCAATAGGAATATCACAATAAAGATGATTAAAAGAAACCTTATAGATAGAGTGTAATGTCTCTACATCGTTAGACTTAACTACGGTTTCCTCGGAATTAACACATTCTTCATAAACATCATTGCTATAGCACTAATATGTCACACCGTCTAAAAGAATGGTGTCCTCAATCCTAAACTCATCCTTTTGAATAGGCGAGTGATCATTAACACGATCAGGAGTTGGACTAAATACACCACCTTCACTTGGTATGACAATGTCTCTATTCCTATGATCGCAACTATCAAGTTCATAATCATTCTCCGTACACATTGATTCATTAGTTAAAGCGGTTTCATCATAAATATCAAGAGTATTAGAAAAATTAGAACTTGTCTCCTCGGTAAGACCAAAATCTTTTACCAACTGCATTAATTGAGCAATCGATAAATCAGTTTGTTCAGCAAGTTCATCAATACATGCATGGGCTTTACTAAGCTCGGCAAAAAATAACTCATTAGCTTTGGTATGTTCAGCAATATCAATATTGAGGCGTTCTAACAAAGATAGTTGTGATGCAGATGGGTCACAATAAGATTGATCATCTCTTTTATATTGTGACGGAGAAATGTGTGAATAATAATTGGAATCAACACATTGTGGCTCATAATCAGAGTAAGGTTGGTAATGATCATAACCTTCACAAGGTCTGGAATGATCATACCTATGAGAATAATTCCAGTCATTATTTACACACTCGGCAGGTTCTTGATAATGAGAAGGTGCATATGCATACTCCTCATGTGAAATATCAAATGACTCCTCTGAGATCGCTCTTTTGGTAAGATTCCAAAAAGTTATAAAAGAAGTCAACTCGCTGGAAACCATTATACAAAGTAATTATCAATAACTCACCTTGCATAATCTTTGCGAGAATATCAAGTACTTACTTTAGGCCAGTTGTTGACTCAAATCGTCGCTCTTCAGACTAAGGTACCTATGAAAAATCAAATAAGCTACGTAAAAAGAACTAAAACAAAATATAAAAATAAAATCAAAAATAAGCTATGTACAAAAGAGAAATAAAATCTATTTACAAAATACCAATTACAATAATTCACAACCGCTCCCCGGCAATGGCGCCAAAAATTGATAGGCTTTCGGGATTGCCTATATTATAATAACCGCAATCGCACGGTGTCTAACTAGTAGACAGAGGCAAGTACAGGTCGAACCCACAGGGAGCGGCGGAAAATACGTAACCAATATCTCTAATGAACTAACCAGAAATGATTTTTGGGATTTTAGAATTAAAGAATTAAAAGGAATGAAAACTAAAGAAAATTAATAAATTCCAATGAGAAAGAGAAAGAGATTCGATAACCAGGATCTACGGATTCCACTACTATTTCTTTTTGAGTACCGGAAATAATTCGAATTCTAAATATGTACCTATTCTTTGTTCTATCGCAACACCTATTATTGGTATATTTCCGATAACAAACTCGCATCTCCTAAGTATAGCCCTTCAAAATTTCCTAAGCATGGCCTATCAAATTTCAATGACAAGAGAATTATTGAAAAACAATTTATAGGTTCACAATCACTATCTCTGCTCGCCTAAGCATAACCCATCAAATGATTTAACCTAAGTATGGATTATCAAATACTAACAAATAAAATTGCAAAACCAAACACATTTATGCATTTAGGCTTTTGTATCGTACAAAGCCGGTGAAGCAATAACATTTATTCTTTAAAAATCAATAGAACATCATTTTAGAATACGACAATTCAATTCAAAATAGCCTAACACCAAATTAATTTCACCTTTTTGGTCTAATGCTCAAAGTAGTTTTCTCCATAAAACCCCAGTTATAAAACAATTAGAACATGGCTATGGATTTATTAAAACCCATTAAAATAAATTATAAGAGAAAGAAAAATTAAACCGTAGTCGTCGTTGTCACCCGGCAACCAGTCTCCTTCCTCCTCTCTTATTTCTTGCTCCTCAAATCCTTCACGGAAGCTTAATGTCTCCTTCCTTTGTCGCAGTCCAAAACCAGGCTAGAAAACCAAACCCCGAGTAGAGCTTCCTTTTTTTCTTTTTCACAATAGAAATAATATATACCAAATAAAAGTGTGTCGTCATTCTCTTAATTAGCCTTATTTGAAACTTGCATGTTGGTCATCAATGTGATCTCCCCATATATATTCTTCTTCATCTTGCTTGCATGCATATTTGGTAGACTTAAAACAAAAAATCTTCCGAAAATATATTAAGATCCCACTGGTGAGGAAACAAAATATTTTTAATTCATTTTTCTCCCTCCAACAAGATATTCACGTGGACCCATTTATTTGTTCCAATATTCCACTACCTAACAGAACTTCCTTAACCGCTGATGCCTTTTAAACTTCCCAAAATTGGATGTGTAAGAATATGCGATGACACATGGCATAGTAACCCACTATAAATTCTGCTTGCAATTGGCTGGAAATCACACGACTATTCTTCTGAGTTCCACAAAACCATGATTTAGGGGAAAAACATGTGCACGTGCTTGACCTCCTTGTTTTCAATAAGACCGCCCCACTTGTGTATCATCCCTTCTCTGGTGGTTTTTTTTTCGCAAGCACGGTTTTAGCTTCATATTTCGCCATTTATTTTCGGATGATTGGATTTACCTGTACTTTCTACAAAAGCACTAAAATAGTGTTATTAGCCAAAATATCGAGTCCTACCTAATATAAATATGGGTATAAAATGTAGCACTTACGTGCTTATCACTTGCCATATTCGTTTAGGAAGTATAACGAAAGATAATTTTCTTAGCGAAGAGAACCGAAGAGTAGAGAAAAGTTGAATAGTTTAACCAATATTAGATCAGATTTATTGTACTGTTAACCTCAGAAATACAATTGCGAATAGTTTAACCAATATTTAAAATACCCAATATGCATTTGTAGCTCTTTCCATCCACATTCCCGCAATTGGGAAGATAAAAAAACATTAAGAAAGCATTTGGAACAAAAAATTTCATATATAAACAGTGACTCGAAGAGGTCCTTAAGTAGTCGGCCAGTTACTTAAAGTTGTTCAAAAAGGTATCTGTGTCCCATACAAAAACACCAAAATGGGTTTATCTAGTTCATGGACATGACTTTCATTAGTTTAAAACATCCTTAAAAGATTAATAAGAGCGAAACTGAAAATTACATCACGCCTTAGCTGTGTCGATGGTTGATGTAGAACATCCCTACGTCTTTTCTAGAATCTTCTTTACTTGCTAGCCAAGTTTAGCTTTCCTAGTTTTAGAGTGTTTAACTTTTTTCTTTTAATGTCTTTCCTTTTTTTAGAACTCTTTTAATGCCTATATAAACAGGCTAAGTCGTTCCTTTGGGACACAACTATTATTATCAAGATTATTGAATACAACTCAGTTTGAGTAATCTCTATCTTTTCTCATCAAACTATTTACTTTTCATCTGTTTTCTCATCTCCTTCGACCTTTCTCATCTCCAGCAAACTCAGTTTGCTTTCTTCTAACAAGTTTTGCATTAAGTGGCATCGAGCCAGAGTTTTGAGATTTTTATCTCAAAACAGATCCTTTTCTTTATCGCTTCCGCTACATAAACCCTATTTTAAAAAAAAAAAAAAGTTTCAATGGGAGATCAAATCACAAGAGAAGAGTTTGTAAAAGCTACAGGAAGGTTGGATCAACTCGACAAGAACGTTGCAAATATTCAGAGCATCTTAGAAGATATACAAAAAAAGATGAACCTTAAGTCTGATAGTGGACGAAAATCAGAAGGAGAAGAAAAATCTGATTTCGAAAGCAAATCACGGGAAGAAGGACAGCATTCCAGATATGTTTCACGTGAAGAAAAGAAGTATAACGATTCACGTAATACTCATATTCCAGAAGGAGTTAAAAAAAATAACAAACAAGGTGAAAACTATCAGTATCGCATGAAGTATCCAAACCCTCAGTATAGCAAAGAGTGACGACGATGTCAAGAATATTTAGAAAGGAATTGGTCTGGTGAAAGACGTGCACGACCAAAACCAAATGAAAATTCCTCTGGATCTCTTGCTGACTACAAACTAAAGGCTGACATACCTACTTTCAGTGGTAGATTCAAGATTGAAGAACTACTAGACTGGTTTTATGAAGTTGAATCTTTTTTTGACTTTATGATGTACCAGATCGTGTTAAAGTTAAGTTAGTAGCCTACAAACTCAAGGGAGGAGCTGCTGCTTGGTGGTCTAAGGTTGGTGAAGATCGTAGAAATTTTGGTAAACCACCAGTGAAATCGTGGAGAAGAATGAAAAGCCTCATACAAGATAAGTTTTTGCCGAGAGACTATAGACAACAACTTTTTATTAAGCTCCAAACTTGTCAACAAGGCGCTAGGCTGGTAGAAGAATACGTCTCTGAGTTTTATAACTTAATAGCACGTAATGAACTTAAAGAAACTGATGAGCAACTGGTAGCCAGGTTTATTGAAGGTTTGAATCGCATAATTCAAGAAGGAATGACACAGACAGTATATACCATGGACGAAGCTGTTCAACAAGCCATTAGGATTGAACGACGTGTTCTTCGTTCGTCAAAGTTTCCTTCTCGTCAGAGTAGTTCCAAGTATCAAGGTAACTTCAAAACTTTTTCATCGTATAGTAATTACAATGAGAACCCGTCGTATCAAAGTGATAACTCTAGTCGACCTCAGTTCAGAGCTACCAATTTTACAACTTCTCCTGCTCCACAAAATTCTTCACCTATTCTCCCTATTTCGGTTGAATATCAGTCAGTACAACCATCTCAAACCATTACTTCCGTACCAAGTAATACCTCCAACTCACGATTTATAGGTAAAAACCAAGTATCTTTTCCTCCTCCTCAGAAAAACACAAACCCAAATCCGTATGCTAAATTTAGAGGAGAGAAGTGTAACAAGTGTCAAATGACAGGTCATACTTCGTCTGAATGTCGTCGAGTTCATGGTTTAGTACATGGTAATCAAGAAGATTTACACAAGTATAATGGTTTGGTTCAAGATAATAATAGGGAGTCAGAAGAGTCTGATGTTGATGAGACTATAGAAGCAGAAGAAGTTGGTCAAATGTATGGAGATCATTACATTGGGGTGATACGTCCATTACTATTATCTCAAACTTCTCATTCTCGGCAAGAATAAAGATATCTTCTAACTAAATGTTCTCTTGGTGGGAAAGTAATTGATATGATTATAGACAGTGGAAGTATGGATAACTATATCGCTGCAGATGTAGTTAAGAATTTGGATTTACCAGTGACTCCACATCCTCAACCCTATTCTGTTGGTTGGGTAAATAACAATTCTTCTCAAGATATCAAACAACAGTGTCTTGTCAAATTTTCGTTTATTGGTTATGAAGATGAAGTTTTATGTGATGTAATCAACATGAATGCAACACACTTTCTTCTTGGAAGACCTTGGCAGTACGATGTACGTGCTGTTCATAATTGTTATGAAAATACATACACTTTTTTCAAGGATGGCAAGAAGAAAACTTTAGTTCCTTCTAAATCTGAAGTTATTTATAAGGAGCATAGTGATAGCAAGACTAGTGCGTTGGTAGCAAGCATCGTTAAACAGTTACATGTACATTCTCTTAGTTCACATGAAGAATCTAAACCGATGATAGTCATTCCAGAAAAGGTGAAACCTTTGATCGACCAGTTTCTTGGTTTGTTTCCAGATGAGCTACCGAAATCTCTACCTCCTTTGAGAGATTTACAACACCAAATAGATTTTGTTCCAGGTGCGTCTCTTCCTAATTATGCTCATTATAGATTGAGCCCTAAAGAGCACGAGATTCTTCAAGGACAGTGAATGATTTATTAGACAAGGGTTTGATCAAAGTTGAGTAAAAGTCCTTGTGCAAGTCCAAAGATTTCTCGTCGACAAAAAGATGGTGGGTGGAGAATGTGTATTGATTGTCGAGCTCTCAACAAGATTACTATTCCGTATAGGTTTCCAATACCGCGACTTGATGATTTAATTGATATGCTTGTTGGTTCTAAAGTATTTTCTAAAATCGATCTTCGTAGTGGTTATCATCAGATTCGTATACGAATAGGAGACGAATGGAAAACAGCTTTTAAGACTCGAGAAGGGTTATACGAGTGGCTAGTAATGCCATTTGGACTGTCCAATGCACCCAGTACCTTCATGAGATTAATGAATCAGGTTTTACAACCATTTCTTGGTAAGTTTATCATTGTGTATTTCGATGATATCTTAATATATAGCTGTGATGAAGAAGAGAATCTATCTCATTTATCTCAGGTATTCCAAGCTCTCACTGAACATGCACTTTACGTAAATCTTAAAAAGTGTACCTTTTTATCCAAGTCGATAAATTTCCTAGGATATGTTATTTCGACAAACGGATTTCAATTGATGATTCTAAAATTAAAGATATCTCACGAATGGCCTACTCCAACATGCATTAAGGATGTTCGAAGCTTTCATGGTTTGGCATCTTTTTATAGGCGTTTTATTCGAAATTTTAGCTCTATAGCTGCTGGAGTGACTAATTGTCTAAAGCAAGAGAAATTTCTATGGACGGAGGAGGCAGATAAGAGTTTTCATCTTCTTAAAGAAAAACTGTGTACTGCACCAGTGCTTGCAATGCCAGATTTTTCCAAACCTTTCGAAGTTGATTGTGATGCATCTATAGTGGGGATTGGAGCCGTATTATCTCAAGATACTCATCCAGTTGCTTTTCATAGTGAAAAAAATTCTGATGCAAAGAAGAAATGGTCGACTTATGAATTTGAATTATATGCTTTGGTTCAAGCTTTGAAACATTGGCATCCTTATTTAGTGCATAATGAATTTATTGCCAATACTGACAATCAGGCTTTGAAGTTTTTACAAACTTCAGCTAAAATTAATTGAATGCATGATAGATGGCTGTCTACCATAAATCAGTATACATTTTCTATTAAGCACAAGAGTGGTAAATTGAATCAAGTAGCTGATGCATTGAGTAGAAGAGCTCATCTTTTGGTCACTATTCGCAATGAGAGTGTTGCTTTTGACTACATCAAAGATCTGTATGTTGATGATGAAGATTTTAAAACAATATGGGAGAACTGTGGAACTCTGTCTTCTAGGATGGATGATTTTCTTATTCAAGATGGATTTCTCTTCAAGGGTGTTCGTCTTTGTATTCCACAAGGTTCTTTAAGGCTTCATTTGATTCATGAACTACACGGCAGTGGGCTTGGTGGTCATTTTAGAAGAGATAAGACAATTGTATTAGTTGAAGAACGTTTTTTTTGGCCTTCTTTAAAAAGAGATGTGCAAAAGTTTGTTCAGAAATGCATGGTGTGCCAACGTTCAAAAGGTACCATTCAAAATACTGGTTTATATTCTCCATTACCAGTACCTGAAGCTCCTTGGGTTGATATAAGTATGGATTTTATACTTGGTTTGCCACGTACTGTTAAAGGAAATGATTCAGTTATGGTGGTTGTTGATAGATATTCAAAAATGGCGCATTTTGTTGCCTGTAAGAAGACTACTGATGCTTCCAATGTAGCATATTTATTCTTCAAGGAGATTGTACATTTGCATGGGGTACCAAAGTCTATCACTTCGGACAGAGACACCAAATTCCTTAGCTATTTTTGGAAATCTTTGTGGATGAGATTGGGGACTAAACTACAATACAGTACAACTGCACATCCACAAACTGATGGACAAACTGAAGTTGTCAACAGATCATTGGGCAATTTAATACGTGCTAAGATTACTGAAACTAAAGAGAAGCAATGGGAAACTTTCCTTCCTCATATGGAATTTGCGTTCAACACTTCTGTGAACCGTTCTACAGGTAAATCTCCATTTGCAATTGTTTATTCAAAGGTACCAAATCATATTTTGGATTTGGTTGTGTTACCTAAACCTTCCAAGTCTCATGCTAAGGCTGATCAACTGGTTGACAAGGCTTCTCAACTTCATCAAGAAGTTAAAACGAAGTTAGAAGATTCTAATGCTAAGTACAAAGCAGATGCTGATCAACACAGGCGACTTAAAAGCTTTCACAAGGGAGAATTAGTAATGATACATCTTAGAAAAGCACATCCACAAACTGATGGACAAACTAAAGTTGTCAACAGATCATTGGGCAATTTAATACGTGCTAAGATTACTGAAACTAAAGAGAAGCAATGGGAAACTTTCCTTCCTCATATGGAATTTGCGTTCAACACTTCTGTGAACCGTTCTATGTAAATCTCCATTTGCAATTGTTTATTCAAAGGTACCAAATCATATTTTGGATTTGGTTGTGTTACCTAAACCTTCCAAGTCTCATGCTAAGGCTGATCAACTGGTTGACAAGGCTTCTCAACTTCATCAAGAAGTTAAAACGAAGTTAGAAGATTCTAATGCTAAGTACAAAGCAGATGCTGATCAACACAGGCGACTTAAAAGCTTTCACAAGGGAGAATTAGTAATGATACATCTTAGAAAAGAAAGATTTCCAGTTGGTACTTACAACAAAACCAAGATGAAGAAGTATGGACCTTTCAAGATTTTAAAGAAGATAAGTGACGATTCTTATGTTGTGGATCTTCCATATAATTGGAACATTTCTAACATATTCAATGTGCAGGAAATTTTCACCTTCTATGCAGAGAATGATCTTACTTGATTCATTATTCAACTTGTGGACAAGTTGTTTTTCAAGAAGGGTGAACTGATGTAGAACATCCCTACGTCTTTTCTAGAATCTTCTTTACTTGCTAGCCAAGTTTAGCTTTCCTAGTTTTAGAGTGTTTAACTTTTTTCTTTTAATGTCTTTCCTTTTTTTAGAACTCTTTTAATGCCTATATAAACAGGCTAAGTCGTTCCTTTGGGACACAACTATTATTATCAAGATTATTGAATACAACTCAGTTTGAGTAATCTCTATCTTTTCTCATCAAACTATTTACTTTTCATCTGTTTTCTCATCTCCTTCGACCTTTCTCATCTCCAGCAAACTCAGTTTGCTTTCTTCTAACAAGTTCTGCATTAATGGTGCACAAGACTATATTAATAATTTTACCTGTACCGTTACATAATGCCAAAAATAAGTTGGAATCTATAATTTGGATGCAGCAACTGAATACATAATTTTTCTTTTTCTTACAGTGGAGAAAATGGACAATAAGACTAACCGATTAGTTTATTGAGGATGATGAGACATCCATCCGATTGAAGGAACAACAGAAGGGCTATTTTGAAAACAGACCACTAGTCAATGTTGCTTACCCTGCATCAGAAAATTAATTATATGAAGAGTGGAAAATTTAGCCAGAGGCTACAACACAAACTTTTAGCGAACCAATGAGACAATAACACAAAAAACGAACCAAATGAATAAAATGAGGAGACAAAAAATTTGAACTTAATAAAAAAGAAAGAATGATTGTGCGGTGAAACGTAACCTTTAATGAAGAATAGAGAGGAAAAAAGTGATGGGTGGTTAAGCTTAAGATGAGCTGCACATTACCGAGTGGGTTAAGGACGACCAACAGAATCAAAAATGACAGCCGAAGTTTGGTCCAGGACTCCAATAGAGTACCATGATTAATGTTATTATCCCCTTGCATAAATTCTTGTAACAAATGTTTCAAACATTGCGCAACGGAGGAATTTAGGACTTAATAATCACCCAACAAACAAAAAACTTAATCTCCAAGGTAAATGGTTCAAATGGAAGAAGAGCACAAACAATGGATTTAAAAAAAAGAAGTAAATAATCAATCATGTTAGGATGCGGAAGGGGTAAATCAACAAACTCCATCTCTTTGTTTCCATCTTTTCCACTGTGTTAGAGCACTGCACGGTCGAACTCACATGCGTTGATATCTTAAGCATGTTTGTCAATATTAGTGATCAAACCTATATGTCTTGATTTCTAGTTTACTTATGACTAAGTCTCGGTCTAGGATAGTTAAGTGTAGTTGAGCTCCAGACTCCACGACGATCATCTTACGAAGACGAAGAACTACTCGAGGAACAAGTGGAACTTCATCCAACAAAAAGGTATGTGGAGACTTGAACTTATCTGTCACTCAAAAGTCTATTCTATCTCCTACTCTTGAGATAATAGTCGTATAAGTATGATAGTTTTCATACATATACATTTTCTATTTCGAGTCGAGTTTACTCGCCTATCTTTTTCTCGAAATATGTGTTGGTGAGTTTTCGCTTTAACCATTTTCATCTTTACCCGTGACGAAAGTCATGATGACGTTTCAATCTTGAAAATAGCTTTGATGACGATAGTCGTGAATAACGATTGTTATAACATTATAGAAGAATGTTTCAATGATTGAAATGTAGAGTTTAGATCACCAACTATGGATATAAGCATATATAGTGTGTACGCACATTAGTGTATAAATCCATGTGTCGGAAACCAAGTGCGTGCATATGTGTGCATGCGGTATTGGTGAAGGAGACAGGTTGAGTACGCGTACCTGCGGAAGTTTTCATACCGAAAATTTCTGCTGAGTTTGTAAGTTTGCAAACTAGTAAACCAGTCACCTTATGTACGCATACCCGTACGCGTACCCACAGAAGTTTTCGAACCGAAAATTTCTGCTGAGTTTGTAAACTCAAATCCGGTAGCTAATGTACGCATACTCGTACGCGTACCCAAGCTAGTTATTTCTCAATCGGTAGTTCATGAACTTAAAACAATAAATTATAAGGAATGCAATCATTGCAAATAGTGTCTACATTGTTCATGAATTGATTCAAGTGGATCAAACAGATTTTGCTTCAGTTTTGTCTATGAATAAAAACCTAAGCAATTGAAAAACTCTTGAACTAGTTCTTATGAGTCATTTGAACTAGTTGTGAGTAAGATGAATACCGTTAATATGAAAGTGCTCATATGGCTAACCATTGGTTAACTATTTGTGAACCAACTAAGTTTACACGTTTAGGTACGGTTACTCAAACCTAAATGAATACATTTCATTTATGTGTGACAAGCTAAGTTTCGATCTAACGGTTGAAAGATATTATCTTGGTTGAATCAGATTTTCATCTAACGATGAATATTGAATGCTTTGTTACCAAGGTAACTTAGATTGCAAACCCTGATTTGAAAACTATATAAGGGGAACTCCAGCAACTGGAAAAACTAATCCCCACACCTCCTGTGTGATACTAGTTGGTTTTGCTAGAGTCGATTCTTCTTTAACCTTAGGTTTCTTCTCGAGACCCTATAGGTTAACGACTGAAAGACTTCATTGGGATTATGAAGCCAGACGAAACTACTTCTCTTGTAGTTGAGCGATCTGATCTTGCCATTTTCTATCGTACGAGTTCAATTGAATAATTGACTTGAGATTATATCTCCGATAGGGCAAGATAAAAAGAAATCAGAAAAAATCTTCGTCTCATCATTTGTGATTCCATAATATCTAGTTTCGCTACCATACAATTTAGATTATTGTGAGGTGATTGATAATACTAGGTCAGTTCTTCGGGAATATAAGTCCTGGTTATCAATTAGTTCATGTTCACCTTGATTTATCAAAAGACGAACAAAAACTCATAGGTTTATCTCGTGGGAGACAGATTTATCTATCACCGTAGACTTTTCTGTGTGATACAGATTTGTTTATTGAAGTCTTCGACTTTGGGTCGTAGCAACTCTTAGTTGTGGGTGAGATCGACTAAGGGAATCAAGTACGTAGTATCCTGCTGGGATCGTAGATGTAAACAAGAACCTGTACCTTGAATCGTGTGAGATTGATTAAGGTTCAACTACAAATCTGATCGAAGTTAGTTTGTAGTAGGCTAGTGTTTGTAGCGGCTTAATACAGTGTGGTGTTCAATATGGACTAGGTCCCAGGGTTTTTCTGCATTTGCGGTTTCCTCGTTCACAAAAATTCTGGTGTCTGTGTTATTTCTATTCCGCATTATATTTCATTATATAATTGAAATATCACAGGTTATGCGTTTAGATCAATCAATTAGAATATCCAACCTTTGGTTGTTGATTTACATTGATTGAAACTTGGATATTGGTCCTTGGTACCATCCAAGTTTATCTCTCTAGTATTTGGTAAAGACTCGCAGATTTCCTTTTGCTGGAGTAAAGATCAAATCTAGAGATAGAGATATTAACTCCTTGATATACTTTTTATTAAGACTGAGTCTGACTGTCTAGTTGATTCTCTTAAAAGTATATTGGAGTTAGTCCATACAAATTTCTATTTGAAATATTGGGTGAGGTTGTTGTACCCCCACTTTTTCAATTGGTATGAGAGTAGGCAAACACGTTTAAGACCTCAAAAGTCTGTGTTTGTAGCGATCTGACTCTATGGACAGAGGTGCTATCTCTGTTAACGTACTACCAGTCTTCGATGGCTCAAATTACTTATAGTGGAAAATTTCTATGCGAGCTTTTCTTCAAGCGCGTGATTTTCAATCATGGGTACACTAGTGGAAAATGGATTTTTAACCACTTCCTAGGCTTTTAAAAAACGACTCCTCTGAGCTTGTAGTAACTAGACGAGCTGTAAAGCACAGTTGTAATTTTAATAAAAATTAAACTTGTTTCAGCCACAGTCGTTATATTAGGGGATATTTTTGTAAATAACTAGTACTCTCTAATAGAGTATAAGAACTACTATGGAGAAACTAGTTTCTGTGGCCCCGGTTTCATGCGATAATACCCTCACCAACCTTATCTCTTCAGTTTAGTATCTCGATCTCGTTCATTCACAGACGTCCCCTTCTTCTTCCACAGATAATATCCCGTTCTTCATTTTTTATCATCACAAATCATAAACTCTTTTGTTTTATCATCAGTTCAATTTTAACAAAGTTTATCATTATTTTGTTCTCATCATCAAATTCAGCAAAACCTCGAAGAACCCTTGAATAAAAATCCAATTTTTTCTCAATAATTAAGTTCAAAATCAAAGTTAGAAATCGAAGACAAATCCCTATTCTAGAAGTTCACTCTCACAAATCATAGCTTCATTAAAACCCTATCTCAAAATCAGAACTCTTGTATCAACAGTAATCAAACGTTGTAACCTTGGATTTGGTTTTTTTGCTCCTGAAATCATCAGGGTAAATCAATCTTGTTCTTGTTGATTTGATAAAAAAAATTGTGTTATTAACGATTTAATTTCACCTTATTTTCTCTCGTTTTTGTTTTTACAGTAAGGTGTTTCATTTTCTTTTTTTTCCTAAACTCCTCAAGCAGTCAAGTGGGTTGAAGATCTCTTCTCCTAGTGTAAGAAATAAAACCCCTAAATCTACTATTGAATATTTTTGTATTGCTGGTAATAATAATCTCGAAAGCCCTTTACTCTATTTGATTGTTTGAGTTCGTTTTTAGTATTTGAAAACCTTGCTCTAGTTTTGTTTTACTGAAGCTTCGAGTGTTGAAGATCGAGCAAATCTTGTTGGTTATCTTGTTTTTTATATTTGAGTTTCAAAAGCTTCGACAAAACTCTGATAAATTTTCAATCTTTACAGAAAGGGGTACATCTATCTACCTGCATTTCTATGGCTTGGGTTTTTGCTCTAATTTATCAGCTCCGATACTTGAATCACTGGTAAGACATTGTTAATTTCAGCTTCAATATACAGATCTTTGTTATGAGTAACTATACTTTATCAGACATTGGTCTTTCTGCAGATAATTTAACAAAATGGTGTTGTGGGTATTTGGATATGGTTCATTGGTATACAACTTTGGTTTTGATTATGATGAGAAAGTTGTAGGTTTCATTAAAGGTCACAAGCGTGTATTTGATCTAGGTATGAAGTTTTTTCTATTATGGAATTAATAGTATATTCAAAGCTTCATTATGTGATTGATTTTGGAGTGTATTTGTTACTGTGACTTATTTAGATTGTTTATGTTTTGGATTTCAGCATGCATTGATCATAGAGGTACCCCTGAACATCCAGCAAGAACATGTATTTTGGAGGCAAGCGAAGGCGAAATTTGCGTAAGTATAATTTGAACATTTACCTATATTAGGTTTTGATTGAGGATCTATCTAGTATCACATTGAATGGGTTTATCTTGTATAATTATTGTAGGCATATTTTCGTAATTAAAACGAACTGGACTTTGTTGATGGAAGTTTTGAGTTTTCTTGTAGAATCTTGGATGATTGACAATTAATGTTCATGCTTTCGTCGTACTAATATTTAGTTATTGTTTTTGCAAGTTGTTTTGTTTGTTCTATTAACACTTTTTCTTGAAATCTTTGTCAGTGGGGTGCTGCGTTCTGTGTCAAAGGAGGTCCAGAAAAGGAAAGACTATCAATGGAGGTACGTTCGTTTTTAAAAGAGTTATTACAACTTTAATATGGGATCAAATTGATTACAACTAAGTTTTATTTGTATAATGATTATGTGTCTATTTATCTTTGTGTAGTATTTGGAGAGAAGAGAATGCGAGTACGATCTTAAGGCGAGTGTCTACTTTTACAGAGTAAGTTCACTGTTTTTTAATTATGTTTTTGAATGAAGGGTTCTGATTTGATTTGGGGTTTGTGTTGTTGTTGTTGCTGCTTCAGGATAAGGTAATGTCATCATTTCATAGCCAAGTTCTTCACAACATCAAAAGAGACCAATGTTTTTTTGTTGTTGCTTATTGTGCAGCTACCGTAGGTTCTGTATTAGCTTATGATTCAGTTATAATGGTGTAATGTTTGCTCTCAAATGATTACCTAGACTGTATATGATTTATGAGACTCTTTGTTCGAACTCTTCAAGACATGTTACTAGAAGAAGAGGTGATTCTATGCATGCAGTTTTGCTTACATATGTTTTCAATTTTACTTAGATGTGATGGTCAGAGACTTAAATTCAGTTACGTGATGATGTGCAGGAGAAAAAGAGACGGAAGGGGAAGAAAAAATGGTAGCAGGTTATAGCTTAACTGGTAAAAGGGCTTGTGCTAATTCCTTTTATTTATTTTGCTGAAGTCGAATATCTCGTCACTCTATCTCTAGCTTAAGTCATTTATCTCTTTGTTTTTTGAAGATGGTGAGCCTTTGAGTTTAGTAATACTAGTCACCATGAGGTTCAATTAGACGTACGATGACCAGGGCATAGTATTTTCTGGTCTATCCCTGATTATGTAGGGATGTAAAGAGTAATTAGTTGCTTGAAAGGAGTAATAGTTGTTTGAAAGGAGTCGGGTAAGTTTTCTAGCAGGGATGTAATTAGTTCCTACAATAGTGTCTGGTTTATTTGTTTTCAATATTTTTGTAACACACCATTAATTTATTTATTTTTCTGTGCAAGATGTATGCGAGGTGGCTACAGGAGATGTACAATAATGGAAATGAAGTGCTTAGGTTGGATAGAGTCTCTTTCAGGGATGTCGAAGCTAAGTGTGACTATTTACTGCACTGCGGTAGTTATAACTGGCTTTACTTGTTTCAACTTCTACACACAAGGAGTTTCAATTTTCTTCTTATTCTTTCATGGATTCAAAACCAAGCACAGAGTTTTGAGTGCGATAAAAGTGGATTCAGTTTCAGGTAACCTAAAATTATCATGTGATTAACTGGGTCTGGGTAATTTATGAAAACCCCAGTCTTCGGATTCTTATTAAGTTTCATGATTTCGTTATGATTTTGAGAAAAACCCAAAATTCAATTTCTTCCTGTTTGAACAAATTAACTGAAAGAACATCATAGTGCCTGACAATGTAATATGTGAGGTATATCATATGTATGACTAGAAGGTATATTATAAGATGAAAACCAAACGTAATTAGCTTGATTTTTTTTTAGTGTATGTATAAGTCGCTTATGCTTCTCACTTGTTGGATCAGGACGATGTATGTGAGAATCCTTATTTGCGGATTGTATATATAAGCTGGCTTGTAAGTGTTTCATGAATCTTTATTAATGAATTTATTCTATCTACTTGGCATAAATTTTGAGTAACTTGTAGTTGTTGATTGCAGTAATCGTTTATCTTGTATTAAGCTAGCCAACTAAGCCTTTCAATCACGTAGTTGGAAAAGCTTTTGAATGATCAATCATGGGGAATTGCTTACATTGTTGAACAGGTGAATTATCATGAATGCTTACTTCTCAGTTTGTTTTCCCTTTTATTTCTTTAATTTGGTGATCAAATGAATTGATATGTATATTAATGCGCCATTTGCTTGCTTATTTAGGCTTGAAGAAGAAAGGTTTTCCTATGCCAAATGTTGTGGATTTTAATAGGTAAACGTGATTATGGGACTTGTCTAAGGTTATTCAATATAATTGCATCCTGATCTGTAGCTTGGCTGGCTAACGCATCCAGTAGTCTGGTTGACGGTTATTTTCAGCAACCACTTGAAGAATTATAATGCAAAGCTTGCTATGTAGAATGGAACATAAAGGGGTAAGAGGAGTTGTAGCAATTGTTGAACCATAACCACAGCTACAACAGTCAAAGCTTGATGTAAGACAAGCGAGTCATGGTGGTTAGCTTCAAAGGGGAGATTTCAGTTATCCAATTTCACATTTGTTTTGGGTACCTTTTTGCAGTTTTATTTCTCTCATGTTGCTTGGTATAGATGGCGCAGTCCTGAGGGTTAAATGAAAAATTTATTGAAGATTGTTGAAAATTTTGGTTAAGTTTGTAAAAGAAAGGGAGGTTTAACATTGCTCTTAGGGTTGAAATTTTCCTATTTCAAACTTGGGTGATTTTAATTTATTGAATTTGTACATTGAAATTATCTATCAATATAAATCTTTATTTGGGTTTCCTTTCCTCTTTAATTAGTTTGATCTTACTGTTGATTGTAGCTTAAGATTCAGTTGAATCAGCATAAGATTTAGCTGAATCAAATCCTTTTTTTTTATAGAATATAATCAAAATAAACTACTGTGTTCATCAGAGTTATCAATTAACTGTTAAAGAAAGTGGTTTTTTTAAAGAATTAAACTTATGTGAAAAACAGTCGTTTCGGAAAAAACCACTTTAAAATTAGAGCTGATGAACACAGTCGTTTTTTGCGATATTACCTCATGTCCTGTCAGTGGTTTAACTTCCATTTTCCACTAGTGGTATATGTTGTTAATGGCTATGATGCTCCCATTGTGGCAGTAGGGAATGTAAACGTTCCTAAGAATATTGGCGAATACGATGCTGCTGAGATACTTGCTACAAAGAATAACTCCGACGGTTTGAATGCCATCATACATGCCATTACCCCAAATCTTCAGCACCATGTGTCAAATTGCACTAGGTCTAAAGATGCGTGGGATGTCTTAGAAACCGTATTCAAAGGTAATACCAGTGAAAAGGAAGCTAGGCTTCAAAACCTTAATTTCGATTGGGAAAACCTTCGTATGGCAGATGAAGATTCATTTGATGAGTTTAATCACAAAGTGTCTGAAATCGTTAAGCATCTTTTGCATTGGGTAAGACTATTCCTGAAAAGGACATTGTGATGAAAATTCTCAGATCGCTGCCATCTAAATATGATTCTAAGAAGCTGTCATATCCCTTCTTAGTCATAGTCAGGGGTGCCCTTATAAATTCTAGGGTTGTCTTTAGTGAATTCTTATGTGAGTATCTGGCACGTGTGAGCCAAACCCTCTCGTTCTTTTTATTGGACTGTATTCACCTATGGATGGGTGTGAAGAATTTTATCGAGACTTTATGTTTCTTTTGCCTCTTTGAGGTCTTTCTCAATATCATAGTGTAGATCCTGTGAATTGAATCCCTAATCAGAGCTGTTTGTAGTGTAGATCATTACAAGTGGTATCAGATTGGGTTTATCCTTGGCAATTATCATGGCAGATGGAACTAGGTTACAGAAATTGGACGAATCTCAGAAGAATATGAGTTTGGAATTGAAGGAAATCCGTGATGAGATGCAGTCGCTTCGCTCTGATAATGCGGAGGTGAAAGCTACTCTTAAAGATCAAGCTGACGCTCTTAAATTGATTCTCCAGCAACTGAAGAATTCTCAGGTAAACTCCTCAGATGAAAATCTTAACCATACTTGGGAAGAAGGAGAACCTGTTACTCCCAACACCTCTACGGGTCGTCAACGAATTCCTCAACAAATGTCTACTTCTTAATCCTCGGATGGGTGAAGGTCAGTTTTCTAGTCTACAGACCTAAAATCAATTTTCCTCGTTTTGATGGCACGAACCCAAGAGCTTGGGTCCGTAAATGCAAGAAATACTTCTTTCTCCACCAAATGCATGATGAGGAGAAGGTGAATCTAGCAACCCTGTACTTGGAAGGTAAAGCAGATGTGTGGTTCCAGGATTATCAGATTGGAAAAGGTATTTTATATTGGGAGGATTTCATTATTGATGTTTGCACTAGATTTCAAGAAATAGGCCATGATAATGTTGTAGGTGAGTTCAATAAGTTAGATCAAACTCATTCAGTTTTGGACTATCAAGAAAAATTTGAAGAACTCAAAGCTTTAATGTTAGCAAAGAATCCTTCCTTAAACGACGATTACTTCATTCATAGTTTTATCAAAGGGTCTAAAGGAGGATATCAAACTAGTGGTAGAAATGTTTTCTCCTACTTCTCTACAACAGACTATTTTTTTAGCCAGAAGGCAAGAATGTATCCTAGAGAAAACATCTAAGGCTCCACCCAAATACTTCAATAAGTTTTCGTCTGGTAACAAACCTTTCCTTACCCCTATCAAACCTCCTAATCTTTCTCCTCTAGTTACTAATCCCATTGTTACTAGCCCAACAACAAGTCCAAAATTACAGTCTGTGAAGAAACTCACTTATGCGGAAATGCATGCAAAGCGAGAGAAGGGGCTGTGTTATGACTGCGATGAGCCTTTTTCTAGAGGACATAAGTGTAACAAAACGGAATTATATATGATTATAGCGGATGATGAAGATCCTTCACAGCTGCTGAGACACAAGTGACAGATCCACTCCTACTATCGAAGAATTACAAGAAGACATGGAGATCTCGGTACATGCCTTGGCTGGGTCCATTTCACATACAACCATTAAAATCAAGGGCTTCGTCAAGCAACACGAGCTCACCATTTTAATTGACAGTGGAAGCACTCATAGCTTCTTAGATACCAAGGCTACAAGCAACAGTGGATGTATGATCAGTTCTACACAACCCTTGCAAGTGGCAGTGGCTGATGGAAACAAATTGTTAAGCCAAGCACAATGTTCGGCATTCACTTGGAGTATGCAAGGTCATCAATTTTCTCATGATTTGCACATTCTAGACCTCGGGGGGTATGACATGGTACTGGGTGTAGATTGGATGCGAGAACTCAGTCCTATGGTCTTCGACTTCAAGAAATTACTGATTAAGTTTCAGCACCAAGGTCAGGAAATTGAGCTGCTCGGCCTACCAGAAGCAGCCACCTTATCTCATATGTCTGGTTCCTTGCTGAAGAGACTACTGCAAAAGGGCACACAGGGTTTAATTGGTCAATTTTTTTCTCTTCAAGCAAACACTTCCCCTGAAATCATAGCACCACCCATTGCTGCAGCTTACGGAGCAATTTCCTACCATTTTTCAGACACCTACCACACTACCTCCTGAAAGAACTCATGACCACCACATCAATCTGATTCCCAATGCTACCCCTCCAAATCTTCGCCCTTACAGAGTTCCATATGTTCAAAAGGAAGTGATTGAGCAACTGGTGCAAGAAATGCTGGATTCAGAAGTGATACAGCCCAGCCATAGCCCTTTTTGCATCACCAAATCATATTAGTCAAGAAGAAAGACTAGGCCGGCGGTTACGTGTCGACTATCGTAAGTCGAATGCTATCACTATTAAAGATAAGTACCCTATCCCGAGTTATAGAAGAATTATTAGCCGAATTGGCAGGGCGCTACTATATTCACCAAACTTGATCTTCTAGCGGGTTATCATCGATTAGGGTTTACTTAAATGATATAGCTTAAAATTTTCGTACTCACCACTGGTCATTTCAATTTCGAGTGATGCCCTTTGGTCTTACAAATGGTCCTGCTACTTTTCAGTCATTGATGAATGACATCTTTAGCCCATACCTTAGAAAGTTCATCTTGGTGTTTTTCGATGATATACTCATTTATAGTACAGACATGGCTACTCACTGTAAACATTTGCATATCGTTTTGTCTATTTTGCACAAACATTCCTTGTTTGTTAAACGCAGCAAGTGTTCCTTCGGCCAACCACAAATGGAGTATCTAGGCCACATAATCAGCAAAGAAGGGGGTAGCAATGACCTAAAAAATCGAATGTATGTTAAATTGGCCTAGACCAACTACACTTAAAACTTTACGAGGATTTCTGGGTTTGACAGGTTACTATCGCAGATTTATTAAGGGTTACGGTTTAATTTGTAAACCACTTACCGAGCTTCTCAAAAAGGGCAACTTTGCTTGGAATGATGCTGCTGAGTTAGCTTTTGAGCAACTCAAGAAAGTAGTTACTTCTACACCTGTTCTCACTCTGCCAGATTTCACTAAGGAGTTTGAACTTGAAACTGATGCTAGTAATCTAGGAGTGGGAGCAGATACGTGCAGAGTGGCGGACCAATTTCCTTCTTCAAAGAAAGGTATGGGAATTCAATATCAAGCTTTATCCACTTATGAAAAGGAGTTGCCGGGCAATTGTCTTATCTCATACCAAATGGAGATCGTATTTATTAGGGTCTCATTTTACGATATTTACGATCATCAAAGCCTCGCATTTTTCTAGATCAACAATCGCACACGCTTCTTCAAGAAATGGATGACTAAATTATTGGGGTACGACTACACTCTTGCTTACAAGAAGGGTTCGGACAATCGGGTAGCGGATGCTCTTTCTAGAGCAAATTGTTCTTCTCTCTCACCCACAAAGACCAAAATGGCTTGAAGACATTCTCACTAGCTATATAGATGACCCCATAGCAGTTTATTGGATTCCTAAACTGACTATCTCTTCCATGCCTGATACAGGATATACCCTTACTAATGGCATTTTGAAGTTTCAGGTAGAATTTACATTGGTCAAGCTGACTACTAGACAAAGTTATGGCAGCAGTCCACTCATCCGCCATTGGAGGGCACTCCGGCATGCAAGCCAGCTACCAACGCGCCAAGACTTACTTTCATTGGTAGGGTATGAAGCGTGATTACGTTGGTACTTCTCTTCACATGAGCACTTCGTACCATCCGCAAACAGACGGCCAAACGGAGCGTGTCAATGCTTGCCTGGAATCGTATTTACGTTGTATGTGTAGCTACAAAGCCAACCAAGTGGGTTTCTTGGCTGTCTTTGGCAGAGTGGTGGTTCAACACCTCTTACCACACTAGTTTGAAACTCACGCCTGTTTCAAGCTCTATACTACTACTCTCCTCCACAGCTTTGGACTCCATCGGACGGGTGGCATACGTCACTCGTGGTCGATGATTATCTACACCAAAGGGGAATAATGACTACGCTCCTGCGTCAGAATCTTCTCCACTCTCAACACCGCATTAAGCAACAGGCTGATAAGAGGAGAACTGAGAGAGTGTTTGCAGTTGGGGATTGGGTATACTTACGCCTGCAGCCGTATCGTCAAATGTCTGTCCAACTACGCAAGAATCTCAAGCTGGCAGCCAAATTTTTTGGTCCATACAAGGTTTTAGAGAAAATTGGAGCGGTGGCCTATCGACTTCAACCAACGCTTTTCTTCCCGCATCCACCCCATTTTTCACGTTTCACAGCTTAAGCAAAAGCTTGGACAAGGATTACTACCACAGACTTCATTGCCCAACATTGACAAGGAGGGTTTGTTTAAGGTGAAACCTGTCAAGGTTATCAACTCTCGCACCATTTTCAAAGGCCGTCGACCTATTCCACAGGTGGAGACACTACACCATATCCTTGTTTTAGCAACACTTCATTTTCGGAGGTGCGCAACGGATATTAACATTGCACAGTTAACAACGTTAATATCCGTTGCGCACCAGATTATCCGTTGCACAATTTATTTATTTTTCATTTATTAATATTAACTAGTGGTGCAACGTATGTCAACGTATAAAAACATTGTACCCCGTATGGTTTTTCTGTAATATAAAGCTTTTTATGGGATTTTAGTGGTTTTCTTTTTTTGTTTATTAATTTTGGGATTTTTATTTTCTTATCCTTATCTTTCACACATTACTCTCTCTCCCTACCTTTCTTATTTTCATCGCAGTCTCGAGAGCGAAGAGAAAAGTTTTTCTCTTCTTTGACAAATCTCGACCATCTTCAATAGACTTTAGGTTTCAACAACAGATCCATCATCTAATCAACACCCATCATCAGGAAATCTCGACCTACAAATCCTATCTAATCAAACCCCATCTTCTATAGATTTTAGGTTTCCCTGAAATCTAAAAATCAAATCATTCAGGTATAAATAGTTTGTGCTTAATTTTTTTTTCTTCTGAAATCATTTGATTTATAGAGTTAGGGTTTTTGATTTTTCTAGTATCTGAAATAGTTAGGGTTTTTGATTTTGACCTAACTACTATCTGAAATAGTGAGTTTTTTTTTTTTTTTGGCGTTCGGCTTTTAGATGTGAAGTATGTTCTAGTTTCAAAGCATGGGTAAATTTAATTCAGTTCTATGAATTATTAGGTTTAGTTTATTCTGTTTTGTTGAAGTTGTTTCATATTATATTTGTGAAGAATCATGCATTTGAGGTTTCATTGCTTTGTTGGAATATCTTTGAATTTACGGTTCTGTTGTGATGAATCAAATCCCGTCTTCTTACTCGACAAATGTTTGATGAAATTCCTCAGTGAAGTTATATTATTATTTTTACTGTAATTTGGTGAAATTATTAATGAGTTTTGTTTGTGTTGGGGGTTTGAATGAAGGGGTCATGAAACATCGGAGGTTGATGGAGATATAGTAGCAACTCTGTATGGAGTTGTAGAGAGAGTTAACAAGCTTGTTTATGGTGGTATTTTAAGAGCTAGGTAAGCATAAATAAAAGGCTTAATTAAGTTTTTCTTAAGTTTTATATGGGTTTGTGTTATCTCACATATCTTCTATCCAATTTCCTTTCGATTTTCTTGTTACTTCTTTTTTGTTGTTGGTGGGTGTAAGTTTTGAATTGAAGTTATTTGACGAAATTACTGACAGGGACAGAAGATGGCAATGGTAATATATTGGCTTCTAGGGAATGGGTGTCTTCTTGCTTGGAACATTATGTTGACAATGTAGGATTACTGTGAGTACTTACTCCCGGTATGTCTTTTTAGTTTACCTATTGCCTTACTTTTATGACATATATGCTTCGAATTGAGAGTTTAAGTGAAATCATTTTGTAAGAATTTTCATCCTCTGCCCTAGGATACAGTTGGATGTAGCCACATCTGGTGGAGGAGGGCTTGGATGTAACCATATCTGCCTTATTGTAGCAATTGTTGGAATTGCAGAGTGGTATGTTGAGGGTGGGATGTTCGGGGATCTTTCTATGTGCCGTGAATTTGTCCAGGAAATTTTTATTTACAGTTCAGTTTTTGCTCTAGCTTACTGGTCGTTAATACTGTAACATATTTTTCATTAATCAACTTGTTATTATGGGAAAAATGCAGTCTTAGTAATGCTCTTGCTGATGTCACTACTAAAGCAAAAAATGCTTCTGAATTGGTTGGATCCTTTTCTCAAATATCGTGAGTGGCAGACGTTCTGTAATTATCTTGTTCTAAATTCAAGGGACTCTGCATGTGCCTGTTTGGCTGTCTGCCCATTTCTTGCTCTCTCTTTACCTCCTACTCTATTACCTTATTCCTTTTTCTACGACTAGTTTGTGTAGTACTATTAATCTATTATATTTTCTTCAAGAGTTTTTAATATGATTTGATGTGATATCCTGGGTAGGAAACAAGATAAGGAATGGCAGTTCTTTGGGAAAATTAATGTTACCCCATCTGAGTAGAAGGAAATTGAAGAAGAAACCTTGGTTTATGCAAATAAACAGGTGCTTATGGTCATCCTTGTTACTAGCATAACAAAAATCAACATTCTTTTCCTATAATAATGTGGTTTGTGTTTTTTTCTCTGCTTATTAATTTGCTTAGAAATAATAACTGGAGTTTTGACTTTTTTGTAGGGGTTTGTAACCATGTTGTCCACTTCCATTGCATCAGTCGTTGGCTAAAGACTCGCCAAGTTTGTCCATTGGGTATGCTCAACTCCCCCCTGCCTCCTCTCCTCCACTTTGTAATTGTCCCTATCCCTAGTTGTACTTGTTAACCTAATGTTGTTGTGGTGTTTTGTTGTCATGCACGATAAGCTTATCGACCTTTTCACAAACTAACAATCCTAAACAGGCCCTTTGATCCATCATATTTTTGTGAAGGTTCATTGAATTAGCAAAACATCTTCTTATGACTAATGAACTAACATGTTCAAATTTTGTAGCCATCGTTATAGGTTCCCTCACTCAGAACCATGCTGGCTTTTATTTACTGTAACTCCGTTTGCAACTTTTTTGAATTTTATCAAATTTCTCGCCACCTTTAGAATGCATGCAGCAGGGGCCTTTTGTACGTCTTATGTATAAGGAAGACTTAAATATTGGAGATGCAATCAATATCAACCATGTGAACGACAAAGATAAGAATTTGTATGGATTTTTACTGTGTACGGATTTTTGGTATACAATTTCTGTAAACTATGTTCTGTGGTCAGAGTTGTTTATTATATTTGAGGGCATTTGGAGTCTTCTTTTCGGCATGAAACATGATAATGGTTGTGGTATACAACATTACCTGGCTGTGTAAGTTTGGGGAGGTGGATTTAGTTAACTCTGTAATATGCTAATATATGAGTTGTTATCTGTGTTGCATGATCGTATCTCTTTAGGTAAATACTCATTTCAACCTATTTATCCCAAGCCTTCAATATAGGAACGTCAAAACCACTGCAAGTGACGAGAAGTGATTTAGTTTAGCTTATTTGATTGGTTAGAGATGATTTGGCAACCAAGTTTCAAATAGTAAATGGATTAAGTTAAAATTCGGTTTGAGTTGTTTTGATACAAGTTTGAAAGAGGGAAAATTCTCTAATTTATAATGAATGAATGAATGATTAATGTTTTTTTTATTGGTCCATTTCTCTGGAAGAGGCTCGGGCCCGCTCGACAATTGCATTTCAGGGATTAAATTTCATTTTACAACCACTGGCGCTACTGGAAAACAATAAGAATAACAATGTCTTTTGTTTTATAGGTTGAAAGGAAGCCTCTGACATGGTGGTAAGAAAAATCCTTGGATCGATTGTGTGCACGGCGAGTGTTGCTGCTACAAGGGGAGGTATTTCACCGGTTGCAGCAGACACAATAATGGTCAGACTGCATTTGTGGGTATATGTCTAGACTCTAGTTTCTACACAGTTCCACTTATTATATACGCATATAAGTGACCTCGTATTTCCATATCTTATTGCGTATGATGAATTTGGGTAATAGGTAGGTGCAAGTCACAGAAGTGTGCTTGAGGTCATGGCTAATTCCCTGACATGAACATATAGTTTATCATATTAAAAAAGGTGGACTTCTTGTTGACTTTTGTGTTGATAAACTAGTCTATTTTGATGCGGTCTTTTGATTAGTATAAATAATTTGTATGCAGAAGTGAATTTATGGAGAAGAAAATGAAAATATGGGAGTAATATCGAGACGGTTAGTGCCCGCGTGTGACATCCTTTCTTGATTTAATGAGAGGTGGATAAAAAGGTTGGCACAAGCTTCATTTTTGCGGTGTATTGGTTGATATCAGCTAGGAATTTAATTTAAGGATTTCGATTGCTACTACTACTATTTTATAATTTGGCAGGTCGTGAAGTTATATGATAGGAAAAGTGGCAAGCTATGTGAATATGCTTTTGTTCAACCACAAGGTATATTATTTACTCTCTCTTTTCAGTAACCAGATGAAGTAGTGATTTCTAACAGGTCTATTGTTGGTGGTGTTAATCGTTGATCGAATTTTGGGTTTTACCGGTTAATTGTTATGTGTGGTTTACTTCCATGCAACCAGTGATACTTGCTAGCACATTCGACTAATGGATTAGTTACCCACGTATTTTTTGGTTCGAGAGTATGCAATCTCATTAGCTGGGAGGTTATCCCTAAAAAAATCCAGCATATGTTCTTCTAGCACTTCGTCGCGATCTCATACAACTGCTGACATATCTGGAATAAATGTCAAATAAAATGTCGTAGTGTTTTGTGTATACATCAGCTCGACTAGTGAACTATCTCTTACTGTTTACTCTTAAATTTCTCCAGGCACTACTGATAAAGATTCATGAGGCCACTGGGGTGAATGCAAATGACGGTGTTGTAAACAGTAATTTTTTTTACTGTTGGGAAGCTTCACTGTCGTAATGATTTCTGGAACCATTATGCCATATGATTTATTTATTTTTTTTGTTTTTTTACAACTCTGTGATTGAGCCGTATAATGAGTATCCACTTTTGCTTGGACTGTTATTCTACCATGAATCAGGTTTCAGGCATCAAATGCTCAAAGTTGTAGACCAGTTTTCAAGGAAGAAGAAAATGGAGCATTCATAAATTAATGTTTTGCTCATTGTCAAACTTAGAGAATGGATACTTGGTTTGTTGATGATTCTCCTCTTATAAAAAAAAAAGGTATATCTGTTTAGCTACTTTCGTTGAATATAGTAAAACCACGTGATCATAATAACTTCATAAATGATGCATTTGAGAACATGAATTGTAACATGCTGGCTCACTAGAATTTTATATCCGTAATACAGGGTGTTGTACAATATGTTGGAGATCGTACCTTGATTGTGTGCGAGTCAACGCGATTGATTTTCCAAACCCTTGTGATCATAAACTTACATATAAAGTTGCAAAGACATGTATAAACTTACATATAAGCTGCAAAGGCGATTGGTTGTCTTTCAACCAGGTGTGCAGATTTCTAAGTTCAAGTTTCTTGAGTTGCCGGATAATTCTAGTTACAGGTCACTATCGGATATTTGGTTATTGAACTGTCACCATAGCCCATATTTGTACTAGTGTTTGTTTTGTCCTCTGAACCTGAGCAGGTTGGTATTTCTGTCTGTCTAATACTATTCGTTATTTCTGTAACTTTGCTTCTCTGTTTGATTCAAGGTTTCTCGAGTTACCATTTCCGGAAAACGCTGTAGTTTTTATCCGTTGGTTTTGATCCTAGCTAACACGAAATTTATCACGTTGTTGTATTTCCAGACTCCACGAATTGTATACTTGCTCTCCTAGTCTTACAATCCACATGTTAGATATGGTGCTGCAATGGCAAAGTGGGCACTTCATGTGCGGGTACACAGTTTGAGTGAGGCCATCTCGTTTCTAGAGCCACTCACATCAGATGTTGATTTTGTTCGTCAAGGGGCACTTATTGCAATGGCCATGGTGATGATTCAAACCAGTGAAACTTGTGATTCTCGTGTTGGGTCTTTCAGGTATTTTTTATTACTTCGCCCTAGTAGACTGTTTTTATTTGTAATATTGTACTAATACTTGATGCGACTTTTTTTCTTTATGTTTTGTTTTTCTTCCTTGGAACTCATTTGTATCGTGTTTTATCTTAGGCGTCAGCTCGAAAAAATTATTCTTGACAAGCATGAGGATACCATGAGCAAGATGGGAGCAATTTTAGCGCTTCGGGATTCTTGATGTCAGGGTAGAAATGTGACCATCGTGTCGCTTTCTAAAAACAGGCATGATAAAGTCTTTTTTTTTTTTTTTTTTTTTATCAGAAGCATGATAAAGTCACTGCAGTAGTTGGATTGGCTGTCTTTAGCCAATTTTGGCATGATATATATGTATATATCTTGATGGGTTGTGATATATTGGGTCTTTTAGTTGATCTACAATGGTATATGAATGTGCATAATATATTTTCAGGTACAGAAATCCGTCGGAATTCTAATTTTCACATAGAATTATCGTCGGAACTTATTTATTTTTTTAATCTGTAAACGGGTTTGCAACGTATATAAGTGTTGCTTAAATTAGAGTAATACGTTGCCTAAATTATTGTAACCCTTGCACAAATCAAAGAATCCGTTGCTCAACAAACGTTGGTAATCTATTTTACCAACGTTTATATACGTTGCACAAATTAATTTGACCAACGGATTTTGGCGTTGCACCAAAATTTGCTACGCCATATTCCCAACAGATATTAGCGTTGGTGAAATTCATTTGCAACGCGTATATCCGTCCCAAATCGGATGTTTTGGTGTAGTGAGATACAATGGTCTCATACAGCGGATGGAGATACATCCTGGGAAGACGTAGCTGCCATCAAATCTTCTTTTCCCAAGTTCATCCTTGAGGACAAGGATGCTCTGTAGGAGCCGGCATTTGTCATATCCCTTCTTAGTCATAGTCAGGGGTGCACTTATAAATTCTAGGGTTGTCTTTAGTGAATTCTTATGTGAGTATCTGGCACGTGTGAGCCAAACCCTCTCGTTCTTTTTATTGGACTGTATTCACCTATGGATGGGTGTGAAGAATTTTATCGAGACTTTATGTTTCTTTTGCCTCTTTGAGGTCTTTCTCAATATCATAGTGTAGATCCTGTGAATTGAATCCCTAATCATAGCTGTTTGTAGTGTAGATCATTACAGAAGCATGCCATCGTTGAGGGAAATAAACTTGATAATCTCTCCAGAAATACTCTGGTTGGGAAGCTTAAGATCTTTGATCACGAGCATTTATCCAAATCTAAGGATGTTGCTTTCAAAGCACTAAAAGACACAAAATTACTTGATAAAAGTAAAAATGTGTATATCTTTGAAGACGATCATTCTGAGACTGATTCATCAGATGAAGATCTTGACAAATCGGTCTCGATGATCACAAGACAGCTTTGAGATCCTCTGTTAAAGAGAAGTAAACGGTTCTCCATAGATAAGCCTAAAGCATCAGTCAAACCTCATAATCGTATTATTCCTAAAAACAGGGACACACATGAAACTGATGATGAGGATATGCCTCAGTGCTTTAAGTGTAAGGGATTTGGTTATTTTGCAAACGAGTGCCCAAATCGTAGAAAATACACTGGGAACAAAGGTCTTGCTGCGACACTTGATGAGATGTCTGATAATTATGATTCTGATACAGACAAAAAATCAAGTGTTTCTCTTCTATGTGAAAATATTGTTTTGATAATTGTAGAAATACATACATCAATCTTGATAATCTTTTAGAAGAGAACCCAATCAAGATGGAAGAATCATTTGACTCTCCTGTTGCAAACTCTTTGTTTAATGTTTCAGGAACAACCATGTGCCTAGTAACCTGCACATCTCGGGCACCTGAACCATCTTACATGTTGACATGCTCATATTCTTCTCTCAAGGGTCATGAGTTTTCAAAGTGTTTCAAATACAAACACAAGATGAGATATGTCAACAAGATTCAACGAAGAGCAGATCGTCTAGATACCAAGCTTAATCTAGCGGAGAAAACAACTAAGGTATGTAAGATATTATCTTCCTCGAAGAGATTAGTTTCCAAAGATAAATGTAGGCCATTAGAGAAGAACAAATGGTCTAAACATACGGAAAGACAGGGTTCCATATATTCCAACCAAAAGGATTATGGTGGACAAATTGTTGTTCACCACAGAACAACTTGATTGTGCATCTTGTCTCATATGCCTGTTCAAAAGAGACAAGATTTTGCACACCTCGGGCTTTTAAAAATAAAATCTTTCTATTTTTGTTTTTTAGCTTTGTGTTGTTTTGTTTGGAATTTCTCCATAATCACTATTGATAGTGGAAGGAACGAGTTGCCAAAAGAAGAGGGTTATTTGCGATAATTCCACTCTTTATAGGGTTGTGAGCTGTGCGTACACAAACCTGTTTACAGGTTTGGAAACCCCACATTCCTTTTTCCCTCTCTGATACTGTTTATATCTTAAGACTGCTTGTTGAGGTTTGATTGTGAACTCCTCTCACAAAACCGTGCTTTCATGGATACTCCAAACATCATGTCTTCTGATGGGAAAGATATCAACATGATTGTTAAGCCATCAATCACTAAGGAAAAAGAGAAAATCTCAATTGCCTCCAACTTTAAAAAGAAAAAGAAGGAATGTGAGGAAGCCAAGAGTTGTTCCTTCAAACTCTCAGAAGTTTTCTGATGTTCTTGAAGAGTTGAAGCTGGCAAGAAAAGAGATTCAGCAAATAAAGGCTTGTGTTTTAAGATCATTGGAATTTTAGAAGGCCCTGGTTCGACATCATCAACCAAGAAGGTTTATTGATATTGACTCATTCCTCCATGAACCATATGTTCCAATGGCTGTTGGCGACAAGGAGTTCGGGGACGACAAGGAATGTTTCAAAGATCTTAATATCTAGGAAACTTCTTAAAAGAATTTTATTCTTGTTTTTGTTTAAGAAGGATAACTAGGGTTTGGAATAGCCATTATTTTGAGTACACATATCTATGTCCAACGTTTTTATCTTCATGTTTTTAGGTTTATCTGTTTAAATTATAAAAAGTTTGTTTGGAAGATGATTTTTGCAGTATTAATCTTTATGGTTTTGTATATTGCAATGTGTTATGGGATACATGTGTTTGCGTCCGTGAACTATTATTGTCCCATACGATGTCAAAAGTTATTTCGTTTATATGTCGATATGCATGTATTGATACAAGATCGATGAACTTTTGACAAACAAAAGTTAAGCCTATTATGTTATTTATTGATGGAAGATAGGTTAAAATCTTTTGTTTACGAGGATTATGTCTATTGAATGTCATTGTGTAAATGGTGATGGAAAATAGAATGAATCCTTGTATATTCCGCAGTATTGATCTTCCCTGATCCATATTTTATGTATATACTGTGCGGCTCCATAAGTCTTCTTGTGTGAGTATTTCAAACTAGACTAATCATAGACTCGTTTGTGGTTATTTTGGTTGTGCATTCCGATTAAATCAATCATGGGTTCTCTTGTGGTTAGTTTAATTGAGAATTTTGGATACAAAATAATTTCGTGGTGTTTGGTGTCCAAAGAAATCCTTGTTTTCTTGTAAAAGTAAGGTCGCTCTTGTTGTTCTTCCGGGAATGACATCAAATGGGGGAGCGTTCTTTTGAACTTGTGCTTAATTGCCATATCTTTGTGGGGAGTGCGGCTGTGGAATATTTGAGGAGTTATCTTGTATCTTTATAAACTTCGTGATGAATGCATTTAGCTTCGGCTTTATGATTACATCTAAACAAAGTTGATATGTACTTTTCTTTGGTCTTGAAGTGTCTCCATGAAAATTTCATTAGGATACCGTTTTCGTACCTTTGCCAATTTTATTGACAAAAAGGGGGAGAATTAATATGTAGTTCACACTACAAATACATATGGTTTTCGGATCATTATGTAAGGGGGAGTGGTTTTCGTGTTGAGACGAAGTATTGACTAAGGGGGAGTAATACATATCAACATAGTATTGTTGTCGAAGTTGTGATATGATAACTTTGATGTTGTGTAATAATACTATGACACTGTATAACAATGATCGAGAGCTTTTGTTTTCTCATTGTTATGGCTACGGGACTTCAACAACTATGATGCTGAATTGAACATCTATGGAATCATGGGATTACTTGGAAAAGACTAAGTTTTTGAGTAACGTTGAAGCACCAAGGAGATCAATCATGTGGACAAGAATCTACAAAGTTTTATCTATTTTGTAATCCATATGTATTGATAGTTTTGTCACTAAATTTGACAAAGGAGGAGATTGTTAGAGCACTTCTCGGTCGAACTCGCTCGCGTTGCTATCTCATGCATGTTTTTCAATATTAGTGATCAAAACTATATGTCTTGATTTCTAGTTTACTTATGACTAAGTCTCGGTCTAGGATAGTTAAGTGTAGTTGAGCTCCAGACTCCATGGCGATCATCTTACGAAGACGAAGAACTACTTGAGGAACAAGTGGAACTTCATCCGACAAAAAGGTATGTGGAGACTTGAACTTATCGGTCACTCATAAGTCTATTCTACCTCTTACTCTTGAGACAATAGTCGTATAAGTATGATAGTTTTCATACATACAAATTTGCTATTTCGAGCCGAGTTTACTCGCCTATCTTTTTTCTCGAAATATGTGTTGGTGAGCTTTCGCTTTAACCATTTTCATCTTTACTCGTGACGAAAGTCATGATGACGTTTCAATCTTGAAAATAGATTTGATGACAATTGTTTATACAATAAGTAAAAATGCCACATAATGGGCCAAATTGGTACTTGAGTCATCTATTGGCCCTCATCCAAGCCCGCGAACCAGTCAACCGAAGTATCCCACCAGCCTACCCAATATTAGAAAAAGTCAACGCCCGATCAATGGTCAAGGTCAATGGTAAAAGTCAACAACTGGTCAACAGTCAAAGTCAACCATCAGTCAATGTCAAGGCCGTGTTTCCGATGGTCCTTCCATGTAGTTTCCACTCATGTTGGCAATGGTGCTGCCATGCAGTTTCTACTTATGATGCCAGCGGTGTTGCCAACCAATTCCCAGCTAAATACTTTATCGCACTGCCAGCCAGTCCCTACCCGTGCTGTCATCCAGGCAATTCAGTCTGCCAGCCAACATCCATCCATACTGCCATCCATTATGCTGGTCAACCATCAATTCAATCTGCCAACATGCAGAATTAATTCTGGAGGCATGAATGGGCAGTTTCATGCGAATTAATTCAGGAGGCATGAATGAGCAATTTCATGCGAATTAATTCAGAGGCATGAATGAGCAGTTTCATGCAGTTTAATGCTAGGAGGCATGCAAGGGAAGTTAATACCATTTATGTTCAGGATTGTATAAATAGAGGGAATGTAATTCTGAATGGGGGCAACTAGGTGAGGAGAGAAAAAACACAATGTAATTCTATTATCAATAAAAAATCACTCCCCAAGGGGATTCACCCGTGGACGTAGGCAAACCATGCCGAACCACGTAAAACCTGTATCTCTTTTATTTGTTCCTCAATTTGTCTCCTAGCCCAAAATACACACCAAATCATCTATTCATCGTGTTTCGTGCCTAAAATTTATTTTGGGTACAAATATTGGCGCCGACTAAGGGGAATACGAGAGAAGGAATCGTGTTTTCCCATTGAGAAAAGTTGAACAAAATGCTTCAAAATCGTGTCCGTGAAAAAGCAGTTTGAACGTCTTGAAAAATCACTGCAGTCCAGCTGATTGCAGCTGCTGCAGTCCAGTTTTGATCACGATTGCAACAATCCAGATAATCGCAGTTACTGCAGTCCAGTTGGTCGCAACTGCTGCAGTCCATATTCGTTGTTCGAGATCTGCTAAAACTATTACCTTCGGTAACTACTAAAAATGCATCACTACAAAGACCGAAGGAACCACTCTCATGACGTTTGGTCCACGGTAAAAGATAGCGTAAAAACATCATCAAAATTGTTGCTGGATGTTCGATCTGCAACATGGCTTGGTCCAGTTTTGGTTTCAATCACTGCAGTCCAGCTGATCGCACTGCCGCATCCATGAATCACAACATCCCGCTGCCAGTCCAGCTTGATCGCAAATCGCGCAAATCCAGCTTCGCAGTCGGAAGCCACCAAAGCTGACACTCTGCAAAGATCGCTAAAAATTGTTGATTGGATGTTCGATCCGCAGCATGTTCAAGTCCAAAGTTTGAAAAAATTTGCTTCCCAAATAACGCAGTGTCCACATGTTCGAGTTTGTAGTATGTCAAAATCGCTACTGTCATGATCGCGGGGTTGTCAAGTTGCCTACATCTCTAAGCGCATGAAAACCCTAGAGAAGACCTCCATAAAAGCATCTCAAAAGTTCCGAAAAAGGCCGCAAAAGTGAAACAAAATGGTGGTGGAAAGTCCATGAGAAATGGCAACAGTCCCGAGAACTGTTACAAAAGTTTGGAGGGAAAAGGCAACAGTTCATAAAACCGTTGTGAAAACCTTAAAAAAAAAAAGAAAAAAAAAAGCTCATGGGTCGAGGCCGGAGGGTCGAGCCGGCGGACAGATCACCCACTTTAGTGGGTCAGTTCACCCACGTTATGTTTTGCCACCCACGTTATATTTTTGTCACCCACATCAGGATGTTAATCACCCACCTCATGAATCATTGCATCATCATTGCATCATTATTGATTACGTAATCATGACGTCACCGCCCCAAGTTAGCGGTCCCACGTCAGCAGTTGGGTCGAGTCAGCGTGCCATGTCAGCAACTTTGGATTAGTCAGCGTGCCACGTCATCAGTGCCACGTCAGCAGGAAACGCCCAAGCATTGGTTGCCACGTCAGCATCCCAGTGCCACATCGGCAACACATTTGACGCAGTCGGCAGTACGAGCCAATCAGAAGCCGCCACATCATCGGCATAAACCAAGTCAGCAGCTTAGTCATCGACGACGGCGTCAGCTGTGATGACGTCAGTAACATATACTGTTCTCCAGAAGAATATTCTGTTAACGTCTATAACGCCACAAGATATTCTATCGGGTTAACTACAGAACGGAACCTTAATCTGGCGTCGATGGTGAGCAAATCTCAGTCGCTCATCATTACGCCGTTAGATTGACCGTCCATGATGTCAGCTTTATGTCATGATGACGTCGAGTCATCTTCTCAGACAACGTCAACTCCTCCGGCGCCAGTGCAGTAGCAAGTTCCCGGCAGCCCGAGCCGGCGGCTCAACCCGGCGACTCCACCCGGCGGCCCGACCCGATGGCCCCACCTGGCGGCTCCACCCGGCGGCCATAGCTGGCGGCTCTCCCCGGCGGCATACCTTGCCGGCATTATGACTCTGTTTCGGTGTATCAGATGCAACTTAATGCCGTAGATCCGTTCCAGTGTAGCAAGACGTAAGATAATTTCGTGGCCCCGATTTCGTGCATCTCGGTACACTCAATTAACATACTCCCCGGTCTGTTTACGCTCCAAAATTATATACTAAAGTTATTTGCGCCCCACCTGGTTGAATCGTGCCAGCTCGCTGATCTAGCCGAGTTGAGCCAGTGACTCGCGGATTTTTCAGCCCACGTCAATTTGGCCAGCGGATTTGTACGCCCCTCTGAAGGCTTGGGCCAATTTCCCTTCTTGGGCTTGACATTGTGAACTACCTCTTGAACTTGACATTTTACACTTGATATCTACTTCATATGACGTCCGAATTGGATGATTTTTGGCTCGTTGCGACCGTCATTCGATATCCTATTTCATGAAGGTAAAATTTCCACATTTGGAGAAGAATATTTTGGAATAATCACATCATCAACATTTTTGGAGCAAGGTACTCTAGAAAAATTCTCTCAGGCACTCTGGAAAAATTTCGATGCTATATGCTACATCATCAGCGATCCGATCTGGTCAGTAGTGCCACGTAAGCAAAATCGTCCAACAAAGTAAAGCCACATCAGCCTACAAGACGCGCTAAAAAAAATCTTGTTTTGTCAATAACTTCTTCGTTTTAAGTCCGAATTGAGCGATTTTGGGCTCGTCGGAATCGCCTTTCAATTTCCTTCAATATGGAGGCGAAAAATCTAGTCTGAAAAAGTATTTTTGAGGTCCCGAGGGGCACATCAATCACTATCAAATGAAAATTACATATTCAATGTTCGGGGACGCTGTTGCGTCGAGTTTCTACCCACAAAACGCCTGTGTGCAAAGTTTGTGAGTGCTGGTTCGGTTCATAAAACCTCAACACGCGCATATTCAGTGCTAGTTAAAACTGCTTAGTCCAGCTGATCGAACTGCCTCAGTCCTCTTTCGTATAATTAATACACTCCAGTTGATCGAACTGTTGTAGTCCAATGCCTTAGCAAATACTGCAGTCCAGTTGATCGAACTGCTGCAGTCCTTTTCCGTATAACTAACACAGTCTAGTTTTTCGAACTGCCACACTCCTTTTTCGTTTAAATCCTACAAGTCCATTGGTCGAATCAGACCGTTTTCCTCAAATCAAGTTTGACAGCTTTTCCTCACAACTTCTTTAGTCCAATATGATTGAACTTCTATAGTTCAATTTCTCAGCAACTGTTTCAGTCCTGTTTTACTTATAACTGGTTACAGTTTAGCTGACCGCATCAGCTGAAATACAATTCCATGGAAACTTTCTTCAATCCAGTTTGGATTCAACTAGCGCATTCCAGTCCCACAAACAAATCTAGTTACTGAGTCGAGCCGAGACACTAAGGAAACTACAATAGTCATCGCCGCTGGAAAACATCTACATAGCCAGTGGACACCCAAATCACATCATATACGCAGATTCCCAATACCACATCTCATAAGGTACGAATACAATTAAATATTTTTGCATCATTTCATATAATAATGTATACTTTTGTTCACTGGGACACCTACAATGTGGCGAGCATTTTCTCACAAGGAGATGCACACATTTTAAATTATGCGCGCATATGGAATAGTTGGATTGCCCCCCCGCGCGAATTACAGATAGAAGACAGCTTCAAAATTTCATGCGCGAGCAAGATGTAGCAAGGAAATACATCCTTGTACGAGCATTGAGCAGCATGATAATCACTATCTTCTGGGGGCGAGTTACATATCACTTTAACGTGACTGACTATCACTTGGGGGCGAGATATGTAACACCTCATGGTCTAAAATAACTCTTTCGGGGCGAGCTGCGTAACACTCCATACGCTTGGGGGCGAGTTACATAGCACCTAATGCAGAATTCAGCTTCTGAAAGTCGAAACTTCAGGTAACCCAAACTTCTTAATCCTCCAACGAGTTACAGGATTAAGAGGGGGCGAGCATACACCCTAATTAATGTTTTGACGCAATTATTGCAATTAGTAATGTTAAACTCAAGCATGCTTAAGTTGATCGAATCGTTGTAGTCCGGTTAAAAGCAAATCGCCGCACTCGGTTGACGCAATCGATGCGATCTAGTTTTGCTCATCAATTTTGTACTCGCTTGACGCACCATGCGATCTGGTTTTATTTGTGATCATTACACCTAGGTTTATCGAACTATATTAATCCAGCTTCTCAAAGAATCGCTGCAGCTCTATCTCGATTCAAGATACCGTAGACTCATTATTTTCGGGCGCTTCCTAGCAGTCAAGCTGATCACAGCTGATGCAGTGTATTTATGCTCGCTGATGCTGCAGTCCAGCTGGATCGGTTTGCAGAATCAAAGATAGCTCGTCGCTTTTGCAGTCCCGGTGATCGCAGAAATGGCCGGTAGCGTAACTTTGCTCGTCAGCCGCCGCATTTCAATGATCAAAGTTGCTGCAGTCCACCTGTCGCAACTCCTACAGTCCAGCTGATCGCAGCTGGCTGCAGTGCAGTTCGCTCATTGTCGCTGGGAGACCGCCTGATCGAAGTCGGCCGCAGTCCAGCTACATTACACCCAACTCCTTCAGCTTAGCTGATCTCACCATATGCGAGTGCGCTACGCCGTTGTTGCTATTGCATCACCTGATCGAAGCTGCTGCAGTCCAGCTCTTTTCATAATTCTTGCAGTCCAGTTGATCGCAGCTGCTGCAACCCAGAGAAGTGAAAGTATTAATTCATTTTTCGATCACTATGTGAACTCTAAGACATCCCTTCGGGAATTTGCCGAAAGTTGTGACTAGGCATTGGAAATAATGTGTGTTAGAGAACGAGAAGAAGACTACAAGTCTATTCATACTAGGCGTATATTTTCCTCGCAAGATCTTTTGGTACGACATGCATCTAAGATTTTCACCCGTGTTATCTTTAATAAGGTTCATGCAGAGTTTAATGCATCTTTAAAGTATCGATCAAAAGTGGTTGAGATCAATGGTGGTGAACACACTTATAAAGTATATTTGAAAGTAGGCGAAGATATGGTTGAAGAATTTATTTTAAAAATTAATGAGGCGACCAAAAAGGGTACATGTAGTTGCCAACAATTTGAGTTTAAAGGGATACCATGTAGACATTTGCATCATGTTTTAGTATCTCGTCTTTATGAGACAGAGATCCCCCCTTATTTCGTAATGGAAAGGTGGACAAAGAATGCAAACAGGTCGGCAGTTTTGGGTTCTGATTGCTTGGAAATGAAAGATGATAAGCTTGGGATTGAAGCCATGCGGATTAGTCACTATTGTCGGCGACAAGTTGAGCTAGCATATATGTACTTGGGTAAATCAGAGAAAGCTTATGATATGGCAATGGATTTTATTAACCAAGCATTCGATAAAGCTAAGGAAATCGACATTACTGAACTTGGGAAAGAACATGTCCAGGACACACAAGAAGAATCATTTGCTGATGTTGAACCACAAATAGCTACAGATCAGTCAAATGCAACTGCTACACCTACAGAAGTACCTAATGATGGGTCATGCGTCTCAGCCTCTACTAAGATTATCATAGGTGACCCTCCGCATCTCCCAAACAAAAGGTCGAAAGGCTGAAAACGGAAAGACAAATGCAGCAGATAACTTGCGCTACAAGGGTGGTTCAGAACTATCTAAAGAAACAAAAGACCTAGAACCTGCAGGTATTGCACTTTGAAAAGTCATGACTCACGCACATGCAAAAAAAAGAAGGAAGACCAGTTAAATGCTGAGAATGCTAATGGTGGTACGTATAACTATCTAATACCTTGGGGTTGGTCATTACTGCCTACATTACTGGGAGCTAGTGATGTTCGTATATGCTTGCATAAGAAATTTATATATGTATGCATTTTCAGTAAACAAATTTAGTACCGTTTTTGTCTTTTTTGTAGGTATGCATGACATTCAAAGGGGATCGTTGGTGAACTAGAAGGAAGTGCAAGATTATGTTAACTGCATCTAGTCCGTAATTTTGTGTCTCAGTCAGGCGCTTATGTAGCGAATCATTTTCTTTGCCGTGTGACAATATCTGATTAACTTTTTTTTGTACGTAGCCGAGATTATATACTTTAAAGACGGCTGTGAAGTTTTCATTGTTTGATACGGTGAATGGATTCAATCCTTTTTTGTTGATGAAAAATCATATTGGTGTTACAAGGCCATATTGCATCTATCAACGAATAGGCAAACCCAAAAAAATTAAGAGGATTACTTAATCTCATATTTATCTCTGATAATCAAGGTTTAAATTGATTATAATCTTACTGGGATATTTCAGAGGGGAAGATGATCACGAGAAAGAGGGAAGACCTACGAGAGAGACAATATCCCAACAAGAAAAAAAAGTCTGATATGTAATCCGGTCACGGGTAAAGCAAAATATCCGTCAAATTATGAGAACTACCTTCCAGATCTACACCGTAGATACATTGTTATCCAACAATTGGGAGACTTTGTCAAACCATGTCATAGAAGGGGGCTGTCACCGGATCCGCCCTCAGTAAGTACTAATTAACATTGTATTCCCTCCATGTTCTCATCAGCTTCTTAATGAAGAAATGTGAAACTATCTAATAAAAACTCTATTTAAGTCATTCGAAATACTCAAAGACTTGTTCGACCACTCAGTTACATGAAAAAGTTAAGAACCAACAAACGGATTCATGTATGAAAAATCTAACTACCCATGCTGACTAACCAGTTCAAAAAATAATTCTGATCATTCTATAAAAAAGGTTCATTCTTTCCATCATAAAATAAAGAAATTTTCTTCCTTCTTAATATAAAGCAGAATGATTTTGCTGACATGGCGCCACCTCATGTTTTCTACAAAATTAGACTGACACGTGGAATATATAGTTAGTTGAAATACCTCTTTGGAAAGATACGTCTTTTAAAACGTCTCTTTTGGTCAACTGTTATTTTGGTTAGCTGTTCTGTGATTGCTAAGAGAAATGGTTTTAAAGATGCGTCTTTTGAACACCACCGTTGGTGAACCTTATATACCAGCATCTTTTTTTTTTTTTTGATCGATCAAAAGGAATTGTATTAAGAAGCACACAAGTCGTGCACAAGCGAATACACCAAAGAAAGGGGAAAGCAACTCCAACCAAAGCAACCAAATTCTAGGAATAAACAAAAAGCAACAAAGGCCTCTTGACAAACCTTAGAAACTAAACAACCATTATTACTTGAGCACTAAACCAAGAGCGCAAGCTACATTTAAGTAGGATTTTCATGAACCTTCCATGGTTAAACCCTTGTGATTTTTGGCCACACCACTGAACATTTCTTGACGGTTTGCCTTCGAAGAGGGAAAACTTAACCCCATTATAGAACCAAACTCCATCAAATTACCTGTTGAAATCTTACTAGGACTAGTAAGAGATTTGGAAGGGAATTTCTTTTTGCTGCTTAATGTCTCATTGGCAAAGAGACTAGTCACTTTAGACTTTCTCAAACCTAGTATTGGCTCCTTGAACCGGCTTAGGACACCGCCGGTTTGGTAATGCTAATGTCGGCGTTTTTGAAGCAACCTCATCTTCTTCGATCCCTTGGGATCGGTTATAAGTTTCGAATCCAGGGGGAATTGACGGATCCGAAGAAGAGAATTTTGCCCCTTGTTATATTTGATGCAATTCTTGAGACTCATCCTCGAAACTAGGAGAAACTCGTGATGGTATACTAGACTCTGCCTTTGCCCCTTCACAAGTTTGGTCTTTCAAAGCATCAACATGTAATTGAATTCCATGTATGATCATCTCCATAAATTGTTCTTTTGAATCTGAATAGCTGTCCTCTTAGGGCTTAAAACCCCTTTTGCCATATCAAAAAGAGTACCAAATTTGTATTCCAAGTATCTTTGAGCCTTGTTTAATTTGACAGATCACATTGTCGACCCGTAAAACAAGAATCAGACGGGGTTACAGTACTACTGACATGAGAAGCCACATTTTTTGATATCACCATTTCATTATCAGCTTGATGGGATGGTTGATTTGATTCCATCAAAGCGTTGTCCAAAGGAGAATTTATTGCTGGGGATGAAGTCTCGAGTATCTCCTTAGAGTGCGCCGAAATATCTTCAAACGGAAGAGATTCAGAGATCATATGATGAGAAGAATCATGCGAGCAAGGAGAGGTAGAATTAGGGATTTCCCCCTCTTCTAATTCCTCCGATAACGATGGTACCAAAATCTCTGAGTCTTTCACATCCCGAGTCAGATCGGCAGTCGGTAACTCATTTGTCTGTGACTCTGCGTCAGAACCAGTCTCATCCAACGGTCCCAATACCTTATCAGCTACATGAGACTCGACAAGAGAAATTGAACGAGATGACTTCGAAGTCGAAGATGGAGAGGGACTGGCTAATAAGATGGGCCTTTTGTCTAAGGAAATAGATCCCCTAGGAACAAAACCATGCTGGGCTTTCATAGACCCACTAAAGTTTACTTTAGGTTTAGGTTTAGCCAGCGCAGCAATAAAATTCAAATTTTGCCGTTGTGAGGAGTACAACAGAGACTGACTTTCCTGCACGGCATTAAATGGAGTTGGTTGAGAATTGATGGGAGGGGACGTACCAGTCAAAGGAGAGATGACTTCTGGAAGCCCTTGATTTATCCTCGAGATGCGCAATGCTTCATCACCAGCATCACCGATATTGATTAATACTGATTCCGGCTCAAAAACCAGGTTCCGATGAATCCCTGAAGAGTGCTCTACCTGTTTCTCAGCAATTGCGATCTTAGCAATGACCCATTCACTTTTAACAGTCAACCCCAGAGACCATTCACTTGCTAAAATTGGACCTTTCACCTTTAGTCTAATTTCGGAGATCACCTCTCCCGATCTAGTTTCTTGGCTAATGGCTAAGAGCCCACCACAAGCAGCCCCGATATTGTTGAATAACATTAAATCCCAAGAGTTTTGTGGTATACCAGATACAGTAACCCACGCATTTGAGATGTTTCGAGCAGAAGTTGAGTTTGTTTTAGAACACCAAGGAGTAAATTTGATCTCTACTCCGTCCACCATTAAAGAACCGGTAGTAACCAGCCTCAATTTTTCTTCTACAGAAAAAGCAAACATCATTCCTTCATTAAACGATAATGGCCAGATCTTAAAAGCTTCTTTAATGTTTAAATGTTGTTGCATCCACCCCCCAATTTCAGACCAATCCACATTTAATGCTTTAACCTCTAATTTTAAAGCCAGATTCCAATTGCCCAAGTAGTTGGTTTCAGGATCGTTAGCTCCTTCCACCATGGCCACCGTGGGATGAGTCTTCCAACAATTAAAAGATAGACCATTAAGAGCAGAATGTTCTTTCTGAAGAATGTTGGAATTATGTGCAGCAGCTTTGTCATTGAAGTTGCAACAGATCTCAAGATTTTTACATAACTCACGCCAGCCGTGTTTGTTCCTCCCCATTGGAAAGAAACAATGGTGAAGATAGCCTTTGGAGTCAGGGATAGAGAGCTTTAAAAATTCCCCTCCTTGGTTCTTGTCTCTTGAGAGAGTAAACCATTCGGATTTCAGCGAGAATGTCCATTCTTTTTTGTGAAAATCTTCTTGAAGTAGTTCATGGAGTTTTAAAATCAGCCAATGTCCTCCTTCTTTGGTGAAGGAATTGATCCACTGTTTTCCTTTGTAAGATTCCTTGATCGTGATGATTTTATCATTCCCCCAAATCTCATAAGATTTTGCTTGAATGGAGCATTTCAGTGAGTTCTCTCCCTCCCGAAGAATCGTGCCACGACCTCCACCCTTACTTTTTCGATTACGTTTTCCGGTGGCCAATAACCAGGATTCTTCAGACATCTCTTTTCTCTTATCAATGCTACTTATCTGTGTAGACTTATGCCATAGTTAGAAAGCAGTGAACTTTCAAGAGCATAAATTGAAATGAAGAACATGAAGCATTAGCTGATTGTTCCTCACAGGGTCTTCATCTTCTTTGCTTACTTGTTTTGTGACTGTTCGTGATGCGTGATACTGGTGTCGAAGTTAATCGAGCCTTATATACCAGCATCTTCTCCGGCAAAACTTTCCGTGAATAGCCTACATCATTAAATCGCTTGGAATCATCTTCACTTGAAGGTAGGTAGGTGAGGTTAATTCTCCTACGAATTATCTTCGTTTGGCTGTTGGTTAATTTTTTTCTTTTCCAAACAAAAACAATGAAATCTGTTAAGCTACAGAAGAACGAATAGGACCAGAATAATGGTTTTTCGGAAAGAAAGTTAAGCATAAGCAAATTGTTGCACCAGAAGCACGGGATATATTTGTTAGAGAAATTGCAGATACTGATGGGATGCAACCACTTAAGAATTCGTTTTATTGTTTTCTACGTACAGGATCAGTTTGTATCGGAGGAAGATGTGCCAATGTATGTTTATAATTCCGATCATTCTATAAAAAGGTTCATTCTTTCCATCACAAAATAATATATTATAATTTGCCATTGTAGCATCAAACTAAAATGGCTTAAATTATGATTTGCGGTTGGTACTAAACTATCAGAGCAATCTTTATTCTTTAAACCCAACTCAGGGACGCTCTCTTGCGATAGTGGAGAAGTTTTGGGACACCGCCCTTGCCGAGAAACAAGATTGAGAATTCAGCTTGCACTGTTCAAAAAAGGTTCTTTCTCACCGTGTGTTACGTTTCCACAGATACTGAAAGCATCCGATGATATATAACCTCACCATCTATAATTGTCTCAATTTTTATTTTTCATAGTAATCAACCGTTGAGGTTCAAGTCAATAACTTTAATTGATAGAAAAGATAAAGTCAATAACTTTAATTGATAGAAAAGATAAATAACTTTAATTAATTGAACTCATGAACTATTGTGTCATAAGAGTGGCCTCTAACCATTGTTCCACCTTGGTTGGAATTGATTGAAAAGATAAATCAACAGTGGTTGTTTGTTCAACTTAAATATTAATTAGTATAAGTGTTTTATTAATTGATGTCTCATTAATTTCTCATGATAAATGATTTATTAATTTTACATCATAAATATCCCTTAATTAATATTAATACATATCTCCATCAATAAATAATAATTTTGACAAAAATTATTTCAATAGATATTAGTGGTGGTGGTGGTAGTAGAGGAAGCAAGAAGTGGTGGAAGCGAAGGTGTTACTAAGTGGTGGAGGCGGTAACATTAGTTTTGGTGGAAGAAATAGTGGCGCTGGATGGTTTTAATGGCGGTGGTATTGGTTTTTTCTTTTGAATCAAAAATAATAATTTTTTTACATGACGGGTAACATTGTATTGTGAAAAGTATAGTTGGTTGTTTTTGACACGATCAAAAAAGGCGGATAACAAATACTTTTGGGATGATACCAAATCATATAAGACAAAATGGTTCTTTTTGGTACCACTGCTATCTTTGGTAACTGTCAGTACGCATGATTTTCAAGATAACAAAAAACATATAGTTGAATAAATTAATTGACGACCTAAGTTTGTTAAATCTAAACTTTATACATGACGTGTGGGATCAAAAGTTATAAGTGTGCCCAATATTCTATGAGGGATGGAAAATGGTGGTGGTGGAGAAAGAAGTGATATATGGTGGTTTGTGGTACTGGCCGATTTTGATGAGTAGTAATTGACTATGTTAATTATGTGCTGCTACAAAAGGATAACACTATAAATTAGAAATGTGGTTGATCGTCTTAATGCTAATATAAACTCGGTTAAAATACATGAAAATTAAGAAGAAGAAAAAAAATATTTGGATGTCACGTTATATAATAAATAACACTAAAAACTACATATTTACTATCAAGGTTTCTCCGTCCAATAGATAAATCTAAGGTTGTATTGAAATCCCGTAAGCAGAGGGCGAGTTGGTCTTGGATTTCTGAATGATAATGAATATAATGAAACGCTCCCTCTCGGTTTCTCCAATGAAAACCGAAACCTTCTAAGAAAAAATAATCAATCGAACAACACTTAGATGGAACGCATCACCACCAGTGTAAACTTCTCAATTGCTACATATCCAAAGTGAAATATCTACAGATTAATCTGGTGATTTCGTCCCTACCGTAGTTTTTAACGAGGCATGCAATTAAATCTCTAATAGTGATTTTAAAGGTTTTAATAATTACAAAATTCTCTTATAAGTTTTGTTTATGCAAGTATTGATTTAGCTTGGGTTCTTTTACAATTTTGTGTTAAGTTGATGACTTTTTAATTTGAATACATGTTTGGTTAACAAACTTTGATACATATAGGGTATTTTCTTTGCAGAACTGATGTTACAGGGGGTTAGTCAATTGGGATTAGTAGAGACATTCAGAGACTTTTTATGGAAGAAATTTTGGGTGACTCTCAGTGAGTTTAGATATTTTGAGAGACTCTCTGGATGATTTTCAAGGAATTATGGTGATTCATTGAGACAATAAAACATATATGAATTTCAGCTTACACACGTGGGACAAGCAATATATTTATTTATATTTCAAAATGAATATATGGGTATTTCAATGAAAATGTATTAGTCCGTGTATTAGTCCGTGCATGGCTAACATAAATTGTAACCATTTTGCCAATAAAATCAAAACGATACGAATTAAAGGGATTTGAATCCTCTAATAAACTTATTGGGTTTGTAAGACAACATTTTTTTTTATTTTTTTTTTTCATTTTTTACGAATTTAGTTATAGCTTATTTGGTTATTGTTTTTAATATTTTGATCCTTAAAGAAAAGTGAAAGAACAAAGTCTCTCAAAATATCACCTACTTAGGAGAGACTTCATTTTAGCCATTTATGGTATGTTTTGTAATAAAAGTCTCTACAAGTCTCTCAAAGTCATAAGTCATTGATTTCAAATTCTAAATCCAATAACAGAGAATTCTGAAGATTTTTAGAAAGTCACGATCCAATAACAGAGATTGTTTGAGATTTGGAAGAACTCTCTATTGACTAACAAGAGATTTTAGAAATCTCTAAAATTCTTTCAATACCTCCACAAATCTCAATTGACTAACCCCCTGTTAGTCTCTCATTTTTCCCGTTAGCACTTTGTTTCGATCCCGTATTTGTAGACATTATTTGACTACTGTTGGGGTATTTATTTAATCTCAAGGCCGATTAAACCCAATTTGTGTTGTATACATTGAAGGCGACAAAAGTTTGTGTCGGCTCTACCTTGAAACTAATAATTTTTCTTCGGAAGGTTAGTTGATTTATGTAGATACAAATATCAATATGACTATGCTCTTTAAAACTCCAAATTACTTGAGTAACACTAGATGTGAGAACATCATTCATGCACTACTTAGCATAGTTGGTGTGAAATCTTTTTATCCACGAATTTCTTCAATTTTATGTTATCAATATGTTTGAGAAAGAATCTTACACATGTTTTGATTTACTATTCTAAGTTTATTTTTTCAAATCACATGTGTATATCTCAGCCTTCCAATAGCCAAGGGTTCTTCATTTTTATAACTCTCACATTTGCAAAAAATAAATAAATAGTGTTTATCTATAGTAGGGAAAATATTATGGGTTTTTGCTTCACTCCTTAGAGCCTTAGTTATCAATAATTTCGGAACAAATGTATTCATAAACATCATGAGTTGGATTGGCAGTTTAAGTATATGTACTGTTAGATGAAATATTCTTTTTGAAGTTTGAAATTATGGTATGATGGAACAATAAATGGGGAAAAATTTTATTTATTGTATTTCTTATTTTATTTTCATGTTGGCACAACATTATTACTCCTTCCAGATAATAAATTGGAATAACATGCTTAAGTAAAAAATAAAAAGATCAGGTAACCCATTTTGTTTCCCAAAACCTATTTGAATATCAAATAATTACTCACGAATCAAACGAAGCAAGAGGAATGTGAACAATATCGTATTAGAGACAATACATCCCGTGCCGTTACGACATGGGTTAAGATCTAGTTTAATGGTAAAATGAGCGGCCAAAAGGAAAGTAGAGAATCAAATCAACTCGGTGCATATCAGCTCGTAGGAAACTTAATGGCAATATTGCATTTCTAGCACTTATATTTGAAATTTGATGTTTAGTTCTATAATTTGAGATTTGGGTGTAGATGTAGGATTTCCTGCATCTACGGGCTTTGCCATCTTGCTTGAGAAGCATATTTATATTAAGAAATAAACAAAGCATGAACGAGTAAACTTTGTTCTTTTTATTAATCGCTAATACTAAGAAACTTTTGCTGGGTGAATTAATTAGCTCCAAAGATTTAAGTACTAATTTCATCAGCTTCTTAACGAAGAAATGTGAAACTATCTAATAAAAACTCTATTTAAGTTATTCGAAATACTCAATGACTTGTTCGACCACCAGTTACATGAAAAAGTTAAGAACCAACAAACGGATTCATGTATGAAAAATCTTACTACCCATGCTGACTAACCAGATCAAAAACTAATTCTGATCATTCTATAAAAAGGTTCATTCTTTCCATCACAAAATAATATATTATAATTTGCCATTGTAGCATCAAACTAAAATGGCTTACAAGACAAAGAAACAAAATTATCAGAGCAATTAAATTATGATTTGGGGTTGTTATTATACAATTACTATCAGAGCAATCTTTATTCTTTAAACCCAACTCAGGGAAGCTCTCTTGCGATAGTTGGAGAAGTTTTGGGACACTGCCCTTGCCGAGAAACAAGATTGAGAATTCAGCTTGCACTGTTCTTTCGTCCCCGAGGTTGGTCTTATTGTTACCGACGAAAGGTATCTTCAGAACAATAAAGACATCCTAATCGATCGAGCCTGTCAGCAATGAACTTCCATTTAAAACAACTCAAAAAAGGTTCTTTCTCATCGTGTGTTACGTTTCCACAGATACTGAAAGCATCCGATGATATATAACACCATCTATAATTGTCCCAATTTTTATTGTTCATAATAATCAACCGTTGAGGTTCAAGTCGATAACTTTAACCTTTTCTTCTATCAATGATTTTTTAGTGCTAACGAGTTTTGAACTCGCTTTTTCATTGATATCAATCAATATACTAATTTGAAAAGAAAATAATAGTGATGAGAGGCATACGCTATTTTAGTAGCCATCGGTACTAAAGTCATATACGTTATTTTAGGTCCCTTAAAATATGCGGCACCAAAGATAAATATCCAATTTATAAGCTTATAAATCTGAACCATTTTCAATAGTTTCCAAAGAATTAAGGTATAGAGAGAGGGAGAGATTCACCACTAGCCTTCAATAAATCATCTCTCTCCCAAAATGGCAAACAATTGTAAAAATGTTGCAGTATTGTATCTTATGTGCATTTTAGCTTCTGTGGTAGCTTTTCAGTTATGTAAAGCGGATAGCGACCTTCAGGAAGGAGACGTTTATAAACAATGTTTGAAAGAATGCGATGACAAATGCAAAGCAGAGGGATACGGCGAAGTCTTTTGTCACGCAAAATGTTCCAAACCTTGTGAATACCAGCAAAAAGATGGTACGCTCTGCAAATTAGCGCTAATTAGAATCTTTTTGTTTATCAAATTCTGATTAATGATATTGATTATAGTTATTTTGTTTTTGAATTCATTTGCATGCAGCAAACGTAAAACAGGTACGTCGCTAGGATCCCAAACAATTAAATGTTAATTTATTCTTTTTTTCTTATCTATTTGGTTTTGACAAGATTTTGTATAAATTATTAGAAATACACCGCAATCAAGGACACGGCAACTTACCTTCGTAGAAGTATCAGTAAGGCAACAACATATCGTATACAAAGCACTGATGCCGGCTTAGTTGCATTGTTTGGCATCTTCATGCTGGCCTTGTATCATTAATTAAGGTAAAGAAACTGTTTGGTTTCTGTTTTAATTAATAGTAAATAATAAAGTTTAAATGAAATTAAATATGTATATAATTAGATTAGGAATATTCTTATTCTTTTAGATTTTTTTGTTAAATAAGGGACTTTTCAAATTACTTAATACTCCCTCTGTCCATTTTTATGGTTTTCCCTATTACCCATCCCCATTTTTCCTGTTTCCCATCCACCGTAATTCCTATCTCTAATTTTCCTAAAAACCACCCATCTAAAATTACATTTGTCCTAAATACCATCTCCTTAAACTTTTTATTTACACCCAAAATAACATCACCTTACGACTAAACAAAAAAAAGAATAAAACACTTTAGCTAATCACTCAAGTTTCCATCTCCACCACCACTGACCCCTACCTATTCTTCTTCATCTACGTAACTCATCACCTCCATCAGTGAATATAGTGAAGGAGAAAGTTTTGAGTTAATAATTTACACTGTAATGATTGAATTATCCACTGGTTTTCTCGTAAGGTAGAATTTAGAAGCGAATTTGGAAGCATGTGCTTCTAGGCTTCCAGCTAACCCGCAACTCATCTTCTTGATCGCATTTTTACTCCCTAGCCATCCATAATCCTAATTTTTTTTTAGCAAATTACTATTAATTTTTTAGAGTTTAGAAAAACCAAAAAACTCAATCTCAAAACAATGGCCGTGAATCCAACTGCGTTGTAGGATAGCGCCTATCTCTTGGAGATATCCAAGCTTTAGCCAACACCTTAAAAGATCTTTTGCATTAATTTCAAGTAAAACCTACTGTGTACTATTAACTGTTTTGGTAGATGCGTGAGTAGTTCACTGGAATTTTAAGTAAAATCTAGTGCTATTGATAATGGAATTAGGGTTTATATATTTTTCCCTAGATTTTTCATAATGAAATCTCCCATAATAATAGTGTACCGATCCAAAAAAGACAAAAAAATAAATAAAGATATATGTGTATTATAATTATTCATCAGAATTTAACTTAGGGTTTTTAACTTGATAGTTTTTGGTTTTGTTGGATAAAGAAGAGAGATTAGGGAAGAAGAAGACAAATAAAAATGGTAATAATTATGGTCAGAGTCAATTTGACGTCTATGGATGGTACACAGGAAAAACTAGAATTGAAAAGTGAATTGACTTTAGAAATTGTGGAGGAGATGGGAAATAGGAAAAATGGAGATGGAAAATAGGGAAAACCATTTTTATCTGTCCTAATTTCTACTTTGGTTTGTCCATTTTTATCTGTCCGCTCTGTTTATAGACATACATTTCCCTTAAACTATCAAATATACCCTTTCTTTTTTGTAATTATAAAATCATTTTTAATATAAACTTAATTTAAAATCACAAATATCGTCACCATAATATAAGGAAAAAATCCATTAAATATTTTTTTATATTAATTATCATTCTTTTTTTAAATAAAACATTTATGGGCAGAAGGAGTAATTGATTATGGGTACGGGTTAATATGGCTATATACATGGCAAAGAATCAAAAAAATTTATGACAAAATCTCAAATTCATGGTAGAGTATATCTAAAGGGGAAATAATCTACAATTTCAATTTTTTTTCCCTCTCAAATAAAAATTCCAAAGGCTCCAAAGTTTTAGTGCAGGAAATCAAAATCAAATGGAGGAAATAAAAAATTCTTAAATTTTGGAGTATAAGTTGGTTTTTATTTCTTTGCAATATTTCCTAAAACAATAATACTATCCAAATTAGAATTTGTAACACTAATAATTTTAATTTTGGTAATAACCTAATATTAAATAGGCTAGTCAAGGGATAGTCATGACATTTTATAGGATTTCCTTAATATCTTGACAAAGTCAAAGCGGACTCTTAAAATGGACGGAGGGAGTAATTTCTTTTTTATTTTAGTATCCATAAAAAATTGTGTAGTTTCTGTTTTAATTAATAGTACGATATATTTAAAAAAAATGAAATACATGTGTAATGAAATTAATTTTTAATTTTTTTATTTTTTTGATCATAGAGGAAAATGTATAAATAGAATGAAGAATATGCATAGAGGTAGATGGAAAAATGAAAATGGAAGTTCAAAAAACAAAGAATCACAAGAAGATGGACTGCCAATTTATTTCAAGTGAACTCTACGAGAAGATGGCCTGTCAATTTATTTGTTTGTATATAATGAAATTATTTTTATTTGTTTTTGTCGCAGTTGATGCATACGGATGACAATATCAAGCTCGATCTTGTGGTCATCAGATTTATGTGTCGACGTACTGTTGCACTTCGAAGGCTATCATAGCTAGAAGTCTAGACTGTTAGTCTTGCTACTTAATTAATTGTATATTCTTTGAGTTTTTTTCCAGACATGTAACTGTATAAACTATAATTTGGTTTGGTTCTCAAAATATTTGGTTTTTCCAGTTCTAGTAGTACTCCATAAATTTCTCATCGTTGAGTCTGTTCTACGTACATTTTTGGTACGGTTTGCATGGACAGGACAGTACGGTATACTAAATATATGTATTCTTATGTACGTATGAAAGACGAGGAAACAAACGTAATTTCTTGCGATGTTTAATCATCATGGATCAAAAGAAGAACTTTCTGCTTCGTATTTTCCTTTATTCATATTATTTTAATTATAGTCATGACATTCGACTCATGACTCGTAGCATATAGATTGGAAATCGAACTACCATCCGGATATTGCACAAAAGCACAAAATTGGTCAAAAAGACCAAAATCAACAATTCCTGGGTGAAAAAGACACTTAGGTTTTGATACTGTTTAAATAGCCAAAAATTAAAAATATACTGTTTAAATGGACAAAAATTTAAAAATAGGCAGGGTGTAACCAGTTTCATCCTGTCCATTTTCAAATATTTTTTTCTTATTTTTATTTTACAAAGGATGCATCTAGTTTCATCCTTGCTATTTTTTAAGTATAAGCCAGGATGAATCCAGTTTCATCCTTGCTATTTTTTTTTTTGGCTATTTCACCCGTACTTTTTTTTACTTGTCCATTTGAACCGTGTTTTAAATTTTTTTGGACAAATGACCCATTTTCTCGCACAAAAGAACCAAGGGTAGAACATGATGCATGGGCAATTCTTCTTTGCAGTTTGATCGCAATCTTCACCTGGTTGATGATTTCCCACGCATTCCCTGTGCTTCACTTCATAGCATGCGTGATATCCTATAGGTCCCCAAGGAAATGAAACCTTAGGCAGTTTCCTTCCTTTGGGATGATTACTTGAAGCCGCCGCGTCCAATCCTATATGTTCGTCACGATTAGCCGTTGTTACCATATCGGAAGAGAATGCCATGAACATAACTAACATCATTACCATGATTATGGTCGTTGTTGGGATAAAACTTATCATTCCCATCTTCATATGTCAGCAAGCGTACAGAGAATGTATAATGGTGAACAAGAGAATATTGGTGGTGTCTATTGGCTACAAAGATTTCTCTATTTATAGAGGTTTTAAAACAAATATAACTATGTAATGATCGAATGAAATTAAAGAAAGATATTAATTCTAACATATGATATGTTTCTGCTTTTCCTTTTCGTTACAGTACTAATTCAACATTGCACTTGCAAATTAGGAGAGAAAAAACACTACATGATGTGCATATACATGTACTTGTTTTGGTATTTAGCATTTAAAGTAACACATAATCACAAGCACGTGCTCTTGGAAATAAGATGTAACCCATCTAGTGTCACCGATCAATCACACGTACTCCTGGTGTAGTTGCACAAAACCCAGCAACTACACCCAATGATATCTTGACATTAGGACCTAAGGGTAACTAAGGGTTATTCACTAGTTCATGTATTCTCAATTTGGTGAAAGAGTCCTTTAGAAAAACTAAAGCTCTCTATAATATATTGATTTATGCAATCTATAGTATGATCCTAGGGTTAACACACAGGCAGCCCGTAAGTTTGTTCGATCAGGCCGGGTTATGGAGATTGGGGTGTTGATTTACCAAGATCCATATGTGTTTTTTCTTCGTGAATGGAAATCGCATTAGGCTCTTAAATAGTCTTACTAGACTATATCAACTTATTAGTGGTGGTTCATCTAGAATGAGCGCAACTACAGATTATATAGGAAACATAGAAGGAATTTTGACCAACTAATCATCTCTATAAAATGTACTCTTTACAGTTGGTTTTTACATACTAAGATCTTTAAAGGTTACACTTTGTGCTAAAGTCTATAGGCATCCAACTCAAAACCAATTGGCAATAAGCGGTGAGGCCCTTAGGATTATAAACCGCAGGATCTTAGATGCCCATACAATGTGGGACTAATAATCTCAACACGCCCCCTCACGTGTAGCCTCGTTGGGTATAACACGTGGACGATAAATCGAGTGACGCAGGATTATCAAGCGCAGGATCTTAGATGCCCAAACAATATGGGACTAATAATCTCAACACGCCCCCTCACGTGTAACCTCGTAGGGTCTAACACGTGGACAATAAATCGAGTGACGCGGAGTAAACGCGCGGTCAAATGACTCATCACAAATAGCCTGCTTTGATACCATGTTAAAGTCTACGGGCATCCAACTCAAAATCAATTGGCAATGAATAGAGAGGCCCTTAGGATTATGAACCGCAGAATCTTAGATGCCCAAACAATGTGGGACTAATAATCTCAACACTTTAAGTACCTTGATTTTTAACTGGGAGGCAGCAGTAGGTAATATCTAATTCTGCTTTCTCTTTGTAACCATAAACTTCATCTATTTGATGAAGCTTATTTTCAATTAAAATTTATCTTTTTCCTGTCAAAAGAATCGGTAGGTGGCAAGCGGCAAAGCACCACTGTGCAATTGAATTCAGTGGAGATTCTGTTGGCCTCATATCTTTGCTTGAGGTACAGAATGGAGCAGTAATCAAATGAACCAAAAGGTTGTATTAAATAGAATGTAAAAATAAGCAAATCTTTTAATGAAAGTAAGGAAAAATTCCCATCAAAAAAATAATGTAATGAAGTTTGAATTTATACTAAGAGCTTAATCTTCACCACTTCTGTCCATATTGATTTCATTAAGAACCGCACACAGGGCGACAACGAATGCATAATCGACGTTCGGGTAGACGGTAATTGCGTAAGTATCCTTCCCGAGATACATACTTTGAACCGTGTGTTCCATGTGCATCTACAACAAAAACATTGTCAACAGATTATTGTAAGAACTAGCTAAAATTTAGGAAATATAAATTTTGTAGGACGGAAAGTTCTCAAGCTTCCTCCCTTGTAATAGAATAGATAATGGAAAGTGCCAGATTTATTATTACCCGAGCAACAATGTTATTCGAATTCCCGTGATAGATGACACAAGAATGTGCATAATAGCTTCCTTTGATCTTAAAATCACAGGCTTCTTCAGCCGTGTTTGATGCTAAGAAAACATGCAAGCTCGTCTTGATTTGCAGAAGGCTAGATTTCTTCACACTGAATAACAAATCTTTTGAATCAGAGCTATCTCCTCTGTATACTTGCCATCTCCTATGGCAAGTCAAAATCTGAAATCATTTGCACAACAAACCCACAATTACTCATTTACCCAATGAAAAACACGTAACAAAAAAATATAACCATGAACAAGGGGTTGAACCAGAAATTTTACTGGGGCTAATTTTTTAAATATAAACGTGGGATTTTTTTAATTTGGATACTAAATTTTTGTGAATTTTTGTGAATTTCTGGTATTTGTTTTTGTTTAAATTTGACGATAAGAAACAACTACTGAATTACCTTCTGCTGTAAAGTTACTAAAGGAACACCGGCAGCATCGACAAGAACACGCCGGTCGCGAATACTAAGAAGCGTACCTTGAACTTTAAAGATGTTATTGCCATTGATATCGTAAACACCAAAGTTACCTTCCGAAATAGCTAGTCTTTTCTTTGCAATATTAAGATCTACTGGATACGGTACGCAGAAATGAGGTGCAATTACAACTATCGGATTGCTAGGCGCCATCCCTGTTGGTGTTGGTGGTGGTTGTGGTGGATAATACGGCGCCATCCCTCCTGGTGGTTGTTGATAAGACGCCATCCCTCCGGGTGGTTGTTGATACGGCACCATCTCTCCTGGATGTTGCGGATACATTTTTCTAGACAAAATGATTTTCCCTGGCTGTTCAAAAAACTATTTTGTCTAGAACTTGATAGAATAGGATCAAGTGTTGGAATTTAAAATGATATGGTAAAGAACTTACTTTTAATAGATTTTGATTCTTAGTGGTCATCCATGTATATAGAGAAAGGAGAAAGCAGGCAGATTTTGAGGGAAAGAAACGAAGGACGGTGTCTTCCTGTCTTTTCTTCTCTCCATTAATCATCGTGAGGATCTATGGCATATGAGTAGCGTACAATGCTACAGTTTACATAAGCGTGTGAGTATCTGATGTGATGCCAAACACGTAATTAACCATTCCAAGGATTTATGACTGAGACGAAACTCAAAAGATATAACGTTAGAGCATCTCCAATGCTAAGGGTGAAAGTCATCGTACGTGGGGGACTTATTAATATTTTTTTATTGGAGGTGATTTATATGTGGCTAAAACAAATGAAAATTTGACATTTTACCTCAACTTTCATCTCCAATGCTAAAGTCCTCTTACCCTAAATCAATTTTGAAAGCCTTTTGAAAAAGAGTTAAAATTATGGGGAAAAACATCTTTGAAGTTATCACACAATAACAATATTTTCTAGTTAAAAGAAATTAATTTTGGAATAAAATATTGATGATGTGTCAATAGACCCAGGGTCATGAAGAAGGTAAAGATATGACCTTCTCCTTTGCCCTTTCTTATGAGATGGCATCCTTGTCATGATTTTCATTAGACCTTAGCATTGGAGATTAATTTTTGGTTAAGAAAGTGTTAAATCCTATGTGTCATGTTTTTCTAAGACCTTCACCCCTAACATTGGAGATGCTCTTAGGAGGTTGTCTTATGTGTGACACGTCCTGTTAAAACACCGAGGCGAGGCGAGCCGACCTCTTGGCACCCCAACTTGATTGGGACAAAAAACTTAGTTCACACCAAAATAACAAGGAGTTGTTACGGGACATCGTATTAGGCAATGGGGAAGGATCCGATGACATGTTAGAATGACATCATCATGATATGGTCACTACACGAAATCAGGGATTTTGTAACACCATTTGTAACGGATATTTATTAAGTAATGTCGTATAGACGTTGGAAACTTTGTAACGTCGGATAATCGATGCAATAATTGGTATCTGTTATAGAGTTTCGGGATGGTTATGGGTAATTACCTTCCTATCCTCAACTTAAAATGCCAAGTTACATTGTTACCCTCCATTGCTACTATTAGCGCCTCTATTACTACTATCAGCTCCCAATTTCATCTCACACTCAAGGGCTACCCAGCCTCCCAACGATTCTGGCTTTTTTCTCCAACATTTGTTCCCATTATAACTCTTAATTTTAATTACCGAAAATCAGAAAAGAAGATTAAAATCCGAAAACAAAATTAAAATCATCTGAAATTAGTTTTTCATTTAATATATCTGAAAGTTGGGAGGTAGATAAACAACTTAATGTTTTGATAGAAAAACGGATGAGACATTATTAAATCATATCTTTCACCTCCATTTATTTCACATCTCACCGACTTCTTGGTATATCCCGGCAGCCGCCATCGATTTCACCAGAAAATTCATCAGATTCAATTTGAGATTCAGTTGCAGGAAGCTTCATCAACAAAATTGATTCAACCGATTCTTTTGTGACTCGTCGATTTCATTAAAGATTTAAGCTTAATCGAGTTATCATAGAAGGATTGAGTTTAATTAAATTTCTGAATCTATCGATTCTCCTGGGTTATCTTCAGCTAATTTTTAAGGTATTTCTTTTATTGTTTTCTTAAGCGAAAGTTTTTCAATATCAGGGGTTTATTAGTTTTAGAAATTGATGTTGTTGTGAATTGTATTCTATTTGTGGTGTGTTGATAAATATGTGACATTTTTAGGTTTAGTTGATAAACTTAGGTTACTAAGACATAGTACTTTACTTGTTTGTAGGATGTCAAATTTTGTGGATAAATCTTGGATGTGTATAACATACATTTATATCCCAGAATACAGAGAAGGGGTTAGAAAATTCATTGATTTTGCAATGGCAAATGGTACTTGTGCAAAAACGTGTGCTTTCCCTTGTAGGAAGTGTGAAAATAGACATCCACTTGGATTCTCGATTGTTAGGACCCATCTGTATGAGCATGGTGTCGACAATACATACACCACCTGGAGCTTACATGGTGAGAGAAAGGATGGTGCTTCAACAAGTCATTCTAAGGGGAAGGCCATAGTCGAAGAAACGCCTGATCAGCAATCAGATTGTTTGAATTTGAATGATTTTATTGACTCTTCCTTTGGTATTCATCATGACCATGATGGAACACAAATTGGAGAATCACCCTTAGAAGATCCAGATGTCGAGAAGCGTTATAATAGGTACAAATCGTTAGCGGCAGAGAAGTTATACCCTTCATGTGAAGACAATCTCACAATCCTCTCTGCTATGGTAGAACTGCATAATTTGAAGAAAACGTATAAAATTTCGGGTAACTGTGTCAACAGTTTGTTGGATTTGTTAAGAGAGTGGCTTCCGAAACCTAACAAGTTTCCCAAAAACTATGATGTTATGAGGTCAATGCTTAAGGATCTGGGGATGAAAGCGAAGGTTATTCATGCTTGTGAAAATCATTGTATTCTGTATTATGAGGAGAATGAGGATTTAATAGAGTGTCCGGTATGTAAAACTCTGAGGTTTAAGTTGAAAGCTACCAAAGATGGTCCTGTGGTGACAAATGAACCTTGCAAAGTGCTGAGATACTTTCTTGTAGACGAAAAACTAAAGAAAATGTATTCTCTACCTTGGATATCAGACGCAATGTTGTGGAACGATCGAGCGCAAGTTTCATATGAATATATGCGCCATCCAATCGATTCATCTCAATGGGCAAAAATGAAATTGAAGTTTTCGTTGTTTGCCGCGGGAGGAAGAAATTGGCTTGGAATATCAACAGATAGGTTTAATCCTCATGGTGTACAGACTTTGAGTTGGAGTTGTTGGCTTGTGATCCCGTAGTTTATAATCTTCCACCTTCTATGTGTATGAAGTCTGAATTCCAAATAATGACTCTGTTGATACCTGGGCGTAAATCGCCGGGTCAAGACAATGATGTTTTTTTGTGGCCGCTAGTCAACACGCTAAAAAAACTTTGGCATCAAGGTGTACAAGCTTTGGATTCTTTGAAAAGGGAGTATTTTACTCTGAAAGCTACTCTGATGTTTGGCATTCATGACTTTCCTGCTCAAGGTGTTTTAAGTGGGGCGACACTAAAAGACAAAAAAGGTCACCCAAACGTAAATCTAAGGTACCCCTTATCTTCGATTTTTCTAAATGGCCAATATGCACTTATATAATCGGGAGCCTACACCATAATCGGTAGGTTAAACTGAAACTATACCTATCGATTATTGTGTAGATACTTCGTCTAATAATCCCTTTTATAATCGGTAGCTTATCCAACTTGTAAGATTGCCGATTATAAGGAGCCCCATATTCAACCTTGGCCAAAGTCCATAGGTTTTGAGGGGTGTAGAGCCAACCATAACCACTTGGCTTGAGCTGTGGATGTACCCATAATCGGAAGCCTAATAGGTTACATACACGACCGATTATAAGTTTCCCCAAAATGAGTTTTTTCTAAAATCCTTCACGTAATGAATTTTGAAATCTACCATAATCGGTAGGGTATATAATTATGTAACCCACCGATTATAACGATCCCCAGATCCAACCTTTGCCATATTTCATAGGTTTTGAGTGTACAAAGCCAGCCATAACCACTTGGTTCGTGTTTTGGATGCAGCGTTAATCGGGAGTTAAATATATTACCAAACCATCCGATTATGGGTTGCCCCAAAATGAGTTTTTTTTAAAATCCTTCATGTAAGGGAATTTGAAATATACCATAATCGGTAGAGTTAACAGCTTAACAACTTACCGATTATAAGGAGCCCCAGATCTAACCCTTGCCAAATTCCATAGGTTTTGAGTGTACATAGCCAGGCATAACTATGTGGTTTGTGATTTGGATGTAGCCAAAATCGTAAGCCAAATAGGTTCCACAACCTACCGATTATAGGTTGCCCCAAAATGAGTTTTTTCTAAAATCCTTCATGTGATGAATTTTGAAATCTACCATAACTGGTAGAGTTTATTACTTATTACCGTCCGATTATACGAAGCCCCAAATCCAACTTGTGCAAAAATCCATAGGTTTAGAGTGTACAAAGGCAGGCATAACCATGTGGTTCGTGATTTGGATGTAGCCATAATCGCACGTCAAATTGGTTCCAAAACCTACCGATTATAGGTTGCCCCAAAATGAGTTTTTTCTAAAATCCTTTTTTTTTTTTAATTTTTTTTGAAAGCTACCATAATCGGTAGATATTCTAACTTAAATACCTATCGATTATTGGTTTCCCAAGATTCAACCTACGTCAAATTAGCCGTTGCAGTTTAAACCAAATTTAAGAAATAGCCGTTGGAGTTTTTGGGAAAAAGAAAAAGAGTCGTTGGACCCTAAACCTATATAAAGAAACTCATATCTATCAACCCAATCGCACCAAACTCTTTCCTCTCTTCAGTTCTAACTTTGAAAACAAAAACATGGATATTTCTTTTGCCAAAGAAGAAGATTGTGCTATTTATAGAGCGTATGTTGTGGTAACTGCTCATGATCGTGTTCGCAAGCTCCACAAATTGGAATCCCAAGAGCAGCTATGGAACCGTATTTTAATGGTATTTGAGGCGTTAGATGGTAATTGAATAAGGAGATCATCCAATGACATTAAGATGAGAATGAAGACGCTCGATAAGGAGATTGACAAACTTGAAGATGAGGGAAGATTTGTTAGGAACGCTTTTCCTTGGTGGATGTATGAAAAATGAGTAAGTATCTTTGTAACTCCGGCTCACATTAACATAAGTGACTAATAACTTGTTACTCATTCGTAATTTCAGAGAAATCTTGCGGATCGCCGGTATGTAGACCTCTACGGGAAACAATTTGAACATGAAGGATGCTACAAAATCAAGAGGGACAATTTCTATGGTCACTGGAAGTTATGATCTATTTTAACACTAAGTGATTGTAAGAGTGGTTTTAAAGTGATTGTAACGTTAAGGTCTTTATGTAATGGCTACAATCGGAATATTATTAATATAACAGCCTACCGATTATTTATACGCGGTAGTTTATTTGGTTAAATAAGCAACCGATTATCACAATCGGACACTTTATGAGTTAATTTAATTTCCGAATGTTACGTTGTTTGGATACAGAAAGCAAATTTTTCTTCAGGTAGTCATAATCGAAGGAAACATATAAAATAAACCTACCGAATACTATAATCGGAAGTTTAAGAAGTTCACCTCGTTACCGAATATGGTGTTGTTTGGTTACAGATCACAAAGGACTTTAGAGTGTCATAATCAGAGGCTAAGGAATCATGTTAGTTACCGATTATGGTGTTGTTTGGATACAGAAAACAAAATTTTCTTCACATAGAATAATCGTAGGAATAATATAAACTAACACTAATGAGGATAATAATCTAAGTTCAATAAGTTACATTAGTTCCCGAATATGGTGTGGTTTGGTTACGTAACAATAATTATTTGTTCACAAAGCATAATCGGTAGGCAACGAAATTCATAATCTTCCGAATGGATATTTTTTTGCAAAATCCCTAGATTCGGTAGGGTACATAATATAAATAGCTCCCCGATTCTCGACAATAAAATTGCAAATATCCCCAGAATCGGGAGCTATGTATATAAAGTAACCTTCCGATTGTTTGTATAAAATTCAACATTTCATATCTCTGCATGTGATTTGCTTGCGAGTCATCGTTAAATGCATAAAGATAGCAATAAAACCATTCATAATTCATAATCGAACCATTCACAAACCATAAACATAACGTACCAACTTATAATCCGACACAAACGACATAATCCGACATAAACAAAGTTAAATGTGACATAAACAAAGTTATCCATAAAGTTAACAAAACACCGAGAGTTTAGTTTTTCCTATTTGCTTTGACTTGGCGAGCTTTACTACCTCTACGACTTGGACCAACATCATCATTGGTTTCATCAACTTGAGTGCTTGATGACGCCCGAGTTCTTTTGTTCACCTTGGTTGTAGGTTTCTTTTGCAATTTTTCCCCGAACTGATTTGCATACTCCTCATTGTCAACGTTATCCATCAACTCTTGGTGCTTTTTTATCTTCTCAATTGACACATGCTCTCCGGACTTTATGCAATCAGTGCACCATTTGGACAAACGCTTGAGCCCGCTCATCTGTTTTAAAACATAGCATACCATCAAACGGTTATTACTCTATTTTGACCCATAATATTAAACTAAATTAATAAAACAATACGTACCAATCTACCAAAACCCGCAGGTTTCTCTTTGAGGATACTCTTGTACGAATCGGGCTTTGCTTTAAGATCACGGATTACACGAAGATGAGAAACATTCCGTACTAATCCATAGTTGGGAGCATTTTCAAAACCTTGGTTGGCTTCCCTCCCTTGGTTGATCAAGTAATGCGCCCTTCTATCCCAATGGAATTTACAGGATGGTGTACCCTTGTAAACCACCGTGATAGAGTCTTTATCAGACTTGCAAGGTTCTCACTCCAAAGTGAAATTGTCATGGATTTGGTCCTTTGGTATACCTTGTACAAAACCGTGTTGTCGCATCACCATTGAGGCATTGTACATCACATATCCTGTGGGATGCCACAACAGTCCAAAATAAAGTGCCAAATCGGACCGACCCGCGATATGTCCATCAACTCGGTTTTCCTTGTATGGATCAAAGCATACGTCTTGGGAATTAAGTGAGTCCAAAATCTCCTCAAACGAATCAGCCAGCTTCTCCTTCGTCCTAGAATGGTTGTCATCGAAGACGTACTTTGTTCCTCTAGGTCACCCGCCCACGCCGCTTTTCAATGGCCAATCCCAAGATAGGGAAGTGGTCGTAGATCCATGTCTATATTGTCATTTTTGCAAGTATTAGGAAATTGAGTCTTCAATGGTAGAAAAAAAAAAAAAAAACAACCAAGTATGTAGAGTTAATAAACAATACCTGTAGTAGACTCACGTTCCCGGCCACTTGGCTAATTCCACGCATGGCATCCCTTGCCCCAAGAGTACTCATGCACCGAGAGGATCCAGAAGTCGTAAAAGTTTTGCGTCGACCCGATTGTCACTGGTATTGGGGAAAATGACACATCCCAATACACATAGAAGATATGCGGTGGCCGCGTGGTTGACTTGCTCGTCCGTTAAAGTTCCTTTATCTTCTTTTTCCTTGGTGACCTTGAACATATCCATCAGAGTACCCATGTTGAACTGTCTAGTTCTATACTTCATGCATCCTTTGAACTCAGTTGTTGATGTTTCTTCATCCCAACCCAAACACTTTTTAGTTAGAGCATAAAGTTTGGTCCATTCCAATCGCTCGGAACTCAGCCCTAACACCTTTGCCATGAACATAGAGTCTAACAATCTGCACAACATCATCTGGGGTAATCTTCATCTCCCCAAACGACATATGGAAGGTGTCGGTCTCAGGATAAAGTCTCTCCACAAACGTCGATATAGCCACCCGGTCATGTTCCAACATAGAGTTCTCCGCAACATCAACCAACCCAGAATTTGCAATAATTCTCTTGAACCTTTCACATTCCTTCAAAGGCCAATGCAACATTTTTGTTGGTGCGGCGGTCGGTTTGAGTATACGAACCGCATAGGAATGATACTATTAAACACATGAAAAGTTAAAAAAATAAATTAAAATAACCTAAAAATATAACACTTAAAACTATTACGAAGAAAAAGATAATAGGTAAATAAAATGGAAACGATTATTACCTCGGTTTCATATATTTCTTTGGACCAGGAGTCTTTGTATCCAAATAACAATTGTCCTTCATCCTCTGGCAGCCCAAGGATTACGCCTTTTGGAATATCCCTCACTTTCAGTATTTGTGGGACAAGGTGTTTCGCTTTCTTTCGAGGAGGATTTTTCTTTTCAGCTTCTCTTTCTTCTTGCGCACCACTACCTTGTCCTACTTCAGGTACTCTATCTTCTGGTGCTTGTAGTTGAATTTCTGGTTGTGATTGTGGAGCACTTGGTTGAACACCTTCTTGAACTGGTTGTGATTGGGAGTCACTTGGTTGAACACCTTCTTGAACTGGTTGTGATTGAGAGGCACTTGGTTGAACACCTTCTTGAACCGGTTCTGATTGAGGTGCACTTGGTTGAACACCTTCTTGACTTGCTTGTTGAGTTCCATCTTGAGAACTTGAAGCGGCTTTAGCAGTCCTAGCTCTCCTTACACTAGATGTCAAGTTCTGATGCCTTTCCTTCCTTGCACTAGCTGAGACAATTGCATCTTCGATTTTTTTACCTCGCCTATCCCTAAACAATAAAAGAAAGTACAACAGGTTATTATAAACTATATAATTAGAAGTTAATGTAAAACCAACGCTCCTGAAGATACATATTCGTTTGGTTGATTTAACCAATTGTGTCCAATTACGCTCAATCTTAAATATTAGTTCACCTAAAGCTACCGAATACGTATAATCGGAAACAAAAGAAAAATTTTGGTGTTTGAATATGTTTATCTACACACAATAATCGGAAGCTAAATTTCAACATAACCCTTCGAATTCCAATAATCGAAAGTCATATAAAGTCCACCCTTCCGAATGCGTCACAATCGGAAGCCTCACAAAACTAATTTCTACCGAATATGCATCACTTTGTGTCCAGAAATTACTCAAGTGGTTCAGCCTAAACAATCGGAAGGAAATAACAAAATATATCACCCGATTATTGTGTCTCTGATACTTGTTCTTCCTTAGTATATTCGGATGGAAAAATCACAATTAGCTTCCGATTATGATCGATTTAGGCCTCAGTAATGAAAAACTTTATATAATCGGTAGGAAACCTAAATATTTACCACCCGAATATGACAAATGTTCTCGTGAAATGAAGAATTCGACCACAATCAGAAGTTTAAAACAATACCTAACCTACCGAATCTGGGTAATAACCGAAAACCCTAAAAAAAATAACATGTATTCGTCGAATTGAAGCAATATAAACCTAATTAATGGTAGAATCTTACCTAATCGGCGCCATTTCAAGTTTCCTGAGAGTTTGTCTATCAGTATCGCCTACATTAGGGACTTCATCTTCTTCGTGTTCTTCGGGTTCGTGAGTTAAAACCTCTTTATTACGGGCATGCAATACAATATTCGGATCCTCACCGCGCACTACGTTTTTGGTTCGAGCTTTCTTACGTTCCTTTTCTTTCATCTTTATAGAGAATAATCGACGATGATTCGATTCGACGATGAACGATGTATAGCGAGGAGAGGGGGAGATTTTTCCTCTCTGCAATCGAAAAAAAAAAAACTAAAACTAAAAATCACTCCCCCTTAGTCAATACTTCCATCTTACAGTGAAAACCACTCCCCCTTACATAATGATCCGTAAACCATATGTCTGTAGTGTGAACTACCAAATAATTCTCCCCCTTTTTGTCAATATAAATTGGCATATGTACAAAAACTACGAGATCATAATGAAATTCTCAAAGAGATAATTCATGACTAAAAGAGAACATATCAACTTTGTTTCGATGATTTCACACAGTCGAAACTTCGTGTATTCATCAAGGAGATTATAAAGATACAAGATAACTCCTACAATATTCCACATCCACACTCCCCACAAAGATATAGCAATTAAGCACAAGTTCAATTAAGAACTCTCCCCTATTTGATGGCATTCCCAAGAGAACAACATGAGCGACCTTACTTTTTCAAGAAAAGAAGGATTTCTTTGGACATTAACAAACCACTGTATCTGGTAAACTCGAATAAATTAACCACAAGACAAACTTATTGATTAATTTAATCGGAAACGATCAACATAAGAAAAATTACAGAGCCATACAGTACTTTCACATAAAATAGGATCAGGGAAAGATCAATATTTGGGAAATTTTCAAAAGTTCATTCCATTCTTTTATCAGTATTTGCATAAAGACATAATAAACTTGACTTTTGAGCATATATGAGATACTAGTACAGTTCACGGACGTAAAAACATATATCTCATAATCAATTGCATTATATATAATCAGAAAGATTAAATACTGCAAAAATCATCTTCCAAATAACTTAGAATTTAAATAAATAAATCTAAAAACACTGCAAGATGAAAATCGTTGGTGTTAGAGCATACCTCGGTTGAAATCACCAAGCATTTGTATATCAAGTTTGGTTGTCATATTTTGGATCTGGGGATGTACGTGTTTAACCTGGTTAAGCCTTTCGCCCATGCCTGATGTTTCGCCGATTTCGCTTCTCCTTCTGTTTGTGACTCGCCTACTTCTTCTTGTTGCTATGATGTGTTTTGCTCTATATGCTACTCTCATCATTCTGGTATCTAAAATGTTGGTTTGTTCTGATATAGTGTAGTAAAACCCTTTTGAAATCTAAAAAAACGATTACGAAAATAATAAGCGTTGTTGAACACGTATAAAAACTTGTGGAAAACTCAAAACTGCAAGGGAACTCAGACCCTTTTGTACATCTAAGTTTTGTGACAAAAAAGATCTTCAGAAGTTATAAAATGTTTTGTAAGAAATCTTCACTCAACCACTGTTCTTAAAATAAGCTTTAGATCTCGGAAAAACAAGACAAACAATGGAAAAATTAAAACAATCAACTTAAACCATGATGAGATCTTCACAGGTGAGGAACAACCCTCTTACTCATCTTCTATGAGCCAAAATGTAGTTGCAGGAAATCCTACAAGACCCAAGTGATATTATGAGATAAATCTAAGACATCATGAAGAAAACTCTAAGTATTATTATTAACAACATGGACTATCACAAATACAATATAGAGAAACTCTAACTTGGAGAGAAAATTACTTTTCTCTCTCTTAAATTCCTCACACAAACTTTCAAAAAGATCTCCCTCTTGTATAATGGCCACTAGTCCCTTTTATAGGGGATTACATAGTGGAGGACAGCTAATAAAGCCTCTTATTTCGGATCTGGGTGGGCGATATTATCGCATTGTTTTGTATTCATCGCGCTCGCCTTCACATGTTTTGTGTGACTCCTGTGACGTCATCACGTTCGTCAGTGGTGACGTAATAGACTTGTACTCTTCGTCTTTGGAATCATGTTGCTGAATGATTTTCTCGCATTCCCATTGGTTGAGTGATATTTTGTATCCACATTGAGTATTTCATCCTCAAGGTGATTACTTTGCTTTTCTTTACACAAATTATGGTCTCTACTATTATCTATTCCATTTGTATTCAACTGCGCAACAAAAGTCAAAAAAAAAAAAAAAAAAAAATACTTAAAGCATGAATTGGGTAGTAGATATTAGGAGAAACGAAAAAGAAAAGAAAAAACCAAGAAGATACAGTTACATTTGCACCTATATATATATATACCTAAAGAATGATGTTGTAGAAGGCTTGATACAGAAATTGATTGACTGAACCGTATTGCTTTTTATGTCTCTCATTAGCCAATCACTAAACCAATCAAAGTGCTGAACATGTAGCGAATTTCTAGGAATTGACAAAAAAATAAATAGTAAATGCTTTAGGAAACATACTATTTTAAGTTAATAACTTACAAATCTTAGTAGATCACACATTTACATTCTGTTCACGCCTACGAAACTGGAAAGAAGAAGGTGATTAAAATTCATACTCAAGCAACCAAAACTGAAATTATAAGTGCATCAAGTTCTATGTATCTATGAAATCGACACGAAGATCTTTAAGAAAGGAGAGGGACTTAAGATCATAGGTTAAAGACTGCTCCACTTCGGGGCAATCCTCAATGGTTAAATAACCAAGAGAAGTCCATTGACGTAAATCTGGAAGAAACTTTAGAACTGGACAATCTCTCAATCCGAAATAATCAAGAGTACCACTGTGGAGTTCCGGGCGAAGCAGAGTAACCTCATTCTCATTTTGTTGATCTTCACTTACTCGAAATCCTTCAAACTTATCGCACATGCTAATACTCAGAGTTCAATTCCTTTGCAATTCTCAAGTAACAAAGATTTCAGATAAGGAAGACCAGTTGGAACACACATCCACGCCGGTAAGTCGCACCCCATGAAGTTAATAATTTCCAACTCTGTCAAACCAGTGGGAGGTTGGAGAGCTTCAAATACTTGAAAATTACTTGAATTCTTACCCCACATATTTCTTGTTTTGAAGAACTTATCCCATATCATGTCGGGTGACTCTTTTACTCCCCAGTGTAGTCTCAATTCAAGAAGTTTCTGTTTTCCTTTCAAATTTGCTTTCACAAAATTGGTTAAAAAGACCAAAATCAAAACTTCCTGGGTGAAAAGGACAGTTAGATTTTGATACTGTTTAAATGGACAAAAATTTAAAAATAGGCAGGATGTAACCAGTTTCATCCTGCCCATTTTCAAATACTTTTTCTTATTTTTAATTTACACAGGATGCATCTAGTTTCATCCTTGCTATTTTTTAAGTTTAAGCCAAGATGAATCCAGTTTCATCCTTGCTATTTTTTTTTGTCCATTTCACCCATAAAAAATTTTACTCGTCCATTTGAACCGTGTTTTAAAATTTTTTGGACAAATGACCCATTTTCCGATTTGCTTTCTCAGCCTCTATTGGATCTTTACAGTGCTGAAGATTCATAATACATAGCACCTTAAGACTGTTAAGGTTTCCTAACTCTTCGATACCATCGTTACGATCAGTGGTGCTTATTAGCTTTTCCCTCACCCAGTAACTCAAAGATCTAAGGCAAACTAATTTCCCTATACCCACTGGTGTTCCCTTCTCAGAGTTATAACCGAATCTTCGCACTTTAGTCCAATTATTTACCTACCTCTCATGTTAGTGAATACCAGTGTCTCCAAGTCATAAAGTTTATCGATGGACATAAGACCTTTGCCTACTTTTTCAAGATCAAGACAAGTAAGATGGAGATACCTTAAATGTCTCAGCTTGTAACTCAAAGAATGCAGCTCTTGGAAGGTCAAAAATCCTGGTGAACGACCTACATGGAGTACACGCAAGTGCTTACTTCTTAACAACACACCAGGGTCCATGTTTGAGCCTTCATGGATGATAAGTGTTCGCAACTTATTCGCGTTACTTAAGCTTTTCAGAAATGTCGACGGTAAATCTACATCCAAAATTAACTGTAACCACCGTATTTCAGAAGTATTTTTTAACTGACTCACCTTGAGAGACACCAATTCATGATCCCCAACAACAGCTTGGGCAAGATCGTGCACAAGATCATGCATCTTGTACATCTTTTTGGATATGTCGTCCGAGAAAGTCTTTACGCCATCCAAAAATGAGCTCCACACCAAACTCTCAAAGTATTCATTTGCAGTGTCCTCGATCGATCTTTCTTTTCCCATGTTTGAAGCGTCCAGAAATCCTTCTGCTATCCACAACTGAACTAATGTGACTCTATCTATTCTCCAACCTTTGGGAAATATTGAGCAGTAAGAGAAACACTGTTTCAACTGGGACGACAAGTTATCATAGCTCAATTTTAGTATTGATATGACTCTCTTTTGACTTTCTTGTGTATTCCATATATCGTTTGCTTCAATAGATAACCAATCGCCTTCTCTATTTCGTGCGCGCATTAGATTACCGAGAAATTTTGCTGCAAGTGGTAAACCGCAACACTTTTTCGCAATCTTCTGCCCTATGCTTGTCATGTTTGTTGTCCTTGGCGCTCCACCGGGAGAAAATGCTTTCTTCTCAATAATTGACCAACATTCATCATCTTGCAGTGGTCTCAGTTTATAAGGAGCAATACTCCCCTTAAAAACATCTGCAACTTTGGTTTCACGAGTAGTAATTAAGATTTTACTCCCTCGAGCTCCATCACCCAACGGACTGCACAGTCGTTCCCATTGCTCCTCATCGTCGTTCCATAAATCGTCGAGTACTAGCAAATATTTCTGGTCGTTTAATTGTTCTCGAACTTTTCTTGCAAGTACATCGAAATTGGATAATGCATCAAACTTTGATCCAGTAATGGACTCCATAATTTCTGTTAAGAGCCTTTTCACATCAAAATGTTGAGATACATAAACCCACATTCTTAGCTTGAACTGTTCCTTTATCATCTCATCATTGTAGACGAGTTGAGCCAGAGTCGTTTTCCCCAGTCCCCCCATCCCCACTATGGAAACGACGGAGACCTTTTCTTGATTGCTATCAGATGATGTTGATGACGATGATGCGACCTTTGTTAACATATCTATTATTATTTTCTTATCATCCTTCCTTCCCATGATGTTTGATTCATTTATAGAGGACTCGGTTTGTCGGCTCCTTTCCTCACCGCTTTCACCATGAGGAGTAATAGCATTGCTAGCAGGTGTTATCTGCAACTAGAACCTAATCATATCTTTTGTAATTGCATCTAACTTTCGGTTGATCTGTTTGATTTCTCTGGCCATCTTGAAGAGAAATACAAGTGGGTTGGAAGATGAAACAAAGTCGCAGACCTTTTTATTCATGTTGTCCCCCCTTACGGACCGACGCATGGATTCGTAGGAAAACTCATCCATCACATCATCCGCATCATAAGCCACAGCTTTAAGCCTTCTCAGCCAAATACCCACAGCTGCATCAGTTACTTGTTTCCTTTCAGCATCAGCTATGACAGCAAGAATCATCTCTAATGTGTCTTGAAGTTTTTTCAGGTCATCTTTGACACCCCAAGCAAGACCAATCTCTCGACCAATAACAGGAACCAATTTATTTAGAATTTCTGTTACACCATTAGTAAGAATTCCTTCAGCAATCGACATAGTAAGAAAATATTTGTTGGGTAGATCTAGAGTTGTTGAAGATTTAGAATATTGAGCACAAACAGGGCCGGCCCTGGGACGAAGGGCAACAAAAATTTGGGGGCAGCAAAAACTATTTTTTTTGTCCATATGACGCTTGGATTATTGGGTCTCTGTCTGAAAACAGAAGTGAATATATGTTGGTATTCTTGTAATAATACACATTAAGAGGGGCATTAAATTAAACAATTGAATGGGCAGACAATTAAGTACAAGTAGGAAATACCAATTGGTCCAACAAATAATATATTAGGATGAGTCTAGTCCAGTTGACTCAGTCATGTGTCTGTTTGGTCCTATTTGGGAAAATAAATTATAGTTTGGTCCAAGAAATTATGGTTTGGTCCTAGGGTGATGTCATGGATGATGTAATTTTCATTGTGTGGTGGCAGAAATACCCTTTTGGGACCACATATATAGACAAAAACCCTAGAAAATATCTTTATTTTCAGATTTACTTTCTCTCTCCACATGTTTTCAAATTTAGTTTCTATTCTCTTTTTCTTTTTTCTTTTTCTTTCTGCTACTTTTTTTGTTGTTGTTGTTGACGAAGAAGAAGAAGAAAACGATGACGACGATTTTTCATGGATCTGTTGCTGTTTTTGATGTCGTTATTGATGAAGAAGAAGAAGAAGAAGAAAACGATTGCGACGATTTCATGGATCTGCTACTGTTTTTGATGTTTGTTGTTGATGATGATGAAGAAGAAAACAATGACGCCGATTTCATGGATCTGTTGTTGTTTTTGATGTTGTTTGTTGATGATGAAGATGAACTCGTGTTTGAAGACGATGTTGTTTTTTTTTTCTGCTGCAATTTGAAGACGACGAAGATGATGTTGTTGCTGGTATTTGAAGACGACGATGTTCCTGCTAGTATTTGAAGACGTAGAAGAAGATGTGATGTTGTTCATTTTTAGGTTTTTATATGGAATGAAGTCTGTTTTTTTAGGTTTTTGTATGGAGTTCATTCCTGGGAATAAAGTCTGTTTTTTTAGCTTTTTGTATGGACTTCATTCCTAGGAATGAAGTTTGTTTTTTTTAGTTTTTTGTATGGACTTCATTCCTGGGAATGAAGTCTTTTTTTTTTTTTAGCTTTTTGTATGGACTTCATTCCTTGGAATGAAGTCTGTTTTTTTAGCTTTTTTATGGACTTCATTCCCGAATGAAGTCTCATTTTAGCACGAAGAACTCCTACAAAAAAAAAATTTAACACGGAAGGGTATTTTTGTCTATTTAAGTAATTTTAAATAATTATGGACCAAACAGTAAAGGCGTTTGACCAAAGGACTAAACAGACATGGGCCCACCTAAAAAAGGACCAAACGATATTTTTCCCTAAGTACAACACGTCTCTTTTCTATTGGCCATTCATGCGGTTTTTTTTTTTTTGTAACTTCAACCTTTTGTCTGCTTTCGGAGTTCTCTTCTAATCGAGAACAAACGGGAAACGCCAATAAGAGCATCTCCAATGCTTGGGGTCAAGGTCATCCTATGTGGAGGTCTTATTAAAACTTTTTGGTTGTGGGTCATTTACTACATGACAAAAAATAATAATTGTAAGACTTTCTACACTAAATTCCAACTCCAATCCCCAAGGTCCCTTGTCCAACATTTTTTTGTCCAAATTTAGAGACAAAGATGATGTGGACTTAAGACTGTAGTCATGAAGAAAGTCTAAATAAGACTTTCTCCTTTACCCCACTTGGTCCCCACATGCACATGTCATCTTCTTTTATGACCTCCACCCTAGTGTTGAGATGAAAAGTTAGTAAAAAAGTCTTAAATCATATGTGTCATATCAATTTAAGACCTTTGACCCCAAGATTGGAGATGCTCTAAGAAAGAAATTAGGCACTAGCCGCACTACTATTCCAGTAACGCATCCGTTCCTTTAACTAATTATTAATCACTAATCCTATATTGTTTAATTAATTATCCTTTTTCTTTGTTTAAATTTAATTTAGGGCATAAATTAAATTATTAATTATAATTATATTTTTAGAGCATCGGTTATCTTGCGTATGTTATTATGATTTGGTTTTAATAAGCAATATTGACCATATGTAATGATTTGTATTTTGTAGATATGCCTCCGGGTCTAAAAAGAAAACAAATTCGGGAGCTCAAAATAGGAAAAAACAGAAAAAAGATGGTGAGTTAGTAAAATTTCTTACCGGGTCTTTAAATAAATATTTGATTAGGCCTAGTACATCTATAGTTGAAGATTTGGATAACAATTGTGTTAATGAAGCAAATGTTGAAGTGCATACTGAGATTTTTGGCAATAGTGAAATTTTTGGCAATAGTGATGCCAATGCCATGAATGAGAATGATGTTAATGTGAACGTCAATGATGATGTAAATGATGGGGTTAATACCGAAAGGGATGCAAATGTAATGAAAGAAGATAACATGGAAGAACCAATTGGAACATAATTGATCAAAAGTTAATTGATATTCTTGTGGAGAAAGGTCTTATAAGGGTTAGTGATTTTGAGTTTCCTTATGATAGCGCCTCTGGTAAACGTTTTTCAGTCACGTATTATACAAAAAGATTAACGAATTTGGAGAAGCAAGATAGAAAGTGGCTTATATATGTAATTTCTTTAGACAAGGTCTTTTGTTTTTATTGCAAGTTGTTTAAGAATATAACCTGTATAGGGGGCATCATTTCATAGCGTAACTTCGGGGCATGAATACTTCGGGGCCGGCCCTGAGCACAAATTTCGGAAACTATTGTATTACTCGAAAGTGATGTTTAAGAGTAATTAGTTGAGTTGGATGATAACGAACTGAACATAAGGACTACTATATAAGAAGCATTTTGGTCGTAGAAATTCAACCACACGACTCATTAGTGGAATTTTTACTTTGCTTCTCTATCCGGTAACCATGCATGCCTTATCTTTTTGGGGTTGTTTCACAGCATATTAGAATACGTAAAACATCCTAAATGCAACTTGGTGTGGTGGAAATGGAATCACAACAAAAAAAAAAAAAAGCAGCAAAATGGAAAGGAAATGAAATGATGATTGAACCGATATGATATTCTTAAAGTAGATTACAGCAAAAATGATTCTTAAAGTAAGTTGTTACAGAGACTCCTCGAGTCCTTGCCTTGACTACCACTCAAGACATACTTAGATGAGAATGCTTACCAGTATGGAGAACATGTATTGGCCAAGCTAGAGAAAGATAAAGAGGAGGACACGTCACATCCAAAGGCCATCATTGCGATAAATCATTATCAAAAAAGATAAAGGTTCTGGCCAAGAGAAAGCAAAAGATAGGAGACATATCACTGGCTGCAACGTACAAATATATATCCCATATTTTGAAGAATTCTTTCCCACCACATGAAAAATAAAAAGAAAGAAAATATGTAAACAAGAAATAAACACGCAAATTTAAGGGGAATTTAAACCTGGGGTCTTTAGGGGCGACCCAAAAAAAAATTAGGGGCGACACAAAGCGACAAAAACTGTCATAATCGGTAGGTTTCCACAATCGGTAGGTTATTTTCGGGGCGTTTTTTTTTTAATCCCAAACTACCCTTTACAATCGGTAGATAACTATACAATCGGTAGTTAATCAACAATCGTGAGTAAATTTGGTTTGTATAACTTCCGAATATAAAGTAAAATCCTTTATCTTTTTGAATTTTGACTATCCTATAATCGGTAGTAAATAAAGTTATCTTGACTCCCGATTAAAGTAGACCTTTGGCAAATATCCTACCATAATCGGTAGGGAATTTAGGTTATTTAACTCCCGAATATAGAGTAGCCCTAAATGAGATTTTGCGAAAATCTTTTTTTTTTCGGAATTTTGGTTGAGCCTATAATCGGTAAGAAAGGAAGAGTTATCATGACTTCCGATTATACAGTGGCTCTCTTTACAAATATCCTACCATAATCGGTAGTCAAAATAGTTCATATAACTACCAAATATAGAGTAGCCCCAAAATCAGATTTTGCAAAAATCCTTTTTTTTTTGAAATTTTGGTTGAGCCTATAATCGGTAGTAAATGAAGTTATCCTAACTTCCGATTATCCTTGCTCTCTTTGCAAATATCCAACCATATTCCTGTAGTCAAAATAGTTCATATAACTACCGAATATGGAGTAGCCCCAAAATCGATTTTGCAAAAATCCTTTTTTTTTTTGGAATTTTGGTTGAGCCTATAATCGGTAAGAAAGGAAGAGTTATCATGACTTCCGATTATACAGTGACTCTCTTTGCAAATATCCAACCATATTCGGTAGTCAAGATAGTTCATATAACTACCGAATATAGAGTAGCCCCAAAATCAGATTTTGCAAATATCCAACCATATAGGTCGAACACAGCCGGGAGGGGCTACGCCCTCCCGGACCCCCCCAGACCCCCTGTATAGCGTACCGGCATTGTATTCATGCCCGCACCGAGCTTTTTCAACTGCATTGGTTGAGCCAATAATCGGTAGTAAATGAAGGTATCCTGACTTCCGGATATAGAGTTGCCCCAAAATGAGATTTTGCAAAAATCCTCTATTTTTCTAATTTGGTTGAGCCTATAATCGGTAGTCAAAATAGTTTATATAACTACCGAATATAGAGTTTCGCCAAAAATGATATTTTGTAATCGGTAGCTAAAAAAACCTAAACTACCGATTATGAAGGGGTATACAAGTATTTTCAATCTATTTTGTCTTTTGTGTCGCCCCTAATTCTTTCGAAATTCGCCCTTAAAAGTGCCAGGAATTTAAAGTGCACAAGAGTCAGAAATAAAATTTACAGTTGGGGAATATCTAGAGTTAATCGGCAAATATAGTCAGTTGATCCTGACTTAGGCTTAATATGGGATATGCGACGTCTTCTGGAAAAACATATTTCATGTACTGCGAAAAAACAGTGGAACATTAATTTGGTAAACTATAATCTAAAAATTAAACTCATCCTCTTCTTTAGCTTTTTTTTTTCTTCGGAAAAGAGGATAAATCCTCAAAAGATATATTGATTTGATCGAGTCTCATAACTGTGAGAATCATTAGCGGTTACAAGATTGATGCAATTCCTAATATATAGGTAGTCCAAAATGGATTCTAATCTTTCATTTGTCCAGATATTTTGGATACGGTTTCTATTACAATAACTGGCTATATTTGCTTCCTTAGTAATATTGAATCTTGATGTTAAAACGAAAGCAGAAACTTTAAAGTTAATACAATTTTCAGGTCCTGTTTCAAAATCTTCACTAACGTTATATCTATTCTCCCTTGCTTTTACATATCTTCTCATTAGCAGTTGTAGAGTAGGAATTGAATCACTTTGAAAGATTACATTATGCCCACTACATTCAGTTGCCCATCTAAGGTCGCTTGCCGACCTTTTTCTTCTAATTGTTCTCTTGTGGTACAATCTGCATGAGAGCCTCTTGCTTCGACAGTTCTACCTGCATAATCAATCATAGTTAGCCCAATTCTTGAAGTGCTGAAAGAAAAATTCATTTTCAAAGCAATAGAGATTCGCAAGCTCATATAACTTATTTCCCTGTCAGGTTCCCTTTCCAGGATTTTAAGAGCCTCATCTTTCATTGGGTTATAAAACAAAGTTTGCATAACATTGTAATCTGTTTTATTAACATTCCTATAACTATTTATAAATCTAACAATAGTTTTTGCGGTATTGGCACTATTCTGCCTCTTTTTCTGAAAAGTAGATTCACATCTAGCTTTCCATATATGCCAAATGATTATGCTACAAAATTCAGGCCACTGAATTATACAATCACCCCTGTTTTTATCATCGAACCACAAATTTAACCATTCATGAAAATCAGTGCAGTTATCAATCACATAATCCATATCAAAATTTAAGTGCATCCATACCTGTTTAACGAAATTACAGTTGAGAAAAAGATGAGTAAGAGATTCTTCTTCATCATGGCATAGACTACATTTCGTATCTATATTAGGAAGAACGGCAGCAATTCTCATGCCAGTGGGTAGAATTGAATTTGCCGCTTTCCAAATGAAAGTTTTTATGGAAGGGGTAACATTTAGATTCCATATTCTTCTCCATTTGACATTGTTATGAGTACTACTATTCAGGGAGCGGTATAAAGACTTGACAGAAAATTTACCTTTGCTATTTAGATTCCAATGGGCAGTGTCATCTAAATCTTGAACTAGTATGTGTATTCTCTTTATCCTCTTCTTTAGCTCCTCCTCCAAGAACACCGTTATTGCTTTCCTTCCACATCTGCTAAGGAATGACACACTGTTATAGTTACCTAGTATTTCCAGCCGTAACTAATTTTATCACATGAAAGGTTCCTGGAAACAACATTGTTATATTGACGCGGGTTATATTTTGCAGTCTATCCCCCTCTCAGGCTCGACAGACTGATGACCGGCGGCCAATGTAACATTTAGGCCTTAGAAAATCAACCGTATTTGGGCCTTACCATTTTTTTGTTGCTTATTTGAGATCTGAATTTGATTCAACCCAGTGGAAATGCATAAAATTTCTAGAGAAGTAATGAATACGACAACACAACTAGCATCTGTTGGAAAATTGGGTTAAAAACAAGAGGATGGAAAAACAGAAACAAAATAATGGTGTACCCCTGACTTCAAGGCTCTTTCGATTCTTTTAGACAATAATTCGACCTTTCCCAATTAACTTGGATAGTACAACAGGTCTCTCGTATTATGCCTTCAGGATTCAATGAAGCCCTAACACCGTAATCAAATTCAAGGATTGTACTTCCTTGACCCGACCAAGAATCACACTGTATAAGGTTCTGATGATGCTATTATAGAAGAAGAAAACAGATTGCTTTTTGATGTGTTGGAATGGGAGAACATCTTTGCTACTTATAGTGATAATCATGCCTGTTGGTAATGTCGTTTCGTCACCAACATGTCGATCACCGAAAACTCTGCGTAGCGGAAAACCTTGAAAATATCCAACATTCTCCCCCTATTTTGAAAAAAAAAAAAAAAAAACAAAAAAAAAAAAAAACTTTTAAATCAGAGTGGCTGCATCACAAAAGTAACTGCCTACGTACCCGAGTGGGATCAAGCCAACGTAGTTCACGCTAGGTCGATCACCGAAAACTCTGCGTAGCGGAAAACCTTGAAAATATCCAACATTCTCCCCCTATTTTCAAAAAATAAAAAAACACAAAAACAAAGTAAAAAACTTTTAAATCAGAGTGGCTGCATCACAAAAGTGACTGCCTACGTACCCGAGTGGGATCAAGCCAACGTAGTTCACGCTAGGTCGATCGAAAACTATGCGTAGCGGAAAACCTTGAAAATATCCAACATTCTCCCCCTATTTTCAAAAAATAAAAAAAACACAAAAACAAAGTAAAAAACTTTTAAGTCAGAGTGGCTGCATCACAAAAGTGACTGCCTACGTACCCGAGTGGGATCAAGCCAACGTAGTTCACGCTAGGTCGATCACCGAAAACTCTGCATAGCGGAAAACCTTGAAAATATCCAACTGCATCTTTTTTGGGGTTTCAATTTGCAGACAGAAAAGTTAACAAAGTGAAGGAAGGACGAAATGCAGCTACTTAAGTATCTTGGAAAGATTACGCGCCTATATTTTTGTGTAGGGGTTTTTTAGTTTATCCCCCCTAAATAAATTAGTGATTGAGCTTCCCTCCAAATTACTAATGAAGTTAATCATCTTCATAAATCCTATATATCATCTTCAGATAAAGTTAATCCAATAGATTCAACAATCGGAAGGACAACTCAGATTAGTCTTGAACGAGACTGAATCAGAAGATTAACAGATTCTACCGACAGTAATTAGGCCTGTCAATGGAAGAATACCCATCGGATATTTAGAAATCCGATATCCGACAGGTTAAGAACTACCGGATATTCGATATCCGATAATATCCTATAGGATATCAAAATCAGATATCGATTCCGATAGGCTAAGCTGTCGGATATCCGATAAATATCCGATAATATCCGGTTATACCAAAAAAGCTTAAAAACCCTTGTAAAACATTTTCATAATTGACACTTATCGGATATTGATAATATCCGATACTAGACTCGAAATTAGGATAAATTACAAATAAGTTCATATACTATCTGATATCGGATATTAACATTTCGGATTAGGTCTAATCCGTTTCCGATATTTTAAGGAAGAAATATCCGATAAAATATCTGATATCCGATACAACGGATAAAATCCTAAAGGATCTCGAATATTCGGAAACGGATTCCGGATATCGGACAAATATTGACAGGCCTAACAGTAATATATCTTTTAAAAAAAAAACTATCAGTCGCATGTACACACTATCAGTCCAATAAGAGAAGAAGGAGCGATACCTCAATGAACAAACAATTCTAAAAGGAAATGTTACCATTCCTTCCTCTTCAAGTCCTCAATGGAGACAACTAGCGTCAATTATCCCTACCATGCAAAAATTAATTTTCCATCGTATTGGAAATGGATTATCAACTCCGATAGAGGCTAATTGGATTCCACACTCTACCAATCTAGATCCAACACAATGCTACCCAATCCAAATGGTAGCAGATATCATCGACCCAATCTACCACTCCTGGAATCATGAAAAATTGAACACCTTTCCCAACCTAACAATTCAGAAAATCATCAACATTCACCTACCCCAAAAAAATACTCCAGATAAAATTATCTGGCCTCACTCAAAATCAGGAAACTACACCACATCTTCAGGATACAAATGTCTAACCCATGGTCATCCGACCCACACGCCTATAACACATACCAAATTCTTATGGACATTACCATGTCCACCAAAAATTCGGCTTTTCTTGTGGAAAGCCATCAATGAGGGATTACCGACCTTCTCTCTCTTACACCGAATCCATTTGACCAACTCAAACATATGCCCTAGATGCAATACTGATACGGAAGTAGCAGATCACCTTTTAATTCATTGTCCAATAGCAGCCTCTTCCTGGAACATATTTTTCAACCGACTTCATAATGCACCAAATACCAATCCCAACACAAACTTCAATTCAAATCCACAAACAACCATATCCCAAATCCTCCAGCATCCAACATCAACATCTATAATCTCCTCAGTCTGTTTCCTATTCTGGACACTATGGCTATCCAGAAATGATCTAATTTACCAACAAAAACAAACAAATTCAGACGAAATCGTGGCGTGGGCACAAAAACTACAACAAGAATTTTCTTGGGCACTGCACGCTTCACCACCAATCATACCAGGAGATACACCAACACTCAACAACACGTTAACAAATAAAAGAATATCAACAATATTGGTAGGTTGGTCCACCCCGAATATCAACTGGGTTAAGATTAACACAGATGGAGCAGCCAGAGGACATCCAGGATTTGCAGGAGCTGGATTCATCTGTAGAGACTCTGATGCACGAACTTTAATAGCTATGGCTCAACCACTAGGAATTACGACAGCACTAACTGCAGAAACATGGGCCTTATACTATTGGCTTCAAGAAAAGCATCAGAGAGACAATGGCATAGAATCCTATTTGAAACAGACTCGGAGAACCTCCTGAGGTTCATTACATCAACTACCTCGCCACCTTGGCACATAGCAGGAATGATCGAAGAAATAAAATTGAGACTTAGGCAAATCCCGCAAGTCGCTATACAACACAACTACAGAGAAGGAAATCAAGCAGCGGACGAATTAGAAAACCATGCAGCGGATGGAAGCCAAGCATCAAATTTCTCAACCAAAATTTGGGACCAGGCAATCCCATCTTTTATCAGTCACATTTTATTTCAAGACTCTGTGGGTACCACATATCCACGACAAGTTGTAAACTAAATTTATTATAATAAATTCTATGCTTCAAAAAAAAAGAGAGAAGAAGGAACGCATAGTAAGCTTATTTTGTGGACAGTTCGTTTCTTTGTTTCCTTGACTTTACTTCTTGTTAGCTCCTGAGTCATGAAGGTGAGTGCGGCTAACAATAGTATTACTGGGCCTAGAAAATTATGAAGAGCTTAACTTGTAGGAAGCTTTGCTCTCATGTTTTCGACCTTTTTTGATATATTCTCCTCATGAGACTCCATGTTTCCCTTCAAGAGGCTTTTCATGTAATAGAAAACATGAGTCCACAATCTTTCCTAAAATTGCGAAACAGATATCTCAATGTTTAGACTTGCAAAAGAAAGTTGTAGGTTAAAAAAATTGTTTCATCAAAAAAACCAAAATAAACCAAAACTACCAACATTTTTGGTGGAACCAAATTTAACAAAGGGAGAACGATGAAACCAAAAATGGTTTCATCAAAAAGACCATAATAAACTAACATCATCAACATTTCTAGTGGAACCAAATCTAATAAAGGGAAAATGATGAAACCAAATATGGTTCCATCAAAAGGCCAAAATAAACTAACACTACCAACAATTTTGGTGGAACCAAATCTAACAGAGGGTGATGAAACCAAAAATAGTTTCATCAAAAAGACCATAATAAACTAACAAGGGCCATCATATACTGTTTTTTCTTTTGTATCAAGGCATTTACGGCAGGTGCTATCGCGCACAAATGATGCAACGAGCACCTAAACGGTTTTGTATCTATTTTTTTCCCGTTGTTAAACCATATGTAAACCATAAACACCGTAACTGAAAATGATGAAACTATAAGTTGAAAGAGTTTTAACAGTAGAAGTCTAACTAAAAAAACCCATAATTGAAAATGATGCAACCATATCTATTTACATCAAACAACCATTAATAGTAAACATACCATTAGAATTGGTTTCAAGTAAACCATAAGCATAAATGGTGAAACCAAATCTAGTTACATCAAACAAGCATTAAGTAACATCTACAGAAAATGGTTTCAAGAATTGGAACCAATTTAACAATTGGAAAATGATGAAACCAAAAATGGTTTCATTAAAAAGAAAGAATGAAACCAACAACACGAAATCAATTTTGGTGGAACCAATTTAAAAATTGGAAAATGATGAAACCAAAAATGGTTTCATCAAAAAGACTAGAATTAGAGGTGTAAAACGTCTTAGGCCGAGATGACCAAGACACGGTCGCGTGCTTCACGTGCCATGTGTCGTGTCGTCTTTGTGCCAACGATTTAAACGTGTTGTCCGGGCTATGCTTTACTAGTCAAAAGCTAGGCACAACACATCCACAGGGCACAACACACGAATAAACGTCGTGCTGCTTTCGTCTTTGCACACGTGCTATAAACAATTTGAAATCACTTAATGTATACATTAAGTGGACGATATCACAAGAATTTAGTTAGACAAAATATCATTTGAAATTATTTCAAGTAAAACTAACAAGTTTATTCAATAAAAAGAAATAGCCCATCAAATATAAAATTGGATTATTGTCATGTAAATTAATGTTCTAGTTAAATATAGGTGACGACATTATAACAACAATATTGAAATATATTTTCCAAATATTAAGGTATTATATGTGTTGTTATAAATAAGCCAACATAAAATGTTAAAAACTAGCTAGAATAGTGACTCTTTTGTGAAATATACAAAAAATGTGATGTATTATGCCTTGTTATATAGTGTATTTGTACATGTTATGACGTGCTCTCTTAACGTCTTTGTCAAAGGCTGGGCCACGTGCTTATCCGTGCCGCGTGCTGTGCTGTGCTACTGTGCCAATTAGTCAAACCAAGCACATCCCATTTAACTAACGTCTTTGCCGTCTTTGGCTAAGTCACGTCTTTGAGTTTAAATTTGTGCTCAAATTTTAGCATGTTGTGCTGGGCTGTGCTCGTGCTGGCACAGCCCACTTTACACCTCTAACTAGAATACACCAACATCACCAAATCCAATTCTGGTGGAACCAATTAAAAAGGGGAAAGTGGTGAAACAAAAAATGGTTTCATCAAAAAGAAAAGATGAAACCAGCAGCACAAAACCAAATCTAGTCGAAATAAATCTAACAATAACAATCGGAAAATGTTGAAACTAAAAATTGTTTCAATCTGAATAAGAACAACACAATACATTTTATTTTATCTAACCAAAATAATCAACAAAATAATTGGTGAAACCAATATATCATTTCAATCCAAAAAGAGAAAACACCGATGCATGTTAGTTTAAACGCTAAATAAGTTGCGAAGAACATGAAACAAAAGATTTAATTTACCTTTAGGAGAATTTTTAATCATTTTACTAAGTTGTTCATCTCTTTTTTTCTCTTGTTGAGCATTTTTCTTCACAATTTTAACCAGTTTTCGTGATTTTGGTTTCTACTTTTTTGATTCTAGGTCGTAACTTGTTTCAATTTATGATTTATGGTTTCTAATCGGAGGTTTCAGGAGAAGAAGAGAGAATTAAAAGGGAAAATGAATTCGTTGATCTGATTGTAGATCTGATTTTTTCTTATGTTTGAGAGACTAGGAAGAACTAGGAAGAAGATAAACGATGGAATCGAGATAAATATGTTTGAGAGACTAGGAAGAACTAGGAAGAAGATAAACGATGGAATCGAGATAAATTGGTTGCTCGGTTAGTTTTGAGCGAATAAGAATAGAGGATATTTTAGACAGTTTAGGAATTTGGAGTTTTTTTATATCATTTATTTTGTTGGAGCTTTCTTACACGGATGTTGACAGCTCTGGGGTTGTAACGCGCGCGTTATAAAAAAAAATATCAGTCGCATGTACACACTAAGAGAAGAAGGAACGCGTAGTAAGCTTATTTTGTGGACAGTTCGTTTCTTTGTTTCCTTGACTTTACTTCCTGTTAGCTCAAGAGTCATGAAGGTGAGTGCGTCTAATAATAGTATTACTGGGCCTTGAAAAATGAAGAGCTTGTTATAAACTATTGTTTATTTACTAAGATGCCCTTCGTGTCTAAGTTTAGGGTTTACATATCTTGGACACCAAGTCTTCTATCTATATAAATAGAGGCCTAATCTATTGTATTCTACACACATATGAATAAGAATTTCTCACTCTTCCCCTCTACTTTGTGTCTCCTTCTCCTTTTATAAGACGTTATCACGCACGTTACTCTACTAGCTAATGAAACGACATACACCGTACACTACAATCACCGTCCTCTAATCTCTTGAGGAGGAGAAAAAGCGTTTGGATTTTTTTTTATTTCTCATTCGCATAAGATGCCAGCATAAAAAACCTTCAAATCTAATATTTTGTTTAATACATATGTTGTTTATGCTATTTTATTAATCATAACAAAATATGGTTTGCTTTGTTCTAACAGTGAAGGCTTTTCATGTTTTGCATGTACCCACTCACCTCTGTTGGATACACGAAGGTTTCATGCTTTGGAATTGGTATTCGTCTGTACAAATCTATCAAAGCACTATGAGCACAACAGGTGTCAACCGGACAAAGCACTATGAATGATTTAGCTAATGGATTTTTTAATGGTGTATCTTGATTTCTTTTTGTTCTTCCTTTCCTCTTTTTTTTTTTTTTTATTGCTTTTGAATCCAATGGTTAACCCTAAAAGATATATAGTCTATATTTTTGGGTGTGGGTAATCAGTCTGATTCTCCCTTCTTCTCTAATTTTGTTCATAGAGAAAGAAAAAAGACAAAAACCCATCGAAAGATGGTTTACGGTTTCTATTCCTTTAATGAAACCGTAATCACCAAAAATTGATATTCTTAGTAATCTAATCACTTCTACGGTATCCAATCACGTGCATGGTTGAAAAACCTCCGGCCAGTTAATATTGGTATCTTTGTCCATTGGACAATGATCATGTGATTCGTATTTGGTTTTTATTCGTTACAGAAACCATTCATTTACCACACCATGGATTTTCCATAACAAACCTTCTTTTTTTCCGGTCGTCGATGCGATTTCGGTATATCATTTTACCAATAGGTATTAATTTTATTCATAAATTCTCTATAATGAGATGTAAAATTGGCATTCTAAAATTAGCCAATTTTGGTTTTTGATTTCTATTCCTCGAGAGAAATCTTCATCAACCAAAAAGTAGATTTTTCTCTACAAAGAATAACAATAATGATTTCTTTATTTTTTTTCATAAGAATCATATAAACCAATTGGAATTGGATTTCTCTATCGATCCTAGAAATAGGATATCGTTATTATGGTATTGATAGCTATAATTTTCCTCATGGTAATTCTCTCCAAATTTTGGAACCCGTTCCACTTGAATTTGGAATATAGTTGGACACTTAAGATTAATTTGGGTGCGCACCCGGCTTGTTAGCCAATATTATTAGTCCTTGAAGTGACTATATTAATCTTGACTATATTAATCTTGAAGTGTCCACAATCTCATGTTGTTGAGGTCATGGAATTATTTGGAGATTTTATTTGCATATTTTGCATGTAACCAATAAAATCCATGGTTGATTTTAATTTGTATAAACTGCAATCTTTGGATATATTTCTTTTTACGGCTCTTGAAGTCAGTATCTATTGTATAATCTGGTGTTCTTAAAATCCAGAAATTATGAGTATACGTCTTCGATTTAATCAGATAATACTCTACGAAACTTGTTTTCGTATAGAGAAAAAAAATATTTCCGCCATTATCAGGGGGAGATTATACACTACCAGACATTGGTATCCATTAACTTAAAAGTTATATTAGTTTCTCTCCAATCATGATCAAATTGAAAAAAGGCTGTTATTGACTAGGCGTGAAATATCACATTTGCTTTTACGTAAGTGTTTGCCTCTTTAAGAGGAAAATCCAATCACATCCATTAAAATAAGTAGCATTCCATAATAGGCTACTGGTAGTGCTCCAATCGAGTGTACCAAAAACACGATTCACATTCTAAAAGTAATTATCTCCTTATTTAAAGATGAGGAGATTATAATGCCCGTGGGCGCTGGTACCAGCAATTCTATGATTATTTTTTTCAAGATATGCATACACTTGAGAATTATGTGGGATCGTAATTAGTTAATATATTGTCGAATATTCCTTTAAAGTAACTACTGAAATAAATGATGATGGTTTTGAACCCCTCTGCAGAGAAAATCGACATATGTGATTGGTTGGCATATAATCCAAGTTAGGCTGGATTAATTTCTCGATTGATGCAATTTTGGATCCAAACTTAACACCTTAAACATGCCAAGCCTATTAATTACAGGTTGGTGTAGTCATATTGCGTCTTTATACGAGAAATTTCTTCGTTGAAAAAACGATTTGAGGGTTCTATTTTTTCTCAGACCCTAGGATTGATTCAATAAATTTTTGTTCTCCATGCATGATGCTTTTGGCGTGGTAGTCCTTGAAGGACTCGTATTGCATTTACACAAGAAATGTGGTTGGGAACATATTCAAATTTGTTATCCTTGTAGGATTCAAATTATATTATGGCAGCCACTTGACTCGATTATGTCAGGTTTAACAATCCTTTATGTGTTTTTAGAAATTTGGTACAAAACCAACAATCCGGATTAATTATTTGATGATAACAACTTTATAGGTCTCTTGAGGAGTCCTTAAAAACACTAAAATTCACGCTTTGGCAGTATAAATTCTATTTTTTTTTCTTTTCTTAAATCTGCAGTTAGAATTATGCTCGCTTAAACTCTTCTTTAAGATAGATTAGAGTTATTATTTTGATGCTTATTTTTTTGAAAAACTCATGTAGTTGAGTTAGCATCGATAAATATGTCAAAAGTTGTACTCTTTTCCCTTGGCTTCAGGTTTTGTCCCATGTGGTTTTCTGACAAGGTTTTAACGAGGCAACATCTCATTGACGTTTCTCTCCAAAATGTTGATATTTTAATGCTCTTTTCCTTTGTCCAAATTTTTTCCCATTGGGTTTTTTTCTTTGGCAAGGTTTTTAGTGAGGCAATTTAATTCAACTAGGTGGTCATCCAAGGGGGAGTTGTATAATTTTTGTTATTTGGTGGATTCCCACCATTAACTAGGTCATTTTGTTAGGCCAAATCAACATAACAATCCCTTAGTAATTTGGATGTCATTCCGATCCACATAAGGTATGACCACAAATTCAGTTTTGTTCACTTATGGTAATTTATCTACATCTTGGCTCTATGTTGAAGAAATTACATCAACAACTTCTGCAAATCATCTCGGGAAGCTAGCAATCCATGACACAAGTTCTCAATGTGTTGAAGAAGAATGTAAACTCCACAAAAGTATTATCGAAGGCATTACTGCTTGTGCAACACAAATGGAGACTTCATCAACTATCCGACATCTTCATGAAAGCATAGTCCTCTTCTGCATTCAAGAAATTCGTTCTTCAAAATTAGAAAGTCTCTACTCAAAGATTTGCATGCCAATTGTCTGAAGTATTTATCAGGGGGAGCGCCATCATCAAATTAAGGTGCATTCACTGGACTTTATCGCGTTGTACTCTTTTTCCTTCGTCAAGGTTTTGTCCCACTGGGTTTTCCTTGTCTAGGTTTTAATGAGGCAACATCTGCGTGTCCAACACTGTTTTGAGTTTTTACATGCTTATGCAATTTCAGGTTTTTCTCTTTGAGTTTTCCTGGTATACTTGTAATGACTTAGCCACAGTGGTCATCAGGGGGAGTGTTATAAACTATTGTTTATTTACTAAGATGCCCTTCGTGTCTAAGTTTAGGGTTTACATATCTTGGACACCAAGTCTTCTATCTATATAAATAGAGGCCTAATCTATTGTATTCTACACACATATGAATAAGAATTTCTCACTCTTCCCCTCTACTTTGTGTCTCCTTCTCCTTTTATAAGAGAGCTTAACTTGTTCCAAACCTAGAACCATTTTTTGGGGACTACTCAAAAATGGTGGGGACTATTATGTGATAAGAATATCTACCCTATAGTTATAAGGGGTGTCCTAAGGTATGGAAATGACTAACCTACCTACCCTTCACTTCACTTATAGATATATAACCACCCCCTCACATCACCACCATATATATAACCACCTCCTCACATCACCACCGCCGCTCACCACAGCCACCAACCACCACCACCACCACCACCGACCACCGACCACCGACCACCTCAAATCACCACCACCGCCACCTCTATATATAGCTTAATTTAAATTATTAACAAAACAAAACCAAAATCAAAATTATAACAAACTCATTACTTTTCATTCGTTTTTCGTTGAAAAAATGAGAAGTAATCATCAAAATGAGTTGAAAATGGAAGTTGCAGAGAGAAGTTCGGCTAGGAATTATGTGAAACAGTTTGTCGAACCAGCCGAACTCAGATTTAATGGAGTTTTTTCTTTCAGAGAAAAGTTCGGTTACCTCGCAAAAAAAAAATTCCTAACCGAACTTTTTAATTCGGTTGCGTCGCAACTTTTTTTTCCTTTTTTCTCCTAGCCGAACTTTTAGTTCGGTTTTGTCGCAATTTTTTTCTCCTAATCGAACTTTTATCTGAAAACCTATATATTAAGTTCGGTAACGTCAATTTTTTTTCCCAGCCGAACATTTGGTTCGGTTACGTCGCAATTTTATTTTACTAGCCGAACTTTTCTCTGAAAACAAAAACTCCATTAAAGCTGAGTTCGGCTACCTGTGTTTTCAGAACCATTAGCCGAACTACACTTGCAGATGAGTTCAGTTACCTGTTCTTCAGATGTCCTAGCCGAACTCTATTTCCATGGTCGAAATCAGTTTATAAATTTTTTATTTTTTCGAAAGATTTTGCCAATTCGAACAACATTAACTAAATTTGAAGTATACCCAAGTACCCAAAACCCTCATTTCAAAATCAACCATCTTATTAAAAAAAAAAAAAAAAAAAAAAAAAAAAAAAAAAACCAAAACCCCCTTCTTCGAGTGCATCTATGTGCACCCCCACTAAACCAGGGGTGCACATTCCTCCCATCCTGATTCGCTTAACTCTAACCTTGGTTATTTGACATATCGGGAATTGGAGAAATAAAACTGAACCATCATTTAATTCATCTTCTTTACATTTTTTTCTCCTTCTTTTGAATTAAACCTGCTCAATTTTAACAACCAGAATGTTACAACCATATCGTTGTATATACTAATTTACATGCAAAATAATTTAAAACTTCATCTAACAATGTTAACATAAAATCAAAGGACTCTTTTGAATATGTTCATTCCAAAATGGAAGATGTACTCGAGAATTCGGTCCAAAAAATCGATAAAGAAGTATGTAATAAATCAATAGAGATCTAAATCAAAAGCCCGTCTACAGAAATCAAATAAGAATTGATTTTCAATGTGGGTTCTCATTAGAAAAAATTCTAGTAATTCTTTGATGCATCGATCAAAAAGAAGAAAAAAAAAGTTCTTTGATGCAAGTGGTCGCAAATATATCAGTAGATTATCATCATTAATATTAGGATATTATATTCCAATACCACCTGTTGCAGTGTTAACAGGAGGCGATGGTTTCATGGGTGGACTATTAGAAAATACTTCAACACCGTAGTGGTGGATTTCAGTCGATTCTCATACTGCTGGCGGTAAAGATCAATCAAATATTTATTTGGGTCACTGTTGGAGATCATTTCTGAATCGGAGAGAAAATCCGATTTAACTCCATGAACACTGAGATTGAAAGGGAGAAGAAAGAGAAAACATGGAGATTAAAAGGGAGAAGGAAGCGAAAAATATGTTACGAAAAGAGAGAAATTAAACTAGGGTTAGATTTAAGTCAATGAGGATGGGAGGAATGTGCACCCCTGGTTTAATGGGGTGCACATAGTCGTACTCCCCTTTTTCTCAAAAATTACTTTTAAAAACACCCAACTAATTAACCTAATCTCACTAATTAATCATTATACTAATACTAATTAATCATTACACTAACTATTATAATTACTAAGGGCAAATTTGGTATTAATAAAAAATTTAAATAAGGGATGACTCATTATTATTTCTAATATCCACCCCAAAAAATGGAAAGTAGTCCCCCACCATTTTTGAGTAGTCCCAGAAAAAAAAAAAAACGATTCCAAACCTAAGCCTGTATTCATGATTGGGCCTAAAACCATAGGATCCCGAATTGAGTAACAGGCACAGCCGGGTTTAATTGATGATTTTATACTTCCTTGTGAGCTGTTGTCACTTGTTAGAGATACATAGAGAATTTGTACTAATTGCAATTCACCAGATATACAATGCGCTGTGCAGTTAAATTCAGATACCATGAACAGATTGGATATTTAGCGTTGCCATCAGTAAAGGAAAGCCGCAACCGCAGGCCTGCAAGCGCACATGCAATTGAATTAAGTTGAGATTCTGCTGGCTTCCCTGTCTTTACTTTGAGTTGGAGTACTCAAATGAACTAAAAAAGGTGGTACTGTTTGAAGCCGGAAATACACCGGCGAATCAAATAGAAGAAAAGTTGAGCAAATCTTGTAATGAGTGTAAGGAGGGTACATCAAGCAAACTTAATTTTTTTTAAAGGAAAATCAAATGCTTTGGAAAAAAACATACTTATATGTGGGGGAGCCTGTTTAATGCTAGAAAGAACGGCCAAATGGATAGTAGAGAATCAAATCAACCCGGACGCCTGAGAAAGTGATGAAATGGTACTTGAGGAACCAAAAGAGAAGAGTAAATGTGTAGGTTATGATTGCGTATCAGCTAGTTGGAAACTGAAAGGCCATATCGCATCTATACAAACCTGGTCAGGAAGTTGAGAATTTCATCCCTGAATAAGTGGTGAATTCGCTTCTTTACCCAAACCATGGTTTAATCCACTTGTATTCAGCTGCATAACAATTATCAAAAGGAATACTTAAAGCATGAATTAGGTAGTGAACTAGTGATCAGGAGAAACGAAAAAGAAAAGAAAACCCAAAGAAAATACCATTTGCACATATACCTGAAGAATGATGTACTGGAAGAGGGCTTGAGATTGAAAGTCTAGGAATTGACCGAAAGAGAAAAAATAGTTAAGTCTAGGAATTGAAAGCTGGGACTCACAATCCAATGGCATTCAGTATAAGATTTAAACAGTTGTCCAACAATAGTTCACAGTATCTCTCTCAGAGTTCTCCATGGTAAGTGTGAAACGACTGTAAATAAAAACAATGATAAAAGACGAGCAGAGAGTTAGACAAGGACTTTAAGGCCAGTACTATGATGAAAGATCTCCCGCGACTTTTATTGCAATACGAAACTGAAGGAATGAAAATATTAATCCAAATAGAAAGCTACAAAGGAAGGAGAAGATAAATCAAACGATGACTTACTTTTCCAATGACTTTGAGTCGCGTATTCCACTGACTGATGCTTATTCCGATGACTTTTCTGATGGCACACTCTCATACGTAATGGTATACAGTTTTGTCCAAGATTCTGGAATTTCATAATCTTGCATTACCCACACTTCAAAAATCTCTTCCTTTTGAGCAAGTACAGAAAAGCATCCAACACTCCCATATTCATATCATATTGAGTTGTTGGTAGTTGCAGTTCTTCAAATGTCTGTTCACTGATATCCATTGAGAACTAGTGCTCAGACAGGCAAGAGTACGTAGATCTCAAGGAAGTTTCAAACACCGAAGACCTGCTTGTTAGACGATCCGCAACCATGCTAGCCGCACCTCCGTGCCGATGGCAAATCATGCCAGCCACACCTAGCCCGAGCTAGCCGCGCCATGCCAAACACACTCTGCCTTGGCCCTAGCTACGCTGGTCACGCCACGCCAAGCCCAAACACCCTTACAGCCGCGCCATGCCAACACGCTCGTTGGTAGCTTTTTCTACCAGGGGGCGGCCCAAACTGGCCAAGCATGCCACTAGCACATGCCAACACGCTCGCTGGTAGCTTTTTCTACCAAGGCGCGACCCAAATTGGCCACGCATGCCATTGGCACATGCCAACACGCTCGCTGGTAGCTTTTTATACCAAGGCGCGACCCAAATTGGCCACGCATGCCAATGGCACATGCCAACACGCTCGCTGGTAGCTTTTTCTACCAAGGCGCGACCCAAATTGGCCACGCATGCCATTGGCACATGCCAACACGCTCGCTGGTAGCTTTTTCTACCAAGGCGCGACCCAAATTGGCCACGCATGCCATTGGCACATGCCAAAACGCTCGCTGGTAGCTTTTTCTACCAAGGCGCGACCCAAATCGGCCACGCATGCCATTGGCACATGCCAAAACGGTCGCTGGTAGCTTTTTCTACCAAGGCGCGACCCAAATTGGCCACGCATGCCATTGGCACATGCCAAAACGCTCGCTGGTAGCTTTTTCTACCAAGGCGCGACCCAAATCGGCCACGCATGCCATTGGCACATGCCAAAACGGTCGCTGGTAGCTTTTTCTACCAGGGCGCGGCCCAAATTTGCCACGCATGCCATTGGCACAAGCCAACACGCATCGCTGGTAGTTTTTCTTACCAGGCCACGGCCCTAATGGCCGAACACGCCATTGGCACTTGCCACACACGTTAGCAGGCATTGCCACTTACACTCAAACCTTCCACCAAGGCATTCCGCACATGCCATTGGCACATGCCACACGCGCCACTAGCAGCTCTGGCATTTCCACTCGCACTCAAGATGCAATCCACAACAAAGGCATTCCGCACATGCCAATGGCACATGCCACACGCGCCACTAGCAGCGCCACTTGCACTCAAGGTGCAACCAACACTCGAGATATCAACACAAACTGGGGAATGCTTTCCGGGGTTTGGTTTGGCGGTCCTGACTTTGGTAGCGTACACTACGCTCACATTAAGAAAGCGTGAATAGGAATAAAGCGGTCAAATAAATGAGGAAATAATGGTGAAAACATTTTCACCCATTAACACCATGCGGTTACCACCTCCTCCCATTATTTCACCCTTTACTCTCTTCCTTCATGAGGCCAGGGTACGTTTAAATCTCGACTTGTATAAATAGGTCTTACCTATTTCCACCAGACAACAAGTCTCGGTCAGGAGGAAAATACAACACTCTCAGAAAAGGCAACTTTGGAAGCTATCCAAAAAGCTTTCATCTCTTGCAAGCTTCCTAAGCTTTCACTTTCTGATACAAGTCGAGACACTACTCTCCCAGAATTATTCTGGCCTCAACACCTTTCTTTGCTTCCCTCCCCAAATCAACCCCTCTCCTCCACTTTGTGACCGAAGCAAGTCTGGAACGGCCATTTCTTGGTTTAGGCCGGACTTGTACAGATTGATCTCTCGAATCTATAAAGTGCTCACGTGCAGCACATTTGTTTAGTGTTTAAACCAATTTCTCACTCACCTATCGAATTTACCGAAATCGGCAGAAACGATTTTCACCTATAAACAACAGCAACGGAATAAACAAAATTATTAGAGAATATATTATCCTGCTTTCCTTATTTTCATTAAGGAGAATATCTCCGGTCATAATTATTGTAATGAGGAGATTATCTCCACCATAACTTTTGTATTCCCAAAAGGGATACTATTATTTTATATAATAAGAACCATGGTGAACAGAAATCACCAAGGAAGTTATCATCAAATCCAAGATGGTATCAGAGCCTCTACGATCCTATTTTCTCTAAAACCATTAAAATCAATGGCGACAGAACTACTGCAACTCACAGACATTGCTGAGGCATATAGTTCTATCCTTCTACAACAACCGGATGATGCTTTCTACATGGATACTGGTGCTACCTCGCATCTCACTGCTGATTCAGGTACTTTACATAACGTTTCCAATGCTAGTAATCTTGTACGGTCTATCTTAGTTGGAAATGGCAATAACATTCCGATTCTTATCGCTAGTGGTACCAAGCTCATAAACCTCCCTTCTCGACCCTTCAACTCAAAAATACTCTTGTTGTTCCCGATATTATCAAAAACTTAGTTTCCGTTCGTAAGTTCACCAATGATAATAGTGTGTCTGTTGAGTTTGATCCGTCTGGTTTTTCTGTGAAAGATCTGAGTTCGAGGAGGATTATCCTTCGGTGCAATAGTTCCGGGGATCTCTACCCCATCACCAACTCTACCGTGCCAGCTCAAAAATCGTCCCAGTCTTCCCCCATATCTCTTGCTGTTTGTTCGCCAGATATTTGGCATAGTCGTCTTGGCCATCCCGGCAAGGCTACTTTAGATGTTTTGCGTACCAAAAATTCTATTCACTGTAATAAGAATCAGTCTCCTAAACTTTGTCATTCATGTCAAGTTAGTAAACATGTTAGATTACCATTTTATGAATCAAATTCCATTACTTTTGCACCATTTGATATCATTCACAGTGATTTATGGACCTCTCCTTTACACATAGAGACCGGTTTCCGTTATTATCTTATATTAGTGGATGATTTAACCAACTATATTTGGGTTTATCCACTAAAGTTTAAATCCCAAGTTTATGAAAAGTTCTTGGAATTTCGTTCATTCGTTCAAACTCAATTTGAACGTCAAATTAAATGTTTTCAATGCGACATGGGCCGCGAATTTGACAATTCTTCCTTCCATACTTTTGCTCGTAATAATGGTCTTGTTTTTCGTTTCTCTTGCCCCCAAACTTCCTCCCAAAATGGCAAGGTTGAACGCATTATTCGGCGTGTCAACGACATCAGTCGCACTCTTATGTCTCACGCTTCTGTTCCCCCTAAATATTGGGTTTACTCTCTTCATATGGTTGTCTATCTCCATAATATTCTACCCACCAAAGTCCTTCATAATCAATCACCTGTGTCTATTCTTTATCAACGCCAACCAACGTATGATCATCTTCGTACATTCGGTTGCCTTTGCTATCCAAATCTCTCCTCCACAATTCCCCACAAACTCGCCCCTCGTTCCACTAGGTGTGTTTTTCTTGGTTTTCCTCCCAACCACCGTGGATACCGCTGCTTAGATCTCACCACACACAAAATAATCCTATCCCGTCATGTGACCTTTGATGAGAGTGTCTTCCCATTCTCCGAAACTCCTCAAAACAACTCCCCTGATGACGATGTGTCTTCTTCTCTTTTTAACTCCTCCTATAATAATCACCTCTCTTACCCATCCCCGAGTACTGCTCCTACTGTACACCAATCATCTCCTATCCAGCCTACTCCACCTCACCTCTACACCCCACCCCATCGTCGCAACACATTACCCACTGTGTCTACTCCTCCCACCCAAACGTCACTTGCTCCCCCTGCCACTTCAGTCCCCACTACGTCAGCAGGTCCCCTCACCTCTTCTTCTTCTTTTCCCACTGCGTCAGATCCCACTCCTACCATTTCCGCACCATCCAATAATTATGTACATCCTACTGATGTTACCCCATCATCCCCACCAACCACTTCTGCCCCTACAACAACTACTGCCCCTACAGCTTCTTCCATACCTCCAACCACTACTGTTCCTCCAGCTCCTTCCCGACCCACCACCCGTGCCTCCCGTGGCATTTTCCGCCCTGTCCATCGCCTTAATCTTCATGTCCAGACCTTAAGACATATCTCTCCCATCCCTCGTTCCCACTTATATGCTCTTAGGGACATTAACTGGAATGCTTTATACATGAAAGATGAGTACAATGCTATGTTGAAAACTAATACGTGGGAACTTGTACCACTACCACGTGACGCTCATGTCATTCGCTCCATGTGGCTATTTCGTCACAAATATAATGCTGATGGCTCCTTGCAGCGATACAAGGCTCGTCTAGTTGCTAATGGTAAATCTCAGCAGATTGGAGTTGACTGTTTTGAAACGTTTAGTCCGGTTGTCAAACCTGCCACTATCACTACAAAAAATTCTAGCAAAGGCCACTAAAATCTCGCAACCGCCTCAAAAAATTAGTTGCCAAATGTTTTCGGAACTAGTCAAAGGCAACTTCTAGTTCCTATATACTTTGGAAACAAGTTGATCCCAACTATTACTTTTATTACTTTCTGAATTCTTTAACAATAAACATATGCCAACTACATGACATATGCTGGTAGCCTAATATTTTCGAAACTAGGAAAAGGAAACTGCTAGTTCCTATATGCTTCGGCAACAGGTTAATTGCAACTACTGTTCTCATTAGTTTCCAAACACGTCCACAACAAACATACGACAACTACATGAAATGCTTTAGTATCCTCAGATATCAGGAACTAAGCTTTGGCAATTAACCGATATCCTAGTTTCTTAAGCCTTCGGAAACAAAAGCCAGCAACTATGACTGCCAAAGGTTTGAGCAACCAAATAACACCCAGTCCAAACACCTCTTTTAACTGTTGGCATGTAAATTAAAAAAAAAAAAAATGTTGACATTAAATTAAAAAAATTAGTTTTGTATCAGGTCAAATGATCGTTCATTGAAATGGCAAAGGAAACAAGCGCCATAAAGGACTCTTAATGTTTACAAAAGATTACAAATATGCATCATTTATGTCCAAATGCCAATTATCCAATGTCCGAATAGCCTCATAGCTGAACTTTGGCTGCGAGATAAATTCCTAACACCCCCTAACCCCAGTAAGAGACACGGAGAAACATAACCTCCATTTTGTAAGGAGTATGCAGTTGATAACTGGCCAAGTCCTACAAAATATAGATTATCACTTAATAGTAACTCATCATACATTACACTTAAAAATTAAGAAATGTTTAAGCATCATAAAGAGTAAATTATGCTGACAAGAAACGAGCTAGTGTAAACATCATCATTATCATTTTTCGCTCCATATGTGAATCATTGAGCAGCTTGTAAAAGTTAGAGGCGTTATAGTACATTTCATGCAGCAATCAGACATTTCAACATCGTCGTCCTGCACCATATTTCCAGTACCTGTTCCTCCTCCCCCTCTGCATGGTGTATCCAATCAGCATATCCTGGCATAAACCCACCCCACAAAATATGTCTGTGCACCTCAAAAACAATATCTCTTTTATTGTTATTGCAATCGATACAAAAATACCAGCTTTTCTGCCCATTCGGAATCCTGACTCACAAAGTCTATCAACTTTTGGACTCCTGCAATGAAGACATCTTCGCTTCTTGGCAGTGCTATCCAACTCTTATCAAGGCAACATGGATCAACAAAACTCAGTAATCAGCAACCAAAGAAAGAGCTAACAATCTCCAGATATGCAATTGACACCTTTGCGGGCAACAAATAAATGTGAATATATGGGAGAAGCTATTAAATTAGAGGGAGTGAAGAGTCTGCTCGAAAGGGAGATTCCATAGGATTTATGGTATAACAGAACAACACAACCAGAGAAAATTTATAGTGAAACTCATCTTTAACCTTTAATAGATATGAGTGAATGTTTGAATATCTTAAGTTGGTTGAAATGAGCGTCTGGATCATTTGTGCATAGTAGTACTAAAAAGATAAGAGTTTTTCCTTAATTATCATATGTTTTAATGTTGAATTCTTTTTTGAAACAAAAAGGAGTAACAATACACGACACCATGAACCTTAAAGTCTATACATGAAAACTCTAAAAGTGAGTTACTAACCCAAACAACTCGTAGTCAAAGTGAGGTAATCCATAAACTGCAAACCATGAGCCCTACAAACATAAGAGATTGTCATGACAGTATATAGTCAAATGATAATCTTGTAGACAATGTAAACGAATATATGTATACGAAATATAAGTAGCACCGGTAGGCAGTATAAAAGGGGATACAAGATTCTCCTAAAGTTTAATTATCTGAAACCATACACTAACGAGAGCTATTATTTTGTTGGTCGTTGAAGTGGGCATCACCAAAAGTGACTTGATACAGTAAACAAGTCAGGCATAACTTAACGGCACACTTAATATTTTGCCTAACGAGAGTTGAAGCACAAGTCATGACATTAGAGCGTGTGAGCCAACGACAGCACATCAAAAAGATTGAGTTTTAAGAAAGAAACTAGGATAAATTTGTATGGCAATTTTGTTACTTAGCTATCAGGAAAAACAGAAGCTTCTCAGTACAACAAAGCAAACAATAATTTTGTCTAATTACTATTTGACCATATGCCAAGAAAGAATACACAATAAATCTTTGAAACTCAAATTGATGAACCACTTAACATCAGTTCCACTGTCCAACAAAACATCATCATTAATTACCTTTAGAAGTCAGTGGTGATTGATTAAAGCGTGCAACGAGCAAGAGAGCGGTCCTGTGAACATAAGACAATCTATGAGAGTCCGTAAAAAAAAGTGCAGAACAACCCAAACCAACAGAATAGACAGGACCAATGATGGGTTGCTTGAATTTAGCAATCTCACTAACATCCTCAAAAGAATCAACTAGATTCTGAAGCCGCGCAACAAATTCAATCAATAGTGAAGCAAATGTAGCCAAAGATAAATAACTAGCACTCTCATATAACAGCAATGTTTGCGCCAATGTATAAATAAGAGAGAAAATCACCTATATCTCTGGAAGTAAACAACCATGAAACGCATGACCATGAATGCACAATGCCTCGGTGCACCACGTACTTTTACTAATCTCTCCATGGATAATTAAACATCTAATAAGGACGATGTAGTGGTTCCCTGGTGGAAAAACCTACTGGTAGAGATGAGAATAAGTTATTAAACTACATAAAAATTTAATGTTTGTTATCATGAATTGGTTTATATCTCAGCATACATAAGCAAACCCATAATAATACATTAAATCTATTACATTTATCTTGGAAGGCCATGAAATCAAATATTCTAATGAATCAATCCCTGATAGTGATTAGACCAAATAACACAAAATATAACAAGGCCTAGATTATCAAGACAAGTAGATAAGACAATCAAACCCAAAGTTGTAAGATAAATTACAGCAAAATGTTACCTAACTTTGGTTCGAATCCTTTGAGTTTCAACAACTTCTTAAACTTTTCTTTCTTTCATTAGTTCCTGCATATACATTAAACAACAAATAATAAAGATTCAAATGCTGATAAAAGGGATAAGGTAATCGAAACCCTATATCCTCAAATTTAGAGAAATAAGAAATTGCTTAGACAAATTAAGAAAAATTCATTAATCGCATAACTTCAAAGAAACAAAAGCTCACCTCTATTGATGAAACCCACCACAGAAAAGTTCAATTTGCTCTATTAAATTAAAATTCACACCGAAATTGAAAAGCCCTAATTCAAAAAGAGAGAGATTGCTTCTGAAATTATACTTCATCGTCAAATTTGTATGCGAGTCAAGGTTGTTGATGGATGTGGGAGTTAGATTTTAGAGAGTTGAGTTTCAGAGATAGTAGTAGAGAGTTTTAAGGTTTTAGAGAGTTGAATTTCTCTCTTTTGAATCTTCGATTTCAATCAAAAAAAGAGAAAATTGGAGAAGAGAGCTTTTTCACAAACAAATCAGAGGTGAAAGAGTGTATTTCTGAAATTGAAGCAGGTTTTGGAGAGTACAGGTTGTCGTTGGACGGGGGAGTTTGAGAAGAGAGAGTGTTGAGGTCTCAGGGTTTCGACTTTTCAATATTAGATTTTAACCCAAATATTTGGGCGACACATATGAACCAGAGCGCCAAATTGCCGCCACACGAAATTTTAGCGGGAATTTTTCCCTCCATTGGACAAGCTTGCAATTCGTGTAACTTTGGCGATCCGTGTGACTTCTTTTCTATACATCCATTGGTGATTATATAGGCATTTGTTTTTAATTGGTCGAATTAATGGCAAGCAGATATTGGTGATTATTAGAGGCATTTGTTTCCAATCGGTCAAATTAATGGCAAGCAGATAGTGGTGATTATTATTGGCATTTGTTTTCAATCGGTCAAATTAATGGCAAGCGAATTGATGTAAAATTATGTGATGTTCATCCGGGCTGATTCAAAATTTACAGTGGTCCGGTTTTATTTGTCTCGGCAATTTGTAGGATCTTATCGGATATGATTGAAAATTTACTTAAGTCGCATTCAAAAATGATCAATTCGACTTGGCCACCGGCTTATGCTAGGCATTTTTTCAATAAAAAGTGATTATTATTGGCATTTTTTCAATATGTAGGATCTTATCGGATAGTAGTAAGAGGCATTTGTTTCCAATTGATCAAATCAACCTTGGAATGTAGAATTTAGAAACCGTTCAGGTCGGTTAGGTATCGATTTTGAATTTAGAAACCGGCTTATGCTAGGATGGTGGCCAGTTTTTCAATGCGTTTCAGTTTTATTTGTCTCGGCAATTGGTACGATCTTATCGATATGATTGAAAGTTTACATACGATCGAATTTAAAAATGATCTATTCGACTTTATAATTGGTTCAACCTCAGAATTTAAAAACTTTTCAGGTCGCTTAGTTAATGATTTTGAATTTAGAAACCGGCTTATGGTAGGCTCGGTGGCCAATTTTACAGTGCGGTCCAGTTTTAATTGTCTTGCCAATTCGTACGATCTTATCGATATGATTGAATATTTTACATAAGTCGCTTTAAAAAATGAGCCATTCAACTTTATAATTCGTTCAACCTTAAAATTTAGAATTTAGTAACCGTTCAAGGTCTGTTTAGTAACGATTTTGAATTTAGAATCTTCCATACTATTGGCTCGGTGGCTGTTAAAGCATTTTGTCAAAATTGTTTATCACCGAATCCCGACCCTTAAGTAAATTGATGGATATCTAGAGAAGTGAAATCTGGATGAAAACTAGTACGTTTGAGTTGTATTGTATAAGCTTGATGGATAACCGGTGAAATGAGTTTGTTTGATGGAAATTCTGTAAAATTGGCTGATCGATAACTGGATAAACAGATGAAATTCGGTGAAATTCATTGAGGATATCTTTAGGATTCGTATAAATTTTCATCGACTCAAGAATTTGTTCAATCTCATTAGATATGTTTACATAAGTTGATTTTAGGACAAGTACACGATTCTAGATTTCGTTGATAAAGTGATTCAAATTTTTTAACTGTGTCCGAGTTGAGACCAAAGATCTTGATCGACTGATCCAAAAGGACAACGCAAATTAAAGATAAAACAAACATTGTTAGTTTATCTGATTCCTAAAATTTGGAATGAAATCAATCCAAAGGATTTTATCAAAATATTGAGAATCTAAGATTATGCCTTCAAATTATTCGGTAAGCCATAATGTAAGTATAATTCCACCGATTTTGCCGATTTACTCATCGGCCATCATCTTCGATGAGGAATTAACAATCAAAACTGCAACACATCCTACGTGGAAATCTGTGTGTGATACTGTATACTTTTTGTTCACAAACCAACTAAGACTGATTTCAGGACTCAAACCCAAGTTTGAGGTGCCAAACAAATATTAGACCTCAGGGCGCATTTTTGGCACTAAGCGATTTTGAGTTGCCAAACAAAGTTTGAGTTGCATAGTCAAATGAATTTGTGCTAAAAAATTTATAAGCAATAAACGTGATCGGACATATAATAAGATTTAGTTACATGGTAATCTATAAGTATCCGTAAGGATCAAGAGAGATTGAAGGTATTTCGGAGTTAGATGAATTCAATTCTTTAAGCATCCGATAAAACTGAGTTAGACCAAACGGGGACGAAGATGAATGAATTCAAATCTCTAAGCATCAATTGGGATCAACTTAAACTGAACGGAGTCAGAAATGAATTGAAAACTCTAAGCATCCAGTGAGATCAAGTAGGGCTGAAACGAGTTGAAAACGAATGCATTCGAATTTGTAAGCATCCAATGAGATCGAGTTAGATCAAACAAAGTCAAAGATAGATGAATTAAAATCGGTTTGTAATCATTAAAACATCGCCTAAAATCGGTCTTGCAAACCTATTTAATAGGTCAAACTCGGATTCAACTTGATATCGGACATCACCAAGGTCATCTAGCAGGGAGCGATTAATTGCTTGGAAATAGACTGGAGACCTGCTTTAACTACTTTGATTGAAATCCCAAAACATCCAATGAGATTGAGTTAGGCCGAACAAAGTCGAAGAGGAATAAATTTAAATTTCTAAGCATCCAATGAGATTGAGTTAGACTGGGTGGATTTAGAGACAAATAGATTCAAATCTCAAAGCATCCAATGAAATGGAGTTAAACGGAACGAAGTCAAAGCGGATTGAATGCAGATCTTTAAGCACCCAATGGGATTGAATGCAGATCCAAAGCATAAAATTTTAGATATTTGTAAATAAATTTTTTCAAAGATATTGTAGTCATCTTAAAGAGACTCAAACACTGCTTAACTAGTTTATAATCCAATGTTAAAGTGGATAATTTGTTTTTTCACAGATTAAGGATTGCGATTCAAAAAGATACGAGTGCTCAGCTTGTTGATAGACTTTCTACCACCTCCTTGTTTTCCATCCTCAATAATAAAATTGTGACTCCTATTAAAAAAGAGAACAAAAAAAATACGAACAATCATTTTCCAATCAAAAATTTGGATACCCGAGTCAGATAATAAATAAACATGTGCCAACGAATATTGGTACCAAAAAGAGTTCCAATTTCTTAAATCCAATACGTTAAATCGTCAAATCTTGATTAATCATATTCAAGCTCACTTCTGATCCAATACGTGGACTAGAGTTCCAATTTCTTAATCCAATACGTTAAATCGTTAAATCTTGATTAATCAAGCTCACTTCTCATCGAATACGTGGACTATATGTGCTAAGAATTTATATAATCATGTTGCACATACGTAGAGAAAACGTAAGACTATAAAATATGCTCCGGTACAAAAGCTAAAAATGTAATACTATAAGATAATCACGTGGACCAGTGGACCAAATGTGCCAAACATTTATATATTCATGTAGTACACGCGTAGAAAAAATGTAATACCGTAACATGAAACTATATAACATATAACACGTAAAAAGGGTCCAAGAGATTCAAATGCACGCCTGAACCACCACGTTCTGGTACTTTGTTGAACGTCCGATCTTTCTCGAGATTGGGTGTCTCCTTTACTCCTCCTATGTTATGCTCAAAAGAGAAGGAAAATCTTAACCCTAACCTTTTCACATTCTCTTCCCCGCCTCCCTTTCTCCCTCACCCTCTCTGCTATAAACCCTTCCCTTCTTAGGAAAGATCACAATCTCCTTTTGTCTCTCTCTATCTATCTCACTTTCAGTCAACACTACTATTCTCCATCTTCATGTGATGGATTAGATCTGTGAGATAGAAGCAGGGTAACTGATTTTTGTTCTTCAAGGCTGTAAACTTTTTTCATTGATCTCATATTATTGTATTTGTATTTTCTAGGTTTTGAATATCATTGTTAAAAATGGCAATAGAGGAATTATTGATAAGAGGAAGTGGGGTGGTATTGTTAATAGTGAAAATGGACAGAATTATATATAATTATTTTTCCCAATAGTCATCCGTAATTAGTTGTTGGTGATGATCTGATTTGCGTGACGGTCTTAAGAGTCTCTTATAAGGAGATGCTAATAGCATGGTACTTCTTCTTCTTCATTTATCATTTTTTTTTCTTTATTTGTTATATCAAAATTCTTAGATATAATTTTTTTATGCAGTAGATGGTTCTTTTTTTTATTGTTACTTTTGCCTGAGTTGGATTTTCATTTTTTTAAAGTTAGATTTCGATCTTACGTTTTCAGTTAATTCTAATCTTTGCTGCAACTAAATGCAGGACTCAAGTTTATCAGTTTCGGGAGAGAGTAACCAGATCTGGAATTAGTACTGACTGAATGATAATATTAGGTCGCAGCAGTATGAATATCTTAGTTGTTTTAAGCTTGTCCAGTGGTATTTTTAATTTGCGGCAGTTGTATCCACTATCCATAGGTTTTAATGGGATTTTTTTTTTTAAAGGTGGTAGTTTTATTTAAAAAGAACAATAAAGTACAGTTCTACAGTTTTAATGGGATCGTATTTGTATATTGTATATATGTGAAAAAAAAAATTGTACACAGAATCACAGATGATTATGTAAATTGAATTTAATAATTATCGAGTTAAATTTCTGATTTAATTTAGTTCATATGTTTTTGTTCTGAGTATTAAATTAAAATTCATTTTTGTGTTCATCTGAATCTGGTGCCAAAAAGAACCTTGTAAATAACCGGAATATTTTGGCAAGTGCGCGGTACCTACAAAAATTAATTACCATAATCCTACTACATTAATTACAATATTAATTAGATTAGATTACAATATTATTAACTACCACATTAATTACCATAGTAATTACGATAGTAAATACAGTGTTATCCCATTACTTACAATATTAAATGCTATATTAATAACAATATTAATTACTCTTAGATTACAATATTATTAACTACCACATTAATTACGATATTAATTATCATTAGATAAATGTGCCTGGCACTTACGAAAACAGCTAGTTGCCATCATAGTTCTGGAATGATTTGGGAACTATATGGTGACTAGCAAGCTTAATTGTTGAACAATTCGACAACTATATGTCAACCGCAAAATAGTTCCCTTAACCTACAGTATTTATGGAATCACGATATTTAGCTACTACTAAATTAATTGCTAAATATATTGACATCAAGATTTTAGTTCAGTTGCCATATCGTTTGGTAACCACATGACAACTACACGAATGTAGTTGTCTGAAATTTTGGCAAGTAACTAACAACTGAGAAAACTAGTGGGCTTAATTTGTCGCACTTAATAAATAGCGTGCTTGGCTACTAAACTTGAAGTTGCCAAAAGTGTGCATAGCAACTAGTTAGTTTTGGTAGTTGCCATAACATTTCGAAACAGCCCATACGGCAACTTAGGCTTGGCAACTACCATTAGTTGCCTTTCTGTTTGGCAACAAAAATCTAATCTTAGGCAACTAAACTAGTATTGTTGTCAATACTCAGGTTTTTTGTAGTGTATTCATACCGTTCTTACCATTGCTACTTCGCGCTCTTGGCCCATACATCAGCTTGATGTCAAGAATGCGTTCCTTCATGGTGATTTGACCGAGACAGTGTATATGCATCAGCCCCCGGGGTTTGTTGATCCTGCTCACCCTGATTACATATGTCGACTACGTAGATCTCTTTATGGTCTTAAGCAGGCTCCACGGGCATGGTTTCAGAGGTTTGCTAAGTTTATCACTACTTGTGGTTTTCGTGGTAGTGTGTGTGATCCTTCTCTCTTCGTTTATCAATCAGGATCTGAGACGGCGTACTTGTTATTATATGTTGATGATATTATTTTAACGGCCTCTACTGACGCTCTCCTATGCCGCTTCATTGATTTGATGAAAAGGGAATTTGCTATGTCTGACCTTGGCCCACTACACCATTTTTTGGGTATTATTGTTACTCGTTCACCCTTAGGATTATCTTTGTCTTAATCGATATATGCTAAGGACATAATTGCTCGTGCCTCCATGACAAAATGCAAACCAGTGGCCACTCCGGTCGACACCAATACCAAGATCAGTGCTACCTCTGGCCCTTCTCTTACGGATCCGACTCTGTACGAAGCCTGGCCAGGTGCTTTGCAGTACCTCACATTCACACGGCCGATATTGCTTATGATGTTCGCGGTATGTTTATTCATGCATGATCCTCGAGAGACCCACATGCAGGCCCTTAAGAGGATCATTCGCTATCTTCGAGGCACCATTGATCATGGATTATTTCTCTCGGTTTCCGCTATCTGCAGGCTAACGGATATTCGATCTTGATTGGGCGGGTTGTCCCGACTCACGACGCTCAACTTCCTCAAGCTCTTGCGTCTTTCTTGGTGACAACCTCATCTCCTAGTCATCAAAACGTCAAGCAAGCTGTTTCTCGATCCAAAGGTCTTTGAAGCAGAATCCCCTCGGGTAGCTAACGCTATTCTTTGAAACAACATGGCTTCGCAACCTTCTTTACGACTTCATCTACCTTTCGACGTGCTTCCATCGTATTGTGATAATGTAAGTGCGATATATATGTCTGGAGACCCTGTTCAACATCAACGCACTAAACATGTGGAGATTGACATACACTTTGTTCGTGAACGCGTTCGTATTGGTGATATTCGTGTTTTACACGTCCCGTCTGAAAACCAGTATGCTGACATTTTCACCAAGGGCCTTCCACGACAGCTATTTGCTCGTTTTCGTTCTAGTCTTAGCGTTTGCTCCTCTCCCGCTCAGACTAAGGGGGTGTATTAGAGAATATATTATCCTGCTTTCCTTATTTTCATTAAGGAGAATATCTCCGGTCATAATTATTGTAATGAGGAGATTATCTCCACCATAACTTTTGTATTCCCAAAAGGGATACTATTATTTTATATAATAAGAACCATGGTGAACAGAAATCACCAAGAAAGTTATCATCAAATCCAAGAAAAATCATGACAAGAACTAGATACGATATACGACATTGTGTAGCATAACGCGCTATGATATAGTATGAGTGACTTAATTGGCATCTCATTGAACGAATCTGATCTGAACTGACAATAAATGATACCATGAGTTGAGATAGACTGAAGTACAACTTCTGTTCTCTTCTGAATTCAATCTCATTTTGCTCTCCCTAAATTAGAATCCGAGAAATGGTCAGCAAACCACTACTTTAGAGAAATTTTGGATCAGTGAGCCCCGTATTGGACACTTCACATGTGAGATTATTAGGAAATCAAAACCTATTCATAGGATGTTTTCATTTGGTAAATAAAAAGGAATTTTCTAAATATGTTGAGTAATTAATTGCTCTCCTGTTAGTCTTCGCAAAGTTCAAGTGAATGGAAGAGTAATCAAATGAACAAAAGGTTGTATTAGTTGAAGCGTGAATGGTAAGCACAACCATTCATACACCTGCGAATCAAATAAAAGGAAAATTAACCAAATTTTGTGATGATTGTAAAACACATACAGATATGCGATGAGTCAGTCCAGTGCTAGAAAGTCCGGGAAACTTGAAATTAGAAAGCAAAATCAACTAGGTAATACCCAATTGTAATCCTAGTAGAAATTGACGTTTAGTCCCAAAAATCCTTGGTTTTGGACGTTTTAGTCCACTCATTTCAGGCCCGATCTTGTCTAATCCAAAATTCACCCGTATTAGACAGTTTAGTCCAAAATCTAACGAGTTAATCCAAATTTTCACCGATTCATAAATTCTCTGATTTTCTCAGTACCAAAGTTACCCTTCAGAGGTATAATCCTTGAGAATTCATTTGATTATAATCTCGATTTCATTTGAGAGAGACTCGGAGTGAGAACGATAGAGATCGAGAAAACTCTTCTTTTCTTTCGTTTATTCTCCATTCTTTTGTTCGATGCAGGAACTGCAACAAGGAATTGCAACTCAATCCAGAAGAAGCCTCGATGAGATTCAATCTCAACATTGAAGAATTCGTCATTGAAAGCGATTGGAAAGATATGTGTAGTTTATTCTTATCATGTAATTTGATTGCAACTGTTAATTTATCGCTTTTGGAATCAATTTCAGATTTATTTATTTTTGCTATTTCAAAAACTAATTATTTCAGTTTCAATTTTAGTTTCTTATTCGATTCATGAATTTAGATATATATCATTGTATGGGAAAATATGGTTTATGATGGATACAAGCAAATCCTTACGGTGTAGTAGATGGAATCAATTGTATCCTCTTCATCTTCTTCCATTGTTTCTAAAAATTTCCCTCCTAAATCATCAGCATCAACACAAAGACGACCAGGATTCATCTCCGTCTCTGCTAATTTCCGGTCATCAAATGGATTAATCAAGGTAATCTCCGTCTTTACTTTTTGCTTATAGGGTTTATTTTTTTTTTGGTTTTTTTTTTTTTTTTTCCTTTATACTGACCTTTGTTTGATTTTTACTTTCATTCACGCTGGTTGTGCTTCATCTCTTTTAAATGAAATTTAGAGATACGAAGAACTTAAAAAGCACTGTTGCTGGCTAGCTGGTTGACAAAATGTCTCTTTGGTGATAGGAATGTCTTATCGCTAATGGCCAAAATTCATTATCGACCCACGGGTAACCTTTTGTATGACTTATATGATTCAACTTAAATCTACATTTTGTTGTTTTCTTGGTTCATTGACATTGGTTATATTAGTTCTATTATATGCTCAAATTGTTTTCATTTGTATGCTTACCAATATTGTGTGTTGTCATATATAACTACTAGAAAGTCTCATTTTATACATATATTTGCATCATTGCACGCCAGTAGTATAACAAGATATTATCCCGATTTCCAAACCTTGTTCTAGAACTAAGAATTTACATCATTTTTGTACCAAAACAATCTCAGAGGAGCAGCAGAAGGAGGTATTCAATTGTAATTAGAACATCATCTGGTTCTTGTTCTAGTTCTTTATCTTCACCACTTGGTCCTCTTTAATTGGAATCACCAGTTTGGAAATTATGGATACTCTTTAGTGTTTTTTGTTGAAAATTCCATGAACCGATTTTTAACATTAAATGAAAGGAGGTTGATGTGTCTGCAAGTAAGACGATGACATCAAGATCAACAAAATTAGTGGAAGACACGTTAAGTTAAAGCAAAATAGCTAGTATGAATCCCCAAACTATATATATGATAATTTTATCTTGGCCAAAATGAATCTTACTTCTCTACTAAAATGAGTTACTATCCCACTTGTTGGTTCTTTATAGCTTGCTTTAATTTTGTGGTGTCTCAAGATGTTATCACAATCAATACTATTGACGGGAAAATTGGTGCACGACATGTTTTTCTTGCGGCACGGTCGCCTGTACTATTGGTGCACCAGATAAAAATTTTATGTGTGCAAGTTCGCTCTGTAAATATGTGGGACATACTTAATTGAAATGCCATGTATAGTGTTTTGTTGTTTTACTAGTTTGGAAACTGTAGAATTTAACTTGTGGACACTGCTTTGCTTATTAATTAAGTAGAAAACTATATACGTGAACTGTAGATTCAGTGCACTTAATAGCTAGTGTTTTGAATTGCTCTTGAGTTGTGCCAATAATATAATAAGGTGTATTTGAATCAAATTACTTCCTTAGCTAGCTGTAATGGTGTGAGTTGCATAAAATATTGTTGTTTTTCCTTTAACGTTATACACTTTTTCTATTCTTATTTGGTTAGTCATTCTACCACATCGTTTTTCTCTTTTGATGTTTTCTTCTCGGTACAGTCTAATAACATTTTCGGATAGTGCTTAATCATAGAGGGGATTAATTAGTGAGATATCTTTTGGAAATAACCATGTGATTATATATTGCTAGTTTTCTTGGAGTCAGAATGTAGTGGATTTGGGTATTTTTTATTGTACTTCAAATATCTAGACATCCATTATCATCCTCCTATAAGATGAAGGATAAGTTGGACCCCATGGATTTATCTTATCCAGTATTTTTAGCTTGCAGATACAATGATTTGGATGTACATGTTTTGGATACACATGTGTACATAGTTGTACACATGTTGTTTTTTAATGTGTACATAATTGTACACCTATTGATTTTAATGTGCACATAGGTGTACACATGTTGATCGTTGATGTGTACATAGTTGTACACCTATTAAATAATTGCTCCACTGTCCTTGCAGTGACCTGGTTGTATATATGTTGTTTGTCAATGTGTACATAATTGTATACCTATTGATTTTAATGTGTACATAGGTGTACACATGTTGATCGTATATGTGTACATAGTTGTACGCCTATTGAATAATTGCCCTATTGTCCTTCTATTGACCTGTAACTGAATGTTTTAAGATTTTTTGGTCATATTGACATACTACAATCTGTTTTTCACCAATGAGAGACTGTCCCTTCAAACACCACAGAGTGAGTCCATCTAACGAAAGAGCTACAAACTGGTTGTTGAAGCGGCCGGTGTTACAATCAGTTTGCCAAATAATTCCTTAGATGAATATTTGCTAACATTTTTGTTTCCGTGAAGATCCAATTTTAGTTTCTATTTGTAAGGTGGACATTTTAATTGTTTAAGAATTCAGAGAGAGAGAGAGAAGGCACTTGTATTTTCCTTGTAGAAACTTAAATAAATTTACATTGCAGACAGTTTAAGCTAAATGTACCTTTGTTCTTTTATTACATAACTGTGGTTGTTGCATCCTTTAAAAATTTCCACCTATACATTTTACACAGAGTATCACATATCTTGGTATTTCATACCATCTCTGTATCTGCTAAACATTTAATTTCTTGATAGGAAGGTGGATGAATTAGAGAAGGCGATTGCTTTAGAAGCTAAAGACCCTTCCTGGTATGTGCACATGTAATTCCTAGTTGAATAATTTAATGTATCGTTGTAAATATGCCTATAAAAAAATAATGTACCTAAGCTTTGCATGTGTTAATGGCAAATAAAGGGCCACTTAAATTGGTTTAGCAAATCATGTATAGTTAGATGAGTGAAGGACAACCAAAGATATGGATTGAGTCATAATCATAAGTTGGTTTACCAAACCACTTCTCCATAGGAGTATTACCTTCTAATGCAGCTGATGGAAACCTATTAATGAGGAAGCACGCATATGTAACTGCGTCAGCCCAAAAAGCCTTACCTAATCCAGCATTAGATAACATACATCGTACCTTCTCCAGCAAAGTACGATTCATGCGTTCAGCTACCCCATTTTGTTGCGGTGTCTTCTTAACTGTGAAGTGCCTCTTTATCCCCTCATCCTGACATACTTGCAAGAATGGATCACTTTTGTACTCTCCACCATTGTCCGAACGTAGTACCTTGATCTTTCTGCCAGTTTGAGTCTCAGTTGCCTTTTTCCACCTCACAAAGACTTCTAGGACTTCATCCTTATGCCTCATGGTGTACACCCATACACGCCTAAAATAGTCATCAATGAACGACACAAACCAATGTTTCCCTCCCAATGATGCATTCTTGGAAGGACCCCAAACATCTGAGTGAACATAGTTAAGATTTCCACTAGTATTGTGGATAGCTGTGCCAAAGCTTGTTCTTGTTTTCTTGCCCTTAACACAATGCTCACAAAATGATAACTTGCAGGCGATAGCACCTTTCAACAAATCTTGTTGAATTAACCTATGCAACGACTTATCACCTGGATGTGCAAGTCTCATGTGCCATAACTTCGTCTTCTCGGTAGCTGCACTCTCGATGTGTTCAGAAATAGACACATCCCCTGTTGTTGTACTTCCAATCAAGTTATACAAGTTATGATGACGTGTGCCCTTCATCATTACCATAGATCCAGAGATTACCTTTAGAACACCATTTTCAGCGACTAACTTGTAGCCCTTAGCTTTCAAAGTTCCAAGCAAAATCAGATTCTTCTTTATGGCATGTACAAATCTTACCTCCTTCAACTCTCTAACCATACCATCATGCATCTTGATACGAACACTACCAATCCCGATCACCCTGCAGGTATGATTGTTTCCCATACGTACTTCTCCATCAAGCTCTTCAAAACTTAAGAACCAGTCACGATATGGACATATATGATATGTTGCTCCAGTATCTAATACCCATGTACCATCTGTACTAGTACAAGGTGATGGTGTTACGATCGTAAGAAATCGAAGCATCATCTCGATTCTTCATTACCTTTAGCAATGTTCACCTCGGTATTACTATTGTCTCCTTCTCTTGCCTTACGCTTGGTACAATCCTTAGCCCAATGACCAAATTCATGGCACCAAGCACACACATCTTTCTGCAGTCGCGTCCTACTCTTAGAACGTCATCTACCTTTACCATAACCACCATTCTTCTTTCTCCTGTCTGTTGAACGACCTCTTGCAAGAAGCAAGTCACTGTTAGCTTCACTTGACAGGTCTTCACGTTCCATCTTCCTGAACTCCTCACTACGCAATGCTGTAGTAACCTCGGCGTATGTCATCTTGTCCTTTCCGTGCATTAATGCTTTAATCATGGGTTCATACTTTTCAGGAAGAGAGTTTATCAGACACAAAGGTTGTTCCTCGTCATTGATATTCTCATCGTAGTTAACCAACTCAGCAAGAAGTTTATTATATGAATTTAGGCGCTCGGTTAGGGTTGCACCTCTCTTCATATTATAGCGATACAAATTCCTTTTAATATGTATCCTATTTGCCACGTTCTTCACAAGGTATTCCTTCTCTAGCTTTTCTCAGAGATCCTTAGCTGAAGTCTCGTGTTGATAATTAACTCTTACGGCAGTTGCTAAACATCCTCGTATCGAAGCGAGACATAATTTATTCATCTTGTTTCACTGTTTTTCAGACATCTTCAATGGCCGAACTTCTAGAGCTTCTTCTAGGTCAAGATGAACAAGAGCATCCATTACGTTCGTTCTCCATAAATCAAAGTTATTGGTTCCTGTAAATTTTTCTACCTTGAGTTGTGATCTATGTGAATGAAGTATTTTTTTCTTTTGTTTCTTTATCTTTATTTGTGGACTCTGAATGTTCTCCTTTAGGATCGTTCGGATCAATTGGTTTATCCCCGTCAACCATTGTTCTCAAACAACCAAATATAGATAAAAAACAGAACCTTTGAGATTAGTATTACCTCAAGCAATCTTCAGAAAAATACTTTCACTTCAACTGCAATCTGAGTTCCCGTATCCAAGAGTGTCTCCTTTCTCGATACCAATTGTTGCGCCAAATCCTGCGGAAGCGTTAGGTTGCACTACTACAATGGTACTCCAATATTTCCAAGAACACAATCACACACACAAGAAGAACAAGTATTTAACGAGGTTGAATCCTCGGGAAGGAATAAGCAATTTTATATATAACCCTATAGGTTGGAATATACAAAGCTTCAGACGAGAAGAAGAGAACTCTTACTTAGTTCTTGTGTGTTTTCTCTAGTTTTCTCTATAGCTATTTATACACATCAATAGGACTGGACATATTCCTTAACAAGGATTACTTTCCTACAAGTATAGGGTTTCCTAACTTAGCTCTAAGAGACAAACCTCTTAAGCTGCTATACTTAGGACACAAGTACTTGGTTTCCTTAACCAACTAGATTTCCTAACCTAGTCCTTGAACGACCTACCAACAATAATCACCCCCTATTAGCATGAGATTAGGTTTGTTTCTTTGCACCGTAAGCTTAAGATACATTTTCGCAAAATCAGGATCAGAAATGAGATGAAGCCAAGAATTACAAACACACTTACAAGCAAACGTTGATTTCACCGGTATCCTCAACAGAATGTCGAGATAGATCTCATCAGGAAGACTTGACGACATTATTTCTTCTTCTTGGAATTTCTGATTAGGGGAAAATAGATGCTGAACTAGGATTTATTCGTTCCAGATTTTACTCAATCAATAACACCAACAGAAACTCAATTCCATCTTCATTTCATTTCACTTACCCACAGAAACTCATTTCAAAAGCAATAATCATTTCAACTGTAATTTCATAACCCATTCATAAACACGTAGAACAAGTAATTTCCTTAAATTATTTTCATCCTGACCAATATTATCTGACTTCTATTCAAATTGATATAAACCCCAAGAACCATAATTCAAATTTAAGATAACCCAAAATTGAACTTTAAACAACCATAACTACCCTAATTAGAAATAAACCCATCTATAATTGGTGGAATTTCATACCAAAGAATGATTCAATCATGAAACCCTAAATTACCTTGCGTTTGATTCTTCACCAGAACAGCTTCATCTCCTCAATTCATCAAAAACCCTACTAGATAACTGCTACTGCAGTGGAGGCCGACGCAAATGCATCGTATTATTCTTCGCCATAGGTGTCACTTTTTATTTTTCAGCTGAAATTGCCAAATGTGCAATATCTAGGAATTTTCTTATTATTGCATTAAATTGTGATAAAAAAATTTGGCCAAATTTTTTGTGGTAGAATAGCATGATTAAGAGTTACAATATCCACGGCCAGGATCGAAAGTCTACATACCGAACCATCCGACGTCCTCCATGGCTCCATGGCTTTCTTTTAAGTAGGCCGCAGCTATAACCTATCTTAACCTTATTTTGTTCCACGTTGCACCTTACCCCAATGCATGACTACCAAATGTCAATCGTTTTTCTAGTTTGACTGTTATTTCTATCATTTGCAGAACAAAAAAAAAACTCACTCTCCATCTATCCTTCTATAGAGAAGAAGTACTCTACTCTCTTTTTGGACTCGAGTGCATTTTATTTGCTTTGTGTTTGTAGATAGTGATGGGACTTCGATTTCCTTCTCATATTTTGCAATTTCCTCAATTCAACGCTTCTTTGATGGCAGTGAAGAAATTGATAGTTTTTTTAATTGCAAACGCTACTACATACTTACTACAAGAACAGGAAATTCAATAGGTTTGATTCTAGAAGTTTGGGGTTATGGGATATTTGAGATTTGGGAAAAAATGGTAAGTGTGGGGATTTGGGATATTTGAGATTTCGGTAAAAATTGGTGCTCAAGGGAAGATGGGTTTGTCACATGTTCTTCGATCATTGAAGAGAATCATCAGAGAACAACGGCAGCAACTTTTGTGTAAGGAAGAGATGAAGTAGAAATGACCGAAAATATGATTGATTCCCAATAATTTGACCGAATATGAAACAAATACAAATAGTTGACCAAAACTATGTGTGTATTTCCATAATGGCTAAGATACCCTTTATACGGTGGGTGTCGGGACACGAGTGTTTGTTAGGAAACCACTAATTAGTAATTAGAAATCAATACCTAATGTATTATAATACACCACCTTT